>JAFBJR010000648.1:667892-826690 GCA_016785285.1 Brachirus orientalis
ACTGTACAACATGATATTACACCAGTCAGTTTGAAGAAATATTGTTTTAAATATTTTTTATGAATATTTATGAGACATAATTTTCAATAACTTCACCATAATACACTGTGGGGTCTTAGCTTGTTGTCTAAGTCACTATGATTAAAAATATGTATCACATGTGTTTCAACAATGTTTTGTTTAAATGTAATTGATTGCGAACGTTTGAATCTGTGAATATCTTTCTAACTTTACTCAAGTTTGTCTCGGCTCGCTGTTTTAAAACTGTGTGCATGGGGAACAACTTATACTAAATGGTTTATTTTAACATGTAAATTAAACCACACAGGCACTCAAACTGACGCTCACCGCGCAGCAGTCAGTCAGCTGGTAGCTGGCCAATCACAGGAGACTCAGTGTTCTCGGGGGCGGGGCATTAGTGTCTGTTCAGAGGCTGGCAGAGAGCAGCAATAATCTGGCTTAATCTGAAGAGACTGTGAGGTTTTTGACCATAAATATGATTTAATTTATCCAAGTAGACATCAGTAATCTGGATTTTCTTTTCTATGTGACCTTTGACACTTTGAAAAACCTTAGAAAGGGCCTTGTCTTATCACACTGAAACAAACTGCATGTTGAGTTAGTTGTTCAAACTGTGATAAACATGTCAAATATATCATGAGTGTGGACGCAGTCACAGAGGTGACATCAGAACCAGGCTAAGTGACCTTTGTTCATTTTCACTCTTCCTTCTTATCACCATCCTCACAGTAGATGGAAGAACATCTGCTCACCATCAGCTGCGTGTGTGTGTGTGTTAACATGTTGTTGTACATGTGATAACATGTGTCATGTGAGCCACCTCCCACTGCTGCTCCTCCCACTTTACATTATCAGCTCCAGACATGGATCATCTTTTTTCTGTTTTCATCCTTAGTGACTGTGTGTGTTCATTTAAACTTCAACAACCAGTTTAAACCAATGAAGAGAAGGACAAACCAAGAAAAGACAAACATATGGTATTTCATCAAGTTTTGTGTTTAATTCAAATAAGATGCTGCACAAACGTCATTAAGTTACACTGATCTCATTATTGAGATGTAAAATAAATTAAAATTCATCAGTATTTACAAGCTGTGGTAAACAAGACAACGAAAAAATACAAATCTTTATTTGTTTAGTGTAAAAAAATAAAATAAAATCTCTTTTTAAAACAACTGTATTTAAACAAATGGTCAGAAAATAATCCACACTCAGCAGATTTAATCCAAACTAATTCTTCCTACATAGAAACAGTCAAACAGCTTTAGGTCAGACTTAGCCAAGGCTGCAGCGCCACCTGCTGTCAGGTAATAACCTCCTGCGCTTCATCCTCTTTGTCCACTAACGTCTTCACAGATTCACTTCATTGTTCTGATGATTTTACAATTTTTAGTCCATTAACATCAGAATGAAATTTAAAATCAGTGGAGATGAAAAAAAGAAATCATTTTGATAATTTGATCATTAAATTCTTAAAACAAAAATGAATCACCTTTGAAATGTGAAAATTTGCTGCTTTTGCTATGTATTTGTGTACTGACACTATTTTAAAAATTAGATCATTAATGATAATCACTTTTTCTTTTCAGAGGCTGATTTGAAATCGTCTTCAATGCCAGGACGGAGCTTAAAGTGAGTTGAAACTCTTTCACTGTGCTTATTCAGACATTAGTCTGTATCTTTATTATTATTTAAGTATCCATTAATTTACAAATAATAATAATATAAAAGTAAGACATGAGAAGTGAGAACCTGATGCATTTCTTTCTAAAGAACGGCCGTTGATTAAATTCATTTTCTGTTTGGCTGTAAAACGTGACTTTGACAGACATTTCAGCTGAACACTATAAATATGACAATGTAATTATACAAATACACGAGACAAACAAACATCTCAGTTTGGTTTAACATCATCTGACTGTCACATAATTTAAAGACTCATCCGTTCATATTTATGGATCCTGAAACTGAGTCGGTTAAATAAAATAATGTGTGAAAGTAAAATATAGCTGTGATAGAAACACAAGGAAAAACTGGAAACATTTATCTATTAGGTGGGAGGAAAAATAGCCTTTTTTTTATTTGATTTTAAATCTAAAACTGCTTTTTTTTCCTTTTTATACATTTATGTAATCAGTACAACGTCATATTTGATTTAGCTTTTCCTGGTTTAAAGGCTTTTTACTTGATGAAGGAATAGTTTTGAATTTTGTGAAATTGCCTTTTTGTTTTCTTCATAGAAACTGAAATGCTCAAATGAATATCAGTGAAATTATCAATCACTTAGTCATTTGTCTGGATGCATGAATTCATGTCTCCTTTGACAAATCTCTGCAAAAACACAGAATGTTTGCCAGAAAAAATGATCTAACCAGGAAATCAAATGTTAATTGATTCAAAATGACTTCGGTTCCCAAGAACAAAAAGTGATTCTCACAGTTTCTACTGACAAAACAGAAAATCTAACTATGAAATTATAGAAATCATAATTTCTTCAGTCTCAAACAGTCAGAATTAATCCTGTAAGGAAAAGTGATAATTAGTTCGACTAACTAATCATGGCTTCCTGTGTGGTCAGCAGTGGTCAGAGTTTCCCTCGGTCCATCATGGCTTCCTGCGTGGTCAGAGTTTCCCTCGGTCCATCATGGCTTCCTGTATTTGTCTGCTGAGCTCAGTGATGATTCTGTCCTGGTGGGTGTAGACGCCCGTCCTCAGCAGAGTGTCTCTCTCCTCCAGCAGGCGACTCAGATGCTCCTCAGCACTCTCACTAAGACCTGGACCTGGACCTGGGCCTGGGGCGGGGCCAGACAAGGGGGACGCGGGGCCTAATCTTTCCTGCTGCTTTAACCTGAGAAAAGCATGTTAAGATCCTTTTAAAAGGTGTAGTTTGTAACTTTTATATGTTAAAAAAATCATTTTTTGTGTCACTGTAGACATTTCCAAACATAAAACGGTGTCAGCTTTAAAACTTTCATTTTAAACTTTTATCTTGCTTCTGTCTGTTGGACGCTGTTGCAGGTCAACATCATCGTGGTCACCTGTTGAGCTCATTCCTGATGTCGTCCAGCTCCTGCCTGTCCTGTCGCTCCGCTTCCTTCTCCTCTGTTGCTAGGTAACGCTGCCTCATGGCCTCCAGCTCCGCCTGCTGCTTCTTCAAACGCATCATGGTGTTCTCCTGCTCACGCTGCACAACAAGTGGGAAAAGACTGAGCACGTCCACAACAGCTGCATACAGGGAGGGAGCTGGGGCAGGAAGTGTGTGTGTGTGAGTGAGAGAGTGAGAGAGGGAGAGTGAGAGTGAAAGAGAGGGAGAGAGTGAGTAAGAGAGTGTGTGAGGGAGAGTGTGTGTGTGTGTAAGAATGAAAGAGAGTGAGTGAGAGACAGAGAGTGTGTAAGAAGAGAGAGAGAAAGTGTGTAAGAGAAAGAGTGTGTAAGAGAGTGTGTGAGTGGGAGAGAGTGTGTGTGAGTAAGAGAGTGTGTGTGAGTAAGAGAGTGTGTGTGAGTAAGAGAGTGTGTGTGAGTAAGAGAGAGTGAGTGAGAAAGACAGAGAGTGTAAGAGAGTGTGTGAGTGGGAGAGAGAGAGTGTGTGTGAGTGGGAGTGTGTGAGTAAGAGAGTGTGTGTGAGTAAGAGAGAGTGAGTGTGAGTGACAGAGAGGGAGAGAGAGAGAGTGTGTGAGAGTGACAGAGAGGGAGAGAGAGAGAGTGTGTGTGAGTGAAAGAGAGGGAGAGAGTGTGTGTGTAAGAGAGAGTGTGTGTGTAAGAGAGTGTGTGAGTGGGAGAGAGAGGGAGTGAGTAAGAGAGAGAGTGAGTGTGTGTAAGAGAGAGTGTGAGAGTGAGTGTGTAAGAGAGAGTGTGTGTGTGTGTAAGAGAGAGTGTGAGAGTGAGTGTGTGAGAGTGAGTGTGTAAGAGAGAGAGTGTGTGTGTGTAAGAGAGAGAGAGTGAGAAAGACAGAGAGTGTAAGAGAGTGTGTGAGTGGGAGAGAGAGAGTGTGTGTGAGTGGGAGAGAGAGAGTGTGTGTAAGAGAGAGTGTGAGAGTGAGTGTGTAAGAGAGAGTGTGTGTGTAAGAGAGAGTGTGTGTGCATGAGAGAGGGAGTGTGTGTGTGTGTGTAAGAGAGAAGAGAGAGTGTGTGCATGAGAGAGGGAGTGTGTGTGTGTGTGTGAGAGAGAGGGAGGGAGTGAGTGTGAGTAAGAGAGAGTGTGAGAGAGAGTGTGTGTGTGTAAGAGAGAGTGTGAGAGTGACAGAGAGGGAGAGAGTGTGAGTGTGTGTAAGAGAGAGTGTGTGTGTAAGAGAGAGTGTGTGCATGAGAGAGGGAGTGTGTGTGTGTGTGTAAGAGAGAGAGGGAGGGAGTGAGTGTGTGTAAGGTGTGAGAGAGGGAGTGAGTAAGAGAGAGAGTGAGAGTGAGTGTGTAAGAGAGAGAGTGTGTGTGTGTAAGAGAGAGAGTGTGTGTGTGTAAGAGAGAGTGTGAGAGAGGGAGTGAGTAAGAGAGAGAGTGAGAGTGAGTGTGTAAGAGAGAGAGTGTGTGTGTGTAAGAGGGAGTGTGTGTGTGTGTGTGTGTGTGTAAGAGAGAGAGGGAGGGAGTGAGTGTGAGTAAGAGAGAGTGTGAGAGAGAGTGTGTGTGTGTAAGAGAGAGAGTGTGTGCATGAGAGAGTGTGAGAGTGAGTGTGTAAGAGAGAGAGTGTGTGCATGAGAGAGGGAGTGTGTGTGTGTGTAAGAGAGAGAGGGAGGGAGTGAGTGTGAGTAAGAGAGAGTGTGAGAGAGAGTGTGTGCATGAGAGAGTGAGAGTGAGTGTGTGTGAGTAAGAGAGAGAGAGGGAGTGTGTGTAAGAGAGAGAGTGTGTGCATGAGAGAGTGAGAGTGAGTGTGTGTGAGTAAGAGAGAGAGAGGGAGTGTGTGTGTAAGAGAGAGAGGGAGTGTGTGTGTAAGATACAGACAGACAGAGGATGGAGAAGCTTCATCCAAAAACATCACTATCATCCACCTGTGGAGGAGATTCAACAGATAACACTTTCATACATCATACATGTATCACATGACATACATGGAAACATGACCCTGTTCACTGTCACGTGAAGTGGCACAGTTAGACAGCTGCACAGTTAGACAGTGGCACAGTTAGACAGCGGCACAGTTAGACAGCGGCACAGTTAGACAGCGGCACAGTTAGACAGTGGCACAGTTAGACAGCTGCACAGTTAGACAGTTGAGCCCCGTGGTCCACCTGTGGATCAGTCCTCTTGTATATTACACATATGACTGACCTGGGTCATCTACTGAAGAATGACCATTGAGTGCACAACCTTCACACAAAGCATGCTGTGACTGGTCAACATATCTGACAGTGTTTGCAACTGAAATCTATTTTAACACGCAGCCATTTGCAAGGGAACTGTGTCTATACTCTAGAGATTATTATTATTTCCTGTTTTGGTAACCTCAAATAAAACTACAGTACATATACATATATATATATATAATATTGTGGATTAGGTTTCCAATCTATCAAAAGAACACTTTTGAGAGTTGGCTAAAGGATCATCTGGGTTTGGTATCCATGCAGCATCAGGGTCTTCACTTCTGAACTAAGAACATTTGAAAACATACCTCTGACCTCGCTGCTAAAACATTTGTGCTCAGATGCCAAGTAGCCGTTTGTTTTTCTAATTACACAGACTGAAGTTTGGTGATGAATTTGTCTGGTTTCACATTTTCATAAACCTCCCTGAGAAAGATGCAGCGGGACCTTTGGAGAATTCACACACAGTCCAAAAGCAACATCATGAGAACAGAAAGAAAATGTCATAAAAATGTCTCAAAGTTGTATTTCTCTCATCTGCTTCGACCTCCAGCTCCATAATTACCCTCAGTACCACTGTTGAATTGTTGTGCTGGCTGTTAATAAATCAAGAGAACTGTCTGAGCAATAAAAGAAAAACACAAATTTCATGTCTCGGACTCTTGCCTACAACTTACAAAGTACAAACCGAAAGTTATGAATTAAAAGTTGCAAGTCAATAAAGCTGCTAAGAAAATATGTTAACAAAGTAAAACAAATATTTATACTGTGTTTCTACACCTGCTGGATACACTCACTCATCTTCTACCGCTTTATCCTCCACTGAGGGTCGCGGGGTCACTGGTGCCTAACTCCAGCTGACATAGGGCGAGAGGCGGGTCACACCCTGGACAGGTCGCACCCTGGACAGGTCACCAGTCCACCACAGGGACACGCAGAGACAAACAACTGTCCACGCTCACATTCACACCCACGGGCAGTTTACAGTGTCCAACTGGCCTAATTCCCTAATCTGCATGTTTTTGGACTGCGGGAGGAAGCCGGAGAACCCAGAGAAACCCTCGCACATACGGGGAGAACACGCTAACTCCATGCAGAAAGACCCTTGTTCCGACCGGGTCATGAACCCGGGACCTCTTGCTACAAAAGGTAAGAGTGGTCAATAAAAGCTGTGGTCTCAGGATCTTTACAGAAACAGTTGTTTTCCAGTCGGACGAATACTAGCATCTGTCCTAAGCTCCGCCTACACATGAGCGCAGACAGACGCGCACACTTCACATGCAATGCATAAACTTAGTCGGTCTCCACATTTGTGCAAGGCTCCACCCATGTGACACATTGGAACTTATCGTCTTGTAAGACTCTTTCCTACTTGTTAGGTTTCCTCACAATGCAGGCAGTTGTTACCAAAGCTGGAACAGCAACCTTATCACAGAGAGACGAGTGATGGATAAAGTCACTCGTCAGGGTCAGAGTTCCTGTAGTCTGGAAACA
Organism: Brachirus orientalis; assembly: GCA_016785285.1. Taxonomy (NCBI): domain Eukaryota; kingdom Metazoa; phylum Chordata; class Actinopteri; order Pleuronectiformes; family Soleidae; genus Brachirus; species Brachirus orientalis. Next base: position 674,701 of record JAFBJR010000648.1, read on the forward strand.
GTTTAGAGGAAATGCAACAGTATACTTCTCTCTCTTAGACAGCCAGGATCCTCAGCATCACATTCTTTGAGTTTTTCCCACAAAATACACCCTTTTCTTTAAAAAAAAAAAAAAAAAAAAGATCTACAGGCTGGAATGTTCTGTTGAGGAATGTCCCGTTTTGACGGCTACATTACAACATGTTCACTCACTGGCAATGAATTGTGATTAATACGCAAACATATACTTCCTCTAATAGACCGACTTCACCATTAAGAAAACATGTCAGGGAGCAGACTGAGTGAGAGGGAAGGTGAAGCTGGATTCTGTCTGTGCTGTGCTGATACAGAGCAGACCGACGCATGTAAACACACACACACACACACGTTTGTCCTTCTATCATAGACATAACGCATTCACAAGCCCCTGACCCTAACCTTAACCATCACAACTAGATGCCTAACACACTAACCCTAACCCTAAAACCAGGTCTTAACCCTGAAAAAGCCCTCTAAAGAAGAAAGGACCAGACAAAATGTCCTCACTTTGTCAAAATGTCCTCACTTTGAAGGTTTATATGTGATTTTTGGTCCTCACTCTGCAGCAAGTACAAGATCACACACGCACACACAGGTTTGTGCAGCTATTCTTCTTAGGACAATCTTAAAAAAGCAATATCCATAACCTTGACTGTAACCAGTTAATACCTAACCCTAAGCTTAATCTAACCACAACACAAATCTTAGCCCAAAACCCTACACAAATCCTCAGGAATGAGGCTCTACCTGATTTGGACCAGGTTCTGGTCCCCATGAAGACTACTGAAGACTACTGGTCCTTGTCAAGGTCAGTGTGTTTGCTGGAAAGTGTCCTACAGGAGTAACAAATACAAGAACACAGACACACACACACAGCTTCCATTTTCACATGGCTGATCTCCTCACCTCCTAACAGAGAAAACACAAAACACACAATCTCTCATGAACACATCATTCACTTGCACACACACACACAGATGGTGTGTTGACACAGCCCGGCTCTCTGTGGACCATTAGCTGTCTGTATTTCAAGCAGTTTTAAGGCTAATTACAAGGAAAACAAACAGGCCCAACATTTTCTCTAGAGCCCACTGCCAAGGACAATCTGAGGCCGAGTCCTGAAACAATTAGAGGAGGTGATACGGAGGCCTAGGCAAGGTGGTGGAAGGAGGGGTGACATAGAAAAGCTACTAAAACTTTGTGTGGCGAAGCGGATTTTACAGACTTGGATCTCCCAGCAGCCTCGGCTGACACTGTCCCAGGTCCTGTACAGGTCCTGTAGTCCGCGGAGGCTGGGCTAAAATGAGACTGTCTGGCGTATGGCTTAACACTCACGTTACAGCTGCCACTTTGCAACAGAGCTGCTGCTGGACACGTTGCAGGTGAAAATTTGGCAAATTAGATATTTTTTACAAAAAAAGTGCTCTCTTTGCGAGTTCGGTCAGTGTTGACAGCCATCATCACCTGTCAAATATTTGCCTGTGGCACGCAGTGAAACTAGGCATAGGTCGGGACAGCTTAAGTGCTCGCAACTGCTAACCGAGCACCACATCCCTGGGACATGGATACAGACAATCAAAGTAATTCTGACAGATTGTTTATCTGTTTTTATGTTTGAAAACAAATTATCCATTTGTTTTACGAGAATCACCAGTTAATCCACCTCTGCCAAGTACGTACATTTTTAATGTGAATGCAGTCAACGCAATAATCATGTGTGTCCATCCAGGATTTATTTCACAAATAGTCAAAAATGACAGAAATATCACTGGATGTAAACACAATTAATGTCTGGTGAACGTGTCTGTCTGCCAGATCATTATGTCATCTGTAGGTCATAAGCTGTAGCTGGATCTTTACATAACAACATGGGTCAAAGTGATCGGGATAAAGTTGGCTTAACAACTACAAAACTCATCAACTGGGATTACCTTCAAAACAACCAATTGTTATGTAGTTAACACGCCATCTCTGCAGGTGTCTTGAGGGGCCATGGAAAGTTCTGTGCTTGTTTAAATATTTTTCAAATGGTGAAAAAATAAATGATGATGTTCTCTTTTACAGATCACACCAGAAACCTGATACCTGTCTCATACAGCGCTGGGCAGAAGCAGAAAAAAGATGACGTCCACCGCTCATCATTCCTTCAAAAGTCCAACTCAAACAAGCCAGACAATGGTGAACTGTGAACAAGCTGTGAGCTGCAGAGGGACTGTGAGGCATGAGAGGAAGTCCACATGGGACCGACGGAGGTTCCAAACAGTCGGGGGCAGAGTGACCAAAGAATGACTTCTCATCCCCCAGGTTGCCTTTGTTCCGTCCTCCATTACTCGCCTCTCCTTTCACAAGTAAGCTGCACAGAGCGGCGGGGGGGGGGGGGGGGGGGCAGCCCAATGCACAGAGCGGCGGGGGGGGGGGGGGGGGGGGGGGGAGCAGCTCATACAAACACTTTCATGTCACTGCTCACATGTGGACACACTTTGCTCAGCTCAGATGTAGTTTTCTGAGCGGCGTGGAACCTCTGGGAGTTCGCTCCCCCCCCTTAATGGCCCTGTACTAGCTTTCTTTTAGGGATGTGATGGATAAAACATGCAGGGGAAATGGGTCCAAATGGAGCCCACATTAGAAAATGAGTGAGGAAAAAAATGTTTCCACAACAGCTGAAATAACAGAAAATAATGGGAAAACCTCATTAAACTGTGTTCACACTGGAGATGTTTCAGTGCTAGTTTTTCTGCTCTGATGTAAACAAGATGCTTTCGAATGACACTACTCCTTCACACGGATTGGTACAATCAGCTACTGCTGTGTTTCTGTAATAAAATAGTTACTTTATCATGAACAGTAAGGAATTTTTGTATCTTCATATGACGATACAAACATCATCACATCACAAACCAATATGATGTTTAGGTTCAATGTGTGCTTTTAAATATTGTGTCCTAATACTATGATTTATGATTAATTTAGTTAAAAATGTATCATTTTAATTATACGACTACTTATTTTAGCGTGTTTCCAAAATAACCACATCCTATGCCAGTCTTTCAAGTTTTAATTGCAGCGCTGTTCCATTTACATGAATGCAATATTTGAATGGGGAGGTTCGAGTTCATGTTTTTAGGATCTGTATGCTCAGGCTGCTCTGTTGGTTTTCACACTGATAACAAGACATATTAGACACAGGGACATAATCTAAGAATGTGGCCTGTGCGTCTGTGATAGAGGCTTTTAGTCTGGTCCAGGTGACATTAATGAACAATAAGACCAAAGATCCAACTGGCCAAAGATTGTTTAACAAGGTCAAAGTGATATTGGAGTACTGATAAAAATGACAAGCCAACAGCAACACAACAGTTTTTCCTACAAAACCATTTAGTCCTTTTGCTAATGAAGAGGTTGCCTAGATACGGTACAAGTAGCTGTGTGTGTGTGTGTGTGTGTGTGTGTGGCCACGTCTGTATTTAAAATCAGGAAATGTCTGATAAATATTAATGCCCCAATGGATACAATGTTTTACGGTTCATTTTAGTCTGAATGTAACGGTGGTTTACATAACGGACATCATGTTGCTTTAAAGAAGAACCAAAACCAGTGACTGAAATACAAAACTCTCAACTGATATTTGAGAGACTACATGTTATAGAGAACAATCCCATTTTAATATACAGTCTGTGGTCTACTAAGTAGTGATTTGTTTGGTTAATTGTTTTCTGCATTTATCAATAAAAAATTTGGACTGTGTGCAGATCACAGAACATGCCAATCAAGTTTTGAAAAAAAACAAAGTTTGGATGAGAATCTCAGGCAAGTTTAAATACTCATCTAATAGTATTATGCTTATAAAGCCCGTGTCTTCCAATCAACTCTGGTCTAAAGAGTTTGACAGTCAAAGTTCTCCCAAATGGGATCAAAGTGAACTGATGACATGATATAAATTCCCTCAGCACAATGTTTTTGTTGGAAGAAGTTTCCCAATGAAGCAAGAATTCTTCATATTACATTTTTTTGCTGCCTTCAACTGTTTGTCTTTCCTGGCATATTGATGTTTTTCAGCCAAGTTGGACTAAAAACCATTCAGTGCAGCGACTGTGAAAACTTTGATGTTAAGTAAAAGCTTGCCTGTCTCGAACAAACACCCCTCGTTACTGAAGCTCCGTAATATTCCAGGAATGAACAGTGGGAACCACCAGCGTCTCCACTGAGCCCTGTAAAATTTAAATTCCCTCAGACAACATTTTACATCTGTTGTTTGACAGACGGTTTTATACAAACAGACGCGCGGCATCATGAGAGAGAATGGTTTAGTCTGGACTGACATGAGGGAACCGAAGCTTAAATCTGATGAACTGGCCCAAACACAGCCACTGGTCAGTGGAACTGGTATAAAACCGCATTAAATTGATGTATACTCAAAGTGCAATACGTCTTCAGTCAAATGAAACATGGAAAACAATGTTGGCCATCAGGGGGTGACTCCACTGGTTTGTGTGTATGTCTGCAAAAATGAGTGTCAACAAAAAATTTTCTGAGGAGTTTATTCTCTCAGTCACGAGTCTCGAATCTTCTTTACGACAGCATGATGTCCATTCTGTAAGTGATTTGGACTTTAAAGGTAAGACTGACAGCGGATGTGTCACACAGTGATTTCCCTGCTTCCAACAAATATGGTCTCTTCTGTTCCAAAAGATGAAGATGGCACTCGACTCAACAAAAACCACAAAAGATGAGGTTTCAAAACTGAAGCTTACAAAGCATTTGGTGACATCATGAAAGGTCAACACTACAGAAATGCTAATCTGAATCTATCAGAACTAGAGGACAGTTGCAAGCGAGATGACAGCTTGGCGGAAACTGAGCGAGGACATTTGAGTTCTGAATACACAATAACTTATGAAAATGTGTGTGTGTCACATATTCCAAGCTGTGGTCACACTTTACTAATGAATGTAGTTAGCTTTAGCCCTGGTGAGTAGCCACCAGTCGCATTTGTACTTAACTGTACAAGTACCTCGAGTAAACACAAATGGTCCAATGATGACTATAGTTGAGTGAAGTATGGGACTTAAAACACACCACCAGAGTATGTCTGGTGTCTGTGCTGCAGATATAACTACATCCTGAATTCTTTGCCTCCTTCTTAATAAAACTTATAAAAATGAAAAGTTTCCACTGCAACGTAACCTCTTTAATTCAATATTTTTGCTCTGAAAAGACCAAACCTAAGCTCCTTGTCCCAATATTGTGAATGTAAAAACACGGCAGCTGAGACTCTGATCTAATACTTTGCTGCTGTGAGGATATTAATTCTCACTCTGCCTCTCCGACCCCCCACGCTTCCTGGGTAGAAAAGCACATTATTCCTTGGACAAGAATTTTTATGATCCAACTTGAGCTAAACAGCATGCCATGCGAAGTGCTGAGAGGAGAGAATAAATAGACGAGGAGAAGCCGAGAAAAACCAAACAAGCCTCGGCTTTAAAAAACCACCGGCGACCAAGACGGATGGTCGTGTAAACACAGGCCTGATATTTTTTAAAAAAGCGAGAGTGTGACATCTGAACGGTTAGTGCACAGACAGCTTATAGCTCAGCGCAATCACAGGGATGATTAATAGGCGAATGGTGACACTCAGCGCCAAACCCCCTTCGACCTGCATAAATCACACTGTGTTTTCTTTACAATGATGTGGCACTTAGCAGGAGAGAGATGGACCAAGAGAAAGCAAGGGAGAGGAGAGAAGAAGAGTTAAATAAAACAACTTCAATTACTTCAAGGTGGGGAAAAAAAGAATAAAGAGCGAGAGATACCATTAAAGAGATACCTCATATTTGTGTTTCTCTTGTTTTTAAGAAGTTATTATGTGACGTACCAATGCACAGCCAGGGATGAGTGCGCAGTGAGCGCCCCCTGTGCCGAGAACCCAGCAGTCTCATTCCCAGTGAAAACATGGTTGGCAGCAGAGGCACCAGGAACTAAAGGCTCAACTCGTAAAGAACACCCCATCTTATGTTTACAATATTCAACAATACGTTTGCCATTACTCATTACATCCTGAACAAATAACGACAGATTTATACAAAAGTGCGAGGCGGGGAGAACAATGATAGAAGGGTAAAAGATACAGTAATCTAAAAGCTGACGAAGCAAAACTAGGTAAAAGAAAGAAAGAAAGGAGGAAAAATTGTGGGGGAGGTCAGAGAAGAGGACAGAGAAAGAGAGAGATTTTCCAGCTGCTTAATGTCAGTAACAGTTATTAGCTTCTCAGATAAAGTCTGCGCGTGTTTACATTAGTTATAGGCCGAGTAAAGCCCCACTTAGTGCTGAGTGTGCACGTTTTTTGTACCACAGCCAAACATTTAGCTGAGGTGAAGTAGACAATGACAAGTGTCAGAGCCGTCAAAACACCAAAACACACACACGTTTGTGCTTCTATCACAGTGAGGACCCTCATAGACATCATACATTCTCCAGCCCCTTACCCTAACCTTCACCATCACAACTAGATGCCTAACCCTAACCCTAACACCAGGTCTTAACCCTGAAAAAGCCCTTTAAAGAAGTGAGGACCAGACAAAATGTCCTCACAAAGATACATATATATAAGTGCACACACACACACACACACACACACACACACACGAATAACACACAAAGGATGTATGTTATTCATGTGTCGGTGCTGCTTCCACGGATCCTCTCTTATCTCAACATGCATCAATCTCATCCTGCGTTGGTTCCTACAAACTGTGGCGTCTCCCGCAGTCATGGGGTGATAATGAGCTGACAGACGGCAGCAGCACTGAGCTCAGTTTCCTCCGCCCGCTCCGTGTCTTTAAACAGAGCTTTCAAATTTCCTAACACTGTCGGCTCTTCTCCAGCTGAAGATAAACAAGCTACAGCGTCGCAGCACAGAAAAACTACTATTATCTGCAGTGAAGTATGAATGCTGTCATGAGTAACAAGCTCCCCTCAGCCATACTCTATTTTTATTTTGGCATTTACTTCATATATTTTTTTTTATCAATATTCTGGATTAAAAATAAAAATTGTCTGTCCAACTTTGCTAAGGAAGCCAATAAAATAATTGGTGCTTACACAAACATATGATAAGGCTGGCTTAATCCTGCAATTATCCACTCACATGAATATTTTTCCTTTGTTCCATGTGCAATTAATACTTTTACTTTGCACCACTCTTAGTGGCAGTGATGTTTACAGTTTTTACTATTCTTATTGTTTTCTGATGCACTTCACTGGCATTTGTAATGCACTTGAAATCTGATATGGACTGTTAAGGTTATCTGTTCTATCTCTAAGTTGTCCTATGTCTTTGTTAATCATACTGCGTTTTGTTTGTATTGTTTTTATTGCTTTTGATATCACTAACTGCAAAACTAAATTTCTCTTGTGGGACATTAAAGCTCTGAATTGAGCTGTTTTGTTTTTCTATTTTTGACATTTTTCTCTGACCCGTGCAGTAGCTCTTTAAAATTTAATTTCACTTTCTAGTGGTACTTAGAAACACCATCATACATCTGAAGTTTAAAGATCCACATTCCTTGTGGAATTTCATGGTTTTCAATGGCTGATAAATGTGTGGCATTGCTTTGTTAAAGTTTTAACTCGACTGCAAGTGCAACAGTACCTGTTTGAACCTGGCCAGTTCTTTTAGGGCTCGTCCCCACTGCTGCTTGTAATGAAGCTTGGACTTGGTGGTGGATTCTAGCTTCCTCTCCAGTTCCACCTAAACAATCAAAGGACAACATTTTATCATTATTATTATTATTATTATTTTACAAACCAGTCAAAAATAGAGTGAAATCACATTTTTTCCTCCAACTAAAAGCACTACAATGAATTTTAACAAAAAAAAAATCAATGTTAAAACTAAAATGAATGTTGCCTTGGAGCAAAAAGCCCCAGGTTCACGACACTCTCCGACCATGAATGTCATAGTGAATGGTGGTTTGTCTCAGCGTGTTAGCCCTGCAACGGACTGGAGACCTGTCCGGGGTCTACCCTGCCTTTGGCCCATGTCAGCTGGGTTTGGCTTCAGTGACCCGTGACCCTCATGTGGAGGATAAAGTGGTAGGCAATGAATGAATGAATATAAAGATAATAATTAGTAAAACATGATGAAAACTTCTTTTTGGTCGGAGGAAAGTTAGTATTTAAATATGTTTTTAAGAACAAGTTTTTAAGTACAAATAGTAATTAAGTAATGAACAATTTATTTAACGACTCATTGCAAAAAATAATTAGTGTTGATTAATACATAAAAGACCTGACGAAATGATAAAATGTATTTATAGTTTTACTTTTAAATGGGCAATAAAAATGAACAAAACAATTTAGAAACAATGATAGAAGGGTTAAAGTAAATTTATATTTACATTCTTATTCATAAAAATGTAATTTATAAAACAAAATAAGAAAGAGTTTTCTTATTCTAACCCTAACCCTAACCCTAACCCTAACCCCCTAACCCTAACCCTAGGTTCAAAAATAAGGATGATTAAAAAAACCTAAAACTAATTTCTTAAATTCATAAAGTGAGTTTTTTAAATCAGCCATGACATTTGTGGTCCTCAGTATTCCAGGTAGATTTCTCTGTAACAGTGGATTATCAGATATTAAGAGCTGATTAATTACCTTCTCCAGCATCAGCAGGTTGATCTCTGACTGTAGTTTGAACTCAGGTCTGACACTCTGTTGTTCTCTGTACGACTGAAATTCTTTCTCCAGCTGTTTGTATCGAGACTCTGCGTCTGACATCTGCACCAGCGCATCATCACAAGGAAAGAGTTAAACAACTTTTTAAGCCCCATGAAAGACGAATAAGAACCTTTTTTTTTAACCTAGGGTCTGCAACAATTTGTATCCGCCTCTACCTGCTGCAGCAGCCGGCTTCTCTCCTCCTCCATCAGTTGCACTTTCTCTCTCTCCAGCGCCACCCGGTGGTCACACTCCTGCTGCAGCCTCCTGCTGCTCTCGTGCAGTTCCCTCTGGCTCAGCTCATGCTCTGTTTTCAGCTCCCTCTGCAGCCTCTGAGTCTGGACAGACACAAACTGATGAGCCGAGTTCGCAGGCAAATTCATGAATACGTATGTGTCACCCTATACTGTACATTCATCTATAGCAGCGTTTCTTTGTATGTGGGACCAACCTTTTCAAAGATGGTAAACTATCTTGACCCAAATCATAATGTAAATTGTGTCAAGAGCAAATTTGCCTATAATTTAGCAGCTGCACATATACTTTTGAATTGGGAAACAAGTGTTTTTGTCAATTAAATAAACTTTTTATGCTTAAACTTTAACAAAAGGTTGGGAAAACTCTCAAAATGTGTTAGTGATCATAAATTAAATCTTCAGCGGCCCATCTGAGGGTCCCAATCCAATCTTTTGGAAACGCTGCTCTATAGGATTAAAAAAAAAGGGGATAGTTTTAATTCTTTCTTTAAATAAATGCTGTTGTATGTGGTATTGACTGCACTACTTGCACCACCTGAGCCGAGAACCGGTCCACAACATGGAGGACCGGTCTCAGTGAAAACATGGCTGTTGTGGGGGCACAAAGGAAAAACTGATTTTAGCCACTTAGAGACAAAGTCTCACCTAATAGATAAAATCAGTGATTTTATTCTGTATCATGGCACACAGGAGTTGTTACTCCACTGCTGGTTCCATCAGTCAGTTGAAAAGTATTATTTTGTGACTTTAGATTTAAAATCTTCTGTTTAAAATTTATCTAACTAACAAAGAGTAAACAAGGCAGGATCTTCTCTGGAATTTGGTGTCAAAAAAATTCTCTCCAGCGGTTAGACTAATATGCAAACATTTTAATATAATATTGTACTATTGAACTATTTTATCAGGTGAACCTTTTGTAAAATGGCTAAAATAAGTTTTTCCTTGCACTGATGCTAAAAGAGAACGAGCCCCTGTTTTCAGCTTTACTTTATCTTTCCCTGTGTGAAGCGTGGGGGGGAGGAACAGACCTGGAGCTCGGCTTCCGACAGCTGTGTCTCTCTTTTCTCCAGTTCAGACAGAGTCTTCTGAAGCTGCTCCTCCAGCAGATTTAACTCCATCTCCTGTACAAAGACAGAAAGAGATTATTCTTTCAGTTTAAATTATTCTGGGTATATTTTGTGTATTTTACATACAATTTCTATATGAATATTTTGATTTTTAGTGCATCTTATTATTCATATGAATACATAGTATTATACAAGTAAACATATGCATAGCTTCAATGTCATGTGATCCACTGAATCCAAACTAATGCAACCTTGCTTGACCATCCATCCAAAATAGGACACACTACAGTGAATTTGGTTTTAGTGCTTCATATGTTTTATATCAACAGTGCTTCTATCAATTAGTACTTCTTTTTTAGAAAATCGCTTACATGTCATATGCCCCAGTGACTCCAAACCAACGTAGTAGCCTAGACACATCAGCTCTTTGTTTTGGTCAGATACTATTACTACATTAGATAAAGAGGACTCTTGCTTGTGTGTTTACCTTCTTTCTGGCAAGAGCTTCTCTCTCCTGGTCCCTTTTCTTCCACTCGTCTTTTAATGTCTGCATGTAGCTCAGCTCCTTCCTCTTCAACTGAAAAAAACAATAATTAATAATAATAATAAATAATTATTATTCACCTTTAAATTCAATCCGGCCCAGCATACCTCTAGACTGTAATATTTTGTAAATTATGTGAATTAATTGCATGTGTTGTTAGTACCTGATCACTGAACATCTCCTCCTGCTCCTCCTTCCACAGCTCCAGCTCCAGGGCTTTGCGGTACTCGAGGGTGTCCCTTGGGGCTGTGGGGCACAGGGGGGCAGCAGGCAGGCTGGGAGAAGCAGGTCTGGGTGCTGCAGGGTAGGAGGGCGGATGTGCTGGAGGAACAACTTCATTCTGAGACACACACACACACAAAAACGTTAAAAAAACAAAACTTAAATCAAAATATAAAACCAGCTCTGTGTGTAACACCTGGAGACTGTAAGTGCTCAGGTAATGTGCAGAGAAAGAAAAAGGCCATGGAAGACATGAGCTGTTATTATTAGCACATGACAATAAAGCCTTTGAATCCTTGAGTGTGTGGAGCCTGAGAATCTGGGATCACACAAATTGAACATTAGCAGAGACAAAGTAAGGCGCTAATGTGCAAATGCCCTGTGCAAGTGGGAAGCAATGCACAGGTCACTCCTTCAGGTCAAGCCAAGCATCCCTGCGTTCATCACCTATCAGCTAAAAAAGTCAGGGTGCTAGCCCAAATCCTGGCCCCGGACCAACAACCTGCTCATTGTGTCTTCAACAGTTCAGGAGCTAAAGTAGGGGAACTATTATCAAGTTTGCAGACCCTTCATGTTGATCCAGTATAAACACATAGACGCATATGTATCTTTTACTTTTAAAAAATAACTGATTGGCACCTAACACAAACACAGACCTCGGCTGATTTCATGTTCATAGTCACACACAGTCATGTCACCTGCAAAAAGTCTGACAAAACGCCGTCTCTGGCTTGGACCAGGCCGAGGTCCTCCAGCGTTGCCACGTAATTCAACTCTGCGACCTTCTCAGATGGGCTAAAGGATGGACACGTGACAGTTGAACAGAAGACAACAAACACACGTACTGTCAGTCATGATGGTCGACGTGGTCTAGTTACATACTTGTGTGCGCTGACCACAGGAACTCGGTCCTGATACGTTTGCTTCCAGCTCGGCTCTCCTGCCGATGTCAGACAACTGACCTTCTCGGAACTCAACAGGTGAGACAGCTGGACCGAGGCTCGTCCAATCAGCCGGTCTTTATTGGTGAAGTCTCTGTTCCACACTTCTATCCCCAGAGGAACTCTACAAAACACAAGCTCACTCATACAAACATTCTCTACTACACCACTGTTTTCCTACACAAAGAGAAAACACCCATAAAGGCCTGACTGACAATCATGGTGTCCCCGCCCCTCTCTTTGTGTTTTTAGCAGAGGCAGAAGGGCATTTTTACCTGAGGAAGGTGTCGTGCAGCTGCTGCGGTAAGGAAGCAAAATCAAAGGCACAGTAGGACTGAGGCAGCGACACGTCCATGTTCCTGTGCAGCTCCACGGGAGGACTGGTTATGATGGGAGCTGGACTGCTGAAGAACGGATATGAATACCTGAAACACAACAATAAACAAAACAACCACTAAACAACAACATGATAGAGACATGTGTGCTGTAGTGTTTGGTTACTGAGATGATTCATTATAACAACTATCATAATAATGTCATCCGTTGAGATAAAAGGTGGACCTTAACCATGACGTTTGTTACATCACAGTGTCTTTACAGTGATATATATCAATAAACTGCATGTTAGGGGTAAACAAATTACGATGAGTCAATTGTTGTCCTGACTTGTGAGAAATTATCATCAATAAACTGGCACCAAATATTGATATTTTAATTGTAACAGTATGGCAAACAGCAATGGAAAGAATGTGACAATTTCAGGGCTGTCAAACTATTTTTCTTTATCATGATTACCTGCAGAAGTTCAATAATTAATCTTGTGTAAAATTGTATTATACTGCATTTTACAACAGTTTGTCAGTATTAACCATGTACACCAACCTTTACCAGTGTATTCTGATTGGAAAGTTAAAAGAATGCAAAGAAAGATATTAATGAACTCAACTTTTAGATTTATTTGATCGTTTCAAATTAAACGAGGTGCAGTAAATCTGAGTTGACACAATGTCAACTTAAGAAATGTTAATGCAACATTTGCACTTTGCACGGGTTTAGTTTCCTTCTGTGAGAGACCAGGCTACAGCATTAACAAATACAAACAGTCTAAACTGATACAGGCAAAGGGATTCTGTGACACTGAGAAGCAGCTTAATGTATTTACTTGTTTCACTTCCTGACAACAATTGATCTGCTCCCTTTTTCCCCAAAGTCGTATTGTTTTCTAGGTTTTATAAATTTGCATATTCTGCACAACAATCATTAGCAGATTTTAAAAGTGTGACACTGACCTAATGACTCCTTCTCTGTCTGGAGTGCAGAGCAAAGCAGCTCCAAAACACTCCATGGTGTAAGAGATATTTGAACTTAATACATTTTATTCACGGTGCCAGCCCCATACCCTCCTTCTTTAGGGTCATTTTGCATTCTTCAGTTACACAGACATTGTGATGTATCATTATGAGACTGTTTTGTAACATATCATTTAACCTCAGCCATGTGGCAAATACACTGCAATGCCACCAGGCTGCGATTTGGCTGTTACAGGTCCACTTTTGCACACTGCTATATCTGTCGTCCTTATTCACAGTTACCTAAAGTCTGACTACATCTCCAAATATGTCATTATAACAGGAGAAACTTGGGGGAAAAATAGCAGATTGTCTCACCTGAGTGTAGCAGCGATGGGGTGCGTCAGGCTAAGGCCTCCCAGGCTCCGCAGGTACAAAGAGAAGTTGTAGTGATGGGTGGAGGATGGGATGGACACTTTGGGGGCAGGAACGCCGACAGATGTTGCCCCGCCCTCGTCTGTAGCTTTGACCTGCCTCTGCAACTGCACAGGAACCTCCACATCTACAGCTGAACGAGAACAATGGAAAGGGTTGTCCCCTCGGTTGTCCAAAGTTTGACCCATCTAACTTCACGTTTTATGAGTTTCACCTGTCGGTTTTGTGCGCTCTTTACCACAATGACGCTCCTCCAGTAAACTCTCCGCTTCACTCTCTGTGTGCGATGTGTGATGATGAGGAGGAGCTGGAGTAGGAGACTCGGGAAGTTTTTGGAGTGGAGAGGGGCTGCGAGGCTTGTGTTCAGGAGCTGCAGCAGGGACGGACTGTGTCGGAGCTCCACCACCACCACCTTTGTTCCCTGAAATCTGGATGAAGCACAGACGACAATGTGCCAGACTTTTAATATTACCATAAGAGTGCACAAACCACAGCTCACTCTTAATTCACAGTATATACAGCACCTGTAATGTGACCTCCTCTCTTCTCAGAGTGATGGACACACTGACAGTCGGCTGCAGATCAACGGGTAGCACTGGCAATGTTTGTCTGATGTGTTTTGGAGGTTTGAGGACAAACACTCCCTCAACTATTGCTGCCTTGCTCTCCAGATCCACAGAAACAGCAGCCAGAGCTGAAAGAGACACGTCTGTACTGCCCAAAGAGTGATTCCCACAGCACAGGTGGATCTGAGGACAGAATACAGACACAGACATGTGACGTGATAACACGTGATGCGTGGACACCGACACAGTAACACCACATCCACCGCACACGGTGAATCTCACCTGTAAACTGGGCTGCTGAGACAGGAAAACCTTGAGGATCTGTTTGTTGCTGCGAATGCGTACAGAGGCTCGCTCTGGCTCAAAGTCAGGACTCAGCAGGCTGTGGAAAGGTTCGCTGGTGATGTCGTTGCCCAGTAAAGAGTAGTAGAAGAAGAAGTTTGACCCCTCGGCAGACAGCTTCGTGGTGTTGGGGATCAACTGTGAAAAACAATGCAGAGACCATACTTTGACACTGAATTAAAGCTGCTGTCAGTGAAATACCTCAGTTGAAATCGTGGTAAAGTATTTTGTTACAGCTCCAACAATAAATCTAGAAGAAATTCTTCCAGAATCCCTCAATATTTTAAATAAACAGGAGCCGGAATTTCACAAAGGTGCTGCCTTTCTACTTCTAAGTTTAGGATGATTAAAGATCCTTCCTCATCAAAAGTGTTTATGAGGAGAAGCTTAATGGCACCAATGGACAAGATGTTAGCCAACGAGAGCTTTTTAATCAGTTATCATAGTTTCTTTACAGTTTTTTTACACTTTATCATCAATAAAATGTTAAATAATATAAATGATTGTGTCATTTGTCTTGTGAAAAATCCCAAAAGCATGATTCACAATCCAAATTCATTTGTACAATGACAAGACAAGACACAGAAATTTCATACAGAACTGGCTTAATGACTTTGTTGATTAAATCACTGATAAATTCAATTATTGTTTTAGTACAACACACAAAAAAAAATTGGTTTATAGCCATGACGTCTGGGCTGACCTGTTCTAGTTTAGTGGCGAATGCGACAGTGACGGACAGGATGAACATATCGCTGCAGTGATCCGCAGGTCCAACCTGATGGTAACCCTGGTCTGGGATCAGTACAGCCTCCAGCTTCTCTGGGAGCAGCTCATTTGCAGCAGGAGAACCTGCAGAGAGGCAGAAGGATGGGAAATATTTAATACATCAGCTTGAAAAGGCGTTGACAGTGAATTCTTATATTTACCTTGTTCTTAAAGATATTTAGTTGCAATGTTCTAATCTTATATATTGTACAGAAACAATTAATTACTATTTTGGTAATTAATTAACCTCCTCTTTGTCTCTTTGCCCTTCTATGACAAAGTGAATATCTTTGGCTGGTTTGATACAAGAACAGAAAATAAAAAACTGCTGCTGAGTGAGCCAACCTTGTCGGGGAGGGGCTTTCCTGGCCTTGAACCTTTCAGGAGAGGGGTCAGACTGGGTCTTGGTGTCGTTCTCCAGTGTAAGGCAAAGGAGGAGTTCTGGCTTCTGCTTTTTGTACTTACTGCTCAGCAGTGGAACCCAGCGAGGCTCCTGAAACATGAAGCAGAAACATAGTTCACCTTTGTAGCTCAGTGAACAGAAGAAGAAAACACACACACAGGGACATTTACTGTACCTGTTTGACCTCCTGCACTGATCGCAGGTCAAGAATGATGTAGCCGATGCTCTCTCTCTTCTTGCTAACTGAGTCCAAAGTGAAACACTGAAGCTTGATGGGAGTTCTCTGCAGTCTGAAAAGACATGATGCATCAGTTTTATACAACTTGGAAAATATGTTGGACACTAAGCGGTTGTTTGCCACCACTGACCAACAGGTTCACTCAGTCGTCATGGTGGACAGTTAGTCCAGACTCACAGCAGGCACTTTGTGAGTCTAAAGGAGTTAATTTGTGAGTCTAAATTAACATTTTAAATTATGTTCTCAAGGCATTCTTAAGATAATGCATTCAACATGTGCAACTACCAAATAAAAGAAGAATCTCAAGTGTTTGTGACATTGATATTGTAAAAATATGTGTGTGTGGACCTGTGTTGGTGCAGGGTCTTGTGGTCCAGTTCCCAGGCCAGCTCGGTGCTGAACTGTGGCTGCTCTCTGTGCTCGACTGGATCAGTAGCGAGATGCTCTCCATCAAAGCTCGCCTGCACCACCAGACTGAGGCGAGCACTCTTGGGGAAATGACGTCCTGGGGAAAGACGGACATCCTTATTATCCAAGACATGCCTCCACACGCAGACCACAATCTAAGGTTTGTCAAGTACCATCGA
Source organism: Brachirus orientalis (assembly GCA_016785285.1). NCBI lineage: Eukaryota > Metazoa > Chordata > Actinopteri > Pleuronectiformes > Soleidae > Brachirus > Brachirus orientalis. The sequence continues at coordinate 691,095 of JAFBJR010000648.1, forward strand.
CTGATCTCATCATAAAAACAGCACTGATGAGCATTTGTCAGCTCTGTATGTGACTTTGGCCTCCGGTCTCCCAAATCACAATCTCCACATTTGTTTGTGCCTATCCTGTAAATGTAGGCCTCATCTTTACACATGGCACCTGTATCAAGAGTTTTAGAAAGGGTTCAGCTAATTTTACATAATTTGTTAGTGACAAAATGCAACGGCAGAAGAAGTTACCAAGTTTTTAATTCATTTTCTAATGCCTTGGTGTAAAAGCAGACAACAAATGCTCTTAACACAGCACAAGAAATATGTAGATAGTTATTATTCAATTAATTGCCATTTATTAGTTATTGATGTATGTTTACATGTTTTCACAAACATACTTTAGTGTAAAACTTTATTTTGACAAAGATTAGTGTATTTAATATTCATTACTTTTATTTACAAATGATGTCACCTGGAGGATAGACCAGTAGAAGATGAGTGAGTGTGAAGTGCACTTCAGTGCAGACAGATTAAAGAGACCGTTAGTGTTGTTCAATCAAGTAATGATGTGACATTTATTATTATTAAACTTTTATATTTTATCAAGTTTAGAAAAATAATTAAACATGTGCCATGGACTGCCCTGATTGAGACAAATCTGTGTTGGACATAGAAAAACACATATAGAGTGACCACTATTTATTAAGACAGGGAGAAAGTGACTTTTTCAGATGGTACTACTTTTTATAATCTTACTTGTTGTATTGTTTGTATTGTTTTAATACATTATCTTTTTTTGTTTTGTAATTCTGGAACAAGGTCTAGCACAATTACATTTTTTTTTTTTTGTTTTTAGGATGAATTTCAAATCAATCATAAATACAGCTAGACATATTACAAAAATGTAATAGAAAATACTGTTATCAAACTGATGAAGGCCGTTTGAATATGGACCTTCCATAACAGGTGAGGAAGTTAATGGAAGTAAATATAATGACATTTATTATCAGTTCTGCTGTGGGCTATTTGTAATGCAACACTGTATAATAATGCTAATAATATGTGTCATTTAAAAAGTTAAACAATCTGCAGCAGCTTTTAAAACTCTGTCAGAGCCGAACTAATTATATTATATTAGCATAACGACCATAACAATAAGTGAGCAACTTGTGGCTACAGACTCAATAATAAAATAAAGTACGATATTGTACTTATGTGTCCAACACAGTTACAACAGAACTCGGTCGATCCGGTTTGTTCTGGTTGATTCTGGTTGACTCTTACCTTCCAGAATGGACACGACAATAAGAAGTTGGTCTCTCTTCGCGGCCATGTTCACATTTGTTCACTCCGGCGTCTGTCCACACGCCGCTAATCTGGCTTAAACATTCCTTTTTAATGTAGAATAGACTTTAGGACGCAATAATCTCCAAGGCAGGAGCCTTTTACCGTTTTAAGCAGCAAACTGCCGCTTTGGCGTCAAGCTTTGGCGCTTCCCATTTTGTTTTAAAAGCGGAAGTGGGGAGGGTGAGGGTGACGCTTTGAGCGCCCTCTGGCAGTAGGAGGTAAAACTACAACCCGACCACCGGGAACAAAACAACATACAGTACTTTATAATATAATAAGATATTGTAAACACTCACTCAGCACTGTCGATCATACACACAAACCTGATGTAATATACTACTAACATTACATGTTTTCTGTGAGAATTCAAAATATTAGTTCATTAACAGCGGAAACACCTTTAAGAGAAAAAAAAACTCCACAGACCAAAGAATATATATATATATATATAAACATCCTTTAATCATGATTGCCAAATATATGAATTAAGGCATATACAGTATAAAAAAGCAACAGCAGGTTTCATATTGATACGATTTCAGTGTGTTATTAAATGATTACACCGGGTGGATGAACTGAACATACTAAGCAACCTTTATAAGACAAAACTGTGTCTCCAAAAGTTGACAGCATTTTGTAAACATAGTTCATAGCACTATATTCAAGTAATAGAATGATCACTGATACGATGCAGGTAAGGTGTTGTGTGAGCGAGGCAGAGCTGCTGATAGATAAGTTCAGCAAATGTACTGTTATTGTGAGATGTGCAGACTTTAGAAAACTCACTGTGTGTGACCTCATGCTGCATTTACAAGAGTCACACGTGATTGTAAAGACAGTTTTTCATTCACTGTGATGTGAATGCAGCATCAGGTGGCCTTACTGGGCCATGCTTGTTGTTCACTGTCACCGATTAGACTCAGAACATGAAATAACATCATGCCCGAGTTATGTGCACAGAACTTTAAAAGTTGAATATTCATTGGTTAATGTTAGCATTATGGCTGGGTTTGCTTACCAAGCTGATCTGGTCCACATGGATGACCACTTTCGCCTGTCCAGTGTTTCATACATAAGAGCACCGTAGCACCAGTAGGACAGAACATCATCACCGAGTCAGTTGGACAAACAAAACACAAGTGTGAAAACAAACAGTAAAAGCCATTGTGAACTGCAAACTTGGGGCATGATCATTTCAAAGAGTTTACTTGAGGAGGTGTTTCAAGTGACACTTGTAACTGGGTAAATAACAGGTGTGAATATCCTTTGTCTGTTTTCACACTCACTGAAATTAGCACTGGGCTTACGTCAGATGTAACCACAGTGCCAGAACACAGCCTGAAATACCTGAAATCTGCAGTTACATACTGTATATTCTATACATGTCCTTTGTCGACATGTCTGCTGAAAGATGGGGATTCATTCCGATGTCAAAGTTGAAACCTGCCAAAACAAATTGAGAGAGCGCTGGCAGAAACTGTTGGACAAAAAAAAAAAAAGGAAGCAGAGACACAGCGATGGCGTGTTAATGTCAAGCAGTCACACTGCCGCAGGCCATACGACGTGTCAGCTGACGTGACGTTCAGACCATGCAAACAATACATGGCAGAGTTGGCTATAACTCAGCTACCTTACATCTTCTTTGTGACACATCTACACTCACTGATGTGGGTTTGATGCAGCAATAATAAGATGGTGTTTGCAAACTAACTATCAGCTGCTTTGACAAAAATCAATCACAAGAAGTCATGCAGCTGCCACATTAGACTGACCGTCTAATTAAAGCCATTAGCCATTAGCTTTTATGTTGAGGTTGATCAGTGTAAGAACTTTGCTCTTTTTGCCATTTGTTATTCTGTTTTGTCGATGTGAACGACGATGTTGATGGGATGACATCTCATGCAGCCAAACTCATCTTACATTTTCCACAGTTTGGTTTCAAACATGTCATTATAACTTCGCCACATTCATTTCCTGACCTTTTTACATCACATGTGTCAGGTTAGACGATACAAACGACGATATAGAAAAGGTGTGTTTTGTTCCAACCGATTTCATTAACCTCAGATTAACCCACACATCCCTCTGAGTCCAGCTTTCTGAAGTTCTGTTGTCTGCTATACCTGAATGGATTAACCCGTGTACTGTGGGAAGTGGTTCGGTGGTTGAAAATGACCAGCAGCAGCACCAGTTTGTGGAAACGAGAATCACAATGAGTTAAGTAGTGATCAGTCTACCAGAGGCTCTGCAATGAGCTAGTTAGCATGTAGACGGCATGGGAGCAGAGGCAGAATGCTTTCCTTCCCAACACGATCACTGATGCTACAAATGAGGACTAGTTGGTCATCGGCATCTACTTCAACTGCTTTTTGGGCCTTTTCAATTTGCAGCACAGTATCTTGTGTTTCTGTGACTGTTGTGGTCAAAGAAAACTTTCTTGTGAATAATAAGCCATAATACACACTAATATGAAGTGAGCAACTTTTCAGACTGCGCCAAAGGAACGCTGCGTGTCAACTGATTCAACTGGTGAACGATGAAGCAAAATTTGGCAACGAAGTCGCCGCTGCATTTAACAACTGCAGATATCTGATTCAAGCCTCATAACAAGCGGGATTCGTTGAAATGCGGCGAATAGAAAAGGCCAACGACGCAACAGAGTTAGTGTCAGAATTAGCAATGACGACTTCAGAGGAACAAAGTGGAGACGTCAAACACATGGAGGTTATGTTCCTGCTGGTCTGTCGTGCTCTGCCTGCTGCTCCCCTGCAGGGCTGATGGAGGTCAACATAGAGAAGGACAAAGCGTGTCAGTGCTCGGCCATAGATTTGTACAGAATATATATACACCACTGGGTTCCTACATGGCACTGGGCAGGTCGATGTGAAGGTTTACTCTCACAGAAAGACAATACAATCAACATGGTTACGCTCAAGAACAGGTTAGTAATACAAATGTAGCATCAGCACTATGGAGGGAGGAGGAGGAGGACCACTTCATTAATCAGAATGAGAATAATAAGGATAATAATAGACTCTGTAGCTTCCTAATGCTGTCTCCCAATAGAAGTTTTAAAAAACAATCAACACTATCTGGATAAATTAAGTGATCATTATTACATTCAGTCATATCTTCATAAGAATACACGACGATAAATGTGCATTTTATAAACGCGCTCGCAGCCACAGTTGAGCTGAGGGCGCCACGCTCTGCGATGTCTGCTTTTATACACACTGTTTGTCAGAACGCTGCAAAACAGAAATCTTCATCAAATGTCTGATTCTGGATCTAAACAGGTAGTTTCTCATTCAAAAAGGTGATGATCCTGCGCTCCATTCACCTGTTTGCCCCTCTGTCCGTCCCTCTCTGGGTGATGCGATGTGATATAAAACAGGTGGTTATCGTTTGTAACAAATGAAATAGTCCTTTTTTCTTTTTCTTTTTCTTTTTTTTTTGATTTTGTTCTCTGCCTCTCAGCGAGGCGAAGCTGATTCAACACCATGGAATTGATGTCTGATAAATCTCCCATTCCTCACGTGAGACGTGGTCACATGATCCTACTTCTTTGCTTCACTCTCTGTGGAGACAAGAGGAAAAAGGGGAACAGAGATGAACACTGAAATGTCAAACACGTTTACTGGTGCGACAGCGATGATGAAGGTTTGGTGCGTCTGCTAACGCAAGCTCCTATGATTCACTGTTAAAAGAAAAATCGAAACATGCAGAAAAGCTCTGCCACTGTATTTAGATTCCCAAAGGATGAGGAAACGAAGCGGAGAAGGAAAACAGAAAGGAAAGTTAGTGCAGCTAAACCAGCTGTCGTTCAACTGTGACCAAAATGGTGAAAATGTCACTTCTGTGCACGTTTGTTGAACAGGAAGTTTGATACTCTTTCATTTATGTGGTATTATTCTGTACAAACAAGCCATGAGAAGTGCCCCCCCCCCCATCTGAACTGTTCTGTGATTGGTCAAAGTGCTGGATGTCTAGCTCTGAGGTCACTGTACAGTCCTGCCCCGTCAATAAACTAAGAATTAAACTAAGGCGGCTGAGAATGCCAAAATAGTCATGGTTGAAAAAAAGAAGTCTAGTTCTCTCTTAGATGACTTGATTTACATTACTCTGAAAGGGCAAGCCAGAGTTATTAAGCAATAACCAGGGCCAGCCCAAGCCTTCATGGGGCCCAAAGCCAATTTTGATGTTAAGGCCCTTCATCAATGCCAACAATGAAGCAGTAAATCATTTTATGGGGGGGGGGGGGGATTGTGCACAGTGGTAGCTGTGTTATTGCATTATCAAAGTATATTATCCCAATATCCTTATATTGGCTTCAATCTTAAATGGTCGCAATCTGCGTTGATGTTCACTTAATATTCAAATGGCACAATACTAAGAGGTGAATGTTGTGATGACAATACACGTATTAAAGCCATGACTACTTTGCTAGTTGTGATAGGAAGAAAATTGCAATGTGCAAAAGTGCAACAACAATTCAAGAGGTACAAACATAAACTATAATAAATAATTATATCATATTATCATTAAATATTAAAGTAAAAATAGAAATAGCACTATGAATGAATGTCACGTAGCTTAGTAAATTATGCACAAAAGACAGTATTGAATAAAATAAACAAATACTTGAAAAATAAATGAGCAGATTAAACTGTTACTATATATATATATATATATATATATATAAAGAACTTTTGTAAAATGTGCAAAAGATTCACTGTTATCATCAGGTGTGTAATTCGCTGATGCCTTGGGCCGGCTCTGTCAATAACGCACAAAGTAAAGAGTCAAATTCAACTTTTCAGTCCATTACTAAAAATATCATGATTTCCTTAGATTCCTTAATCAGTGGAGTCATTAAGATAAAGAGACGAGATAATAAAATGCACTGTCAAAGAGTAGAAGGATTATAAAGCTTTGTTTCATTTCAAGATAAACGGATAATTAATAAGTGAACTTGAGATTTAAAGCCAAAGAGTTTGATTCACTTTTATTTTATACTTTCTCTGTTTCTCTGCCGCTCTGCGCTTCCTCCACTGTTTTCCATCTTTTGCTAACTGCAGTCTTTGCCCTTGTATGGTAATCGTCACATTATGCTGTTTAATTGCCTGGCAGCAGGTATCTGCTGCATTATTTCACAACTTCAGACAGAGGCAGGGATGTTCAAAATATATGGTAAACACTGCAGAGAGAATAATGATCATTTCAGGAAGGGGGCAGACGTGTCTCTCCTGAGATAGGAGGCTCAGTTATTAGATTTATTGACCCAGCAGATGGTGTGAAGAAGAGACAATTCTGCAGCTCATCCTGTTCTCAGGTTGATTTTCATTTAAAAAATAAGGATTTGGGCCAATTCATGTCATAAGAGGAACAGTAAGTGAACGGATCATGGCAGAGACACGGACGATGTTCACCTCAGTGACAGATGTTTGCTGAGGTTTGGCTGTCAAAGTGAATTAAAGTCAGTGCAATGCAAACCTGTCTCTCTCTCTCTCTCTCTCTCTGTGTGTGTGTGTGTGTGTGATGCTCAATCAACTTTATGCAGATTTTTCTTAAATTTAAATGTACAATTTCTTCAGTTTGCTGCAGCCAGAGAAAGAAATGTTTTCCAGACAAGAAAAAATAAATAAATAAAAAGGTCACTGCTATCAAGACATATGAAAATGTAAGTACATCTTTGGATTTAATGATTTTTATAGAAGGTGTATTGTGTAAAGGCATGCTGAAACAATGACACAATGTTCCGTTGCAGCACAATAATTCATTTGTAACTAAAATTAAAAATAAATAAATAAATAAAAAAGTTGCTCTGAAGCATTTCAAGTAAAAAGTCCTTCATCCTAACTGGGCCAGAGTCATACAGTGTTTGAAGCTCACCTGTGGACGAGTGTCCTGGCACATGCTGACTGGAGACCAGCGACCTGGAGCTCAACCCTTCAACACAGAGGAAGGGAATCGTCAGTGAGTCGGAGTGAGTAAACAGTTCATTTGTGAGTTTATTTATGCAAGTCCAAGTCAGTGTTTGTGCCAAATTTGAAAGGATTCCTCAATGCAACTTTATTTTTGAGTGCAATTCAATATTTGTAGCAAATCTGCAAGGATTCGTCAACAGGGTCATGATATATAAGAGAGAGAACGGCATCTAATCGTCAACAACATAACAGCAGAGAGAGCTGCTGAATGTTGCACTGATTTCAGGATGCTGATCCATCACTGGCGCCTGCTTTACGGCGTGTTTCAGGTCATCACACTCCATCCAGAGTGAGTTTGAGCACATGACAACATACGGTACCTGAGGCTAATGAAGGGCACACTGTGACCTGGAGGTGCTTTTGTATTGTTGTTGCCTGTTTTAACCAATCAAGAGGAGGACGACACAAATGCACATCACGCCTCAATATGGACACGGCAGGTGTAGATATAATCTGATTAGATACATACAATCTGGTTCCAAGACACAAAATAAAGAAACAAAAATGGTTAACTGGGAGGACGACAGGTGAAGATCACCAACACTTCTTTCCTGCCATCAAGGTTACTCTTTCATAAGTCAAATACCTGAAGGATCATGGGACATTCAGATTGTAGGTGGGAACTGCTTTGTCGTCTAATAGACAGACAATTCTTTCCTTCAAACTTGGACACAAGCGTCAGCTGAGTTCAGACGCACACAGTGTTTGTGTCAGTGTTGTATCGGAGCGGCGTGCCGTCTGTCATACCTTGGTAGATGTCGTACTGGCCCGCCATCAGGTTGTAGCTCATGCCCAGGTGAGTGTGATGGTGCGTGTGAAGGTGTCGAGCGAACGACACATGGCTCCTCTCTCTTTCCGTCTCTCTCTCCGCCTCAGGGGAACCCTTCTCGCCAGGCTGTGGAAACACACACGGCCGGACACGGACACGCGTGAAACTCGCTGAACGAAAAGGAGCAGTGACTCTGAGCTAAGAACTAAGCAGGACAAATAAAACGTATTCTCTGTGGGCACAAATGTCAAGTTGAAGCTGCACAGGTTGAACTGAACTGGTGCGAGGAACTTGATAATTGGAACGTTTGGCAGTGTTTCCACATAAACTGAGCCTCTGGCCATTTGACTCGTTCAAATAGAGCAACAGTTATTATAAAGCTTAAGTCAAAGCCTCGTATCAGTAAGAGTGCGGGATGCAATGCGACAAGAGACATGATAACTTATTTAAACATTTGTTAACTCGTCTGTCGCCGTTTTCCTCACATGAGCTCACTGGGACATTATCTCAAGATTTAACCATTTAATCTGATTTAATCTCCGTGTCTGTGTATTACCTCATTCAGGCTAAGCAAATAAGAACATCATGTTTGCTTTGCATTATTTAGATTATTGGGGTCCATGTAAACAAGGTCATTGTAAAGGACCTCTATGAGGTCCAAAGTAAACTTTCCGCCTCAACACCGAGGAACATCTTTAATTTTATTTTCAAACTCAGCTTTCCCAGCACATTCATTTGTTTTTCTCTGATTCCACTTGAGGCAAAAATACACTGTGTGAGACAGCGTGAGTCATTAGTGCAGCTGCTGTTGGCAGATGAAGGCAAACATGATGATATAAAAATTAAAAAAGAAAGAAGAAGAAGCAGGTGCTGGTCATATTGACCAGTTAGGTGAATTTATGATTGTTGTTAACTATATGGAAAACAACAGATGCCTGGAAATCAGAAAACAATGAAGTGAAAAATGAGTTTCACATAATTTAATTCAGCAGTAAATCTGAAAATCTCTGTTGTCTCCAGCATGTCACGCTCTTCTCACATTTAATGTCACACTGTATTTAAAAGTATTTTATCTATTTTTTTCTTGTTGGTGATGGATTTGCATCTGTTTGAGAGTGTGCTTTAGTTTTTTTTTTAACACATTTTTTATGCCACCTTTTCTTTTTTCTCTTTTATATAATTGCCTTTTATTCATCACTTTATTGTTGTCAATTTTATTGTTTGTCTTTTTTTTTAATGTTAAAACATGCTGGTGTAATAGGTGCGAGATAAATAAAGCTGAGCTAAGTCTTTAAAGTTTATTTATTGATTTGTGGTTATAATTTATGCTTTCATTAAGTTTCACGTCTTTTTTTGCCAGATTCAGTAAACACATTGTAAATGTAGCTGCCCAGAATCATTGCATTAATTCAAGTGTTGCAGTTAAAGTGCATCAAGCATTAGTAACCCTACTGTTGTCACTGTTTACAAGCAGTGACTATAAAGTCTGGTACACAGCAACATCACGTCATTTGCTTCAAGCTCCTCAGCCAAGTGTTTATGAGAAACTACGGTGGCCTTTAGGTAGAATAAAACATGAAACACCGCTCCATGTAGCCAGTACAGGGCTACTACACAAACACGGCAGCATGTGAGTAACTTAACTTAATAGTCTGTTGAGAAAATGTACCATAACATATATTTTTTTAAATATCACACCTAATTAACGAAAACTTTATATTTGATATGTTGCTTTTAAAAGTGCAACATAAAAAATTGTAATTATTATTATCTTAACAGTTTATTCCAGCGGTGTTGCTTTTAGCCTTTCGCTCATGTGTAGGAAAACTAGCACTTAGCAATGTGACGCTGTGAGAAGTACAGTGTAAAAGTGTAATGCTGAGTGCTGCCCCCGTGTGGATGTGGCAGTGGACTGAGTGGTGTCTCACAGCAGGGGATTTTCCATAGTACTGGTGGCTCTGCTGCTGCAGCAGCTCTATGGCTGACGACGAAGAGGAGTCGCTGCTCTGCTTGCTGCTCACCGCGCCTCTGCCAGGTGGCGTCACGTCCGACTCCTCCCTGCCCGCTGTCTTACCATACAGAGGATAGTGGAAACCTGATGGGCACACACACACACAAGCACAGGACAGGCCTTCCTTCATGTTTTGTACTGTACAACTATTTCTGTAAAGGCAACACGCCAAGGGATAAAAATAGTCCTGATGCCTGAATTTGTACCAACACAATGCAGCAGCAGCAGCAGCAGCAGCAACAGCAGCAGCAGCAGCAGCAGCAGCAGCAGCAGCAGCATAGATACATAGATGGATTATACAGTTTTAGGAGAGTCTGTAATTCATTTAGAGGAGTTTCACACTGCAAACAAAACTAGCCCTATTGATGATAAGTAATGATAAGCATATTTTGCAAAAAGTAATTTTAATATATCTTAAACCTGGATTTTAAAAGCCACACTGGGCTGGGTTGGGAAACAGGTTGCTATGGAAAAAAAGGCCCAACCTCGTAGAAATTATAACAAAATAATTGAGCAAAAATAATACAATAATTTCTTAAACATTAAAATTATTTATTTAATCAATATTTGTGTAAGTAAAATAAGATGCTGTACAGCAGGACTACTCAACTGGTGGCCCACGGGCCCACGTGCGGCCCAGAAACAACCCGTGTGGCCCAGCCCATGGTTCTGCCATGCGGGAAAAACACATTTCTATAGTGGGACTTTAGAAATTGACAATGAATGGAACACTCCCTGTAGCCTAGCAACAGTCAGCTCCCACAATGCATCATGTTGTTGTATGACTAGCATCAATGGCAGCGTACTGTCCAACATCTGTCTCCATCAACACAGAAATGTAAAATAGAAGATGAAAACAGTTGAGTTAAACCCAGTATTTGTTTATTTTAGTGGCGCAGTGTTAGGTGTTTTTCATTAGTGTTGATTCTAAATTTGTTATTAAAAGGTGCGGCCAAGCTACATTTTTTGGTTTGAAAATCTGGCCCAACTAAATGTGTCATTGAATAGCCCTGCTCTACACAGTACTGGACCCTGTGCTTTGCAAAGTCTTTGTTCTACAATGAAATAGCAATAATAATATGATAACAAATGAGCTTTAGCCAGCCCCTTACCTGGGTAATTGTGGACCAGTGTTGGGGACACCCCTCTGTAGGAGCCCCCACTGCTCTCACACATGGTCAGGTAGGGCTGGTAGGAGGAGTGCTGGTGCTGGTGCTGGTACTGGATGTAGGGCTGCTGGGGAGTCATTGGTGGAGACACGGCTGCTCGGGCACTCTGGGACTCCTCAGAAAAGCCTCCTACAGGCTCTTGGCCTGGATCATCCAGCCCTTCCAGCTGGTCCAAGTCCTCACCATCGATGTTCGGTGGAAGATCGTGGGAGCCCTGTACCCGGGCTTTTTTACTTTCTCCGCCCAAGCCTCCTCCCTGGCTCATTTTGGCTCCAGCAGGCTCCACGGTAGCGTCCCATTCTTTCCCCCTGTCTGCCTCACCTTCCTCAGCCTCCTCTCCATGTTGACTCTGGAGCTCTGAGTATTTGCTGTGAGCAAGGCGGTGAGCCCAGGTGGGGCCGTCTGAGGGCTAGATCGATGGGACAAGTGTTGGTGCTAGTTGCAGTGTTTCCCCTATAATTCTTTGTTAACAGTGGTGGGTGGGAGTCATTCTGAGGTCAGTTTCGCATCAGTCCAAGGCTCTGTCCAAGTTAAAAGTAAATACTTTTTTCTTTTTTTTTTTACAGTAAATGTAAGCCTTTTAGCATTTTTGTGTGTGGGGGGGGGAGGTTTGTAGGGAAAGCAAGGCAAATTTATAACTTCAGTTTTAGCAGAGGTGGAGAATTTCTTGTTGCGGTGGCCCACCGCTGCTGAATGACTATAGAGGAAACACTGTGTACTCAAGTGAACAGAGCCATAGACAGAGGCACCTATCACTGGCTCTGGGTGTGATGTTGATGAAGGATGACGACGTTTCAACAGCAGGTGGCCATTCAGGGGTGGGATGTGACGAGTGTGACGTGCCTCTCAATGACACGGATCAAGACACTTCATGACACACGATCAACTGCAGCATTTAGGCCAAACTGAAGGAAAACACAACACAGCCCACCCCAACATGGCTGTCATTCCATTCACACAACCATTTTACATGACCCGACATGGCCAACATTAGATGTTAAATGCACCGTGAGATGATGGGGTTAAAAATCTGTACAGGTCGTCTGAAAAAGCAGCTCATATCAAAACCATCAGTTATGTTTTAGAAAGCATTCTTTTGTTTCTTTGTGTTTTTAAGTTTCACGTTAACAGTTTAAGTTGGAATTACACATTCATGCATCAACTCAAAACAAACTACACGGTTTTGATTTAAACCAAAAAAGACTGGAGTAGCGCTTCAGCACCACAGAAGCCATATGGTCTTAAGCACCCAATGGTTTAGCTGTACACAATGTGTGATTCGTCTCTGTGTGACGCGACGGTCATTAAAGCACACCAACAACACCATCAGCGGCGGCGGCAGGTTAGAGGCACAGGGAGAAACTTACACTTGAAAAGGAAACATTTGAGTCCAGATCTGCCTGACTGTTTGTGTTGTGGAGTGATGAAGAAGAGACAGTAGACGGTGACTTGATGTCATCGCAGTCTTTCATCAAGAGCTGGTGCTGGTCCACTAGGCCTCCGTGCACAGCCTTTAAGCTCAGACTCTGTCCCCTTTCTCCTCTCTCACCCATCTCCACATACGAAAGGACGGGTTTGGGACAGCACCCTTTGGAACCATCTGGACCTTTGCCGAGCATGGTTCCACTGACTGTACACCCGACAATATGTTTCACGTCCTCACTGTCTCTCAGCCCCTGTCCCCGCTCGCCCCTCTGCTTGACGCTGGGCGGCTGGTCACAGCATTTAGAGGCCAGTAACAGTTTCTGGTCCATGTACAGTCCTCTGGAGTACTGTCCATAGTACAGGGACTGGGCTAAAGCAGTCTGGGTGTGACTCATAGCCAGCTGGAGTTGAGACTGAGGTGGCCCCTCACCTTTCTTAGAGTCAGAAAACTCATGGGAGGAGCTTTTGTCATCTTCTTTAAGATCATCCTTCCTGTCTTTTCCTTTGCCATCGTGAGCAGAGTTTTTGTGGAAAGAAACGCTGCCGCTGTTTTGTTTCTCTGACTGCATATACCCCTGTAGGTAGTATGGGTCATAGCTGTGGTAGTACGGTGACTGTGAGTCTTTTGACGATGGGCCAGATGATGTAGGTGGGGTTTTACTAGGGTTACCATGGTTACTGTTGGAGCTCACCTCAGAAGAGGCTGAGGAACCAGACTTGGACCTTAGTCCATCGGAGCGACATTCGGACGATCCCCCGTCATCCCCGGCGTCTGAGATGTCAGAGTAGGCTGGACTGTTGTTCTTGCTGCTGCTGTCTGTTGTTTGCAGGCAACTACCATTCGCATCGAGCCGAGATGAACTGCCAATGGAGGGACTGGGAGCGTTGTCGGTAAAGGTGTAGACCTTATCAGCCTCTGCACGGATACTAGCCATCCTGCTCTCTTGGCTCTCTGTAATTCCATTCATCACGTCTTGCTTACTGAGATGTTCCTTCAGAAGACTTCCAGAAATTTCCTTGACACCTACTTTAGATCCACCACCACCACCGTCTTCCGTTTTGATTCCGCTGCTGTCTCCATTCGGTGTCCTGGCTGGCACATCTTTGTTATGTTTGTCCTTTAGCCGCCGTTTTTCTTTCTTCCTGGTCTCTTTGCCACAGGTAACTAGGGTGGCTTTGACAAGACTTGGCTCCACAACAATGCTCAGCTTTGGTTTGATGGGTTTTAGTGGAAGGTTTTTACTCGTGAGGCCTACTGCTGCCATGGGAGAGGGCTGTTGTGAAGCAGGAGTATCTGCTGTACTTGAGGGATATGTCGCATTTGGTATGGCAATCAGCTTGGGAGGAGCAGGGGCTGGGGCAATTGGCCGGTTCGTCCGTGACTTGGACAGTTTCTCTACCTTCCCGTTGGCCTTTTTGCCCTTTTCACAAGCACCTCCCTTTTTGTCAATCAAACCCTCAGCTTCTAGTTTGGGCATCTCTACCATGGAGTTCCTGTCTGGGACCATGCAGTTCTCCAGAACGACAGTCATGTTGGAGATGATGGGCAGATTGCTGAGGTCATCAATAAGCCCATCTTTTAGAAGTGAGGTTCTTCTGGTTTTAGAGTTAGCTGTGGGGTTGTGGTCAGTACTGAGAAGTAGCCGCCTGTTTTTCGGAGACCCTACTGTGGTCACCTTGTATAGAGGAGCAGGTTTCTTAGATGAACTGTTGGCATTACTACTGTTATTTGTGTCTGACAGGTCGTATGTTATGTTGCTGATGGTGTCTTCACAATCCGATAGTCGTTCCTCACTCTCTCCATCCTTAATGGGCTCCAGTTCAGGCTTCCTCTGTTCTTCAGCCTCCAGGTGTGCGTGTGTCTGATGGTAGCGCAGTCCATTGATGTGCTTGTAGCGTTTAGTGCAGTTGGGGTGCGGGCAGTCAATGAGAATGGGAGGGGGAGGTGGTGAAGAAGCACATCCTCCACCTGGATCCATGAACGAGGGGTCCGATTTGCCCTGAGGTGTTGATGGGGCACTCCGGGATTTGGCTCGAATCCGCTTCCCATTTCCATTTTTAATGTCGTCCGATGACACTAGGCTGAGGTCCAGGTCAGCTGGTGGTTTGTTCTTTCGCTTACCAGACGAGAGGCTGTTGTTGTTGGAAGATTTCATCTCCTCTACGGTGAAGAAAGAGGGTGGGGTTCGGCAGTTGCTGTTGATGAGGTTGAGGCTGCCCCTCCGTCCCTTGGTGTGAATAGGTGCGGTGGTTCCAACCACACCGCCTCCACGGCTCCTGTGCTGCGATAGGCCTCGGACTTTGGCAACAGGTGCCGGCTCAATGCAGGGCCGCTCGGCCATGGCCATTCGCATGCGTTTCCCCCGGCCACGCACACCCAGCAGCTCTAGGTCACTGGAGGGAGACTCGCAAAACCTGGACGGATGAAGAAGAAGGAAAAACAACTAGTTTAAAAGAGAATTCTTCATAGTAAATATTCATTGACAACAGGAACACAGATGAGCCGGATCATATTGTGTCACGCCATATTAACAGGATCAAATCACTTCATTTCGTATCCCATTCTATCACTAGTCATATTATGTTGTAAACTGCAATCATATTGTATTAGGAATTATACTAATCACTATTCACTGGGGACTAGATGACCAATAACTATATCACCCTCCCTTCTGGTTTGGACCCAAAGAACAGAAAGCCTTGAGTGGGTTTTAGTTAGCACTACTTTTTGCCTTAGTATCAAAGTATGGAACTGAAAAAAGAAAGCGACCCAAGCCACACTAAAGCCATGCTTGCCCGGGTTCAAAGTCATACCTTCGTCTGGGTGCTTTGAGCTAAACTTTGATTTGATTTGTAATGATGGACTTGCACACAGAACCTTTTGAAACATGTGGTAGTCTATGCATGTTTCTCATGTATGACTGGGGAGCAGCATCTAAGCCACTCTGACAGATCTGCAACAATTTATACATAGTGGAACACTGGAGATTATTATAAACACTGTCACATAAAAGTTGGAAAAGAAGCCGTTTTTCTTCTTGTTCTTCAAACGTCATAAGCCAAGAACAACTTTACATCTTCACCCAAACTGAACCCAGACCTCGGAAGATAATGGATCTTCACATGTCGACCACTTAACCCAGATGCCAAGGACAAAAATTGGTTTTCCTCTGCACCTTGCTTCTCTTCTGACAACATAGAGAAAACATGTAGAGACCACAGTTATCTCTGTGTTTGATACAGAGACACAGTGTATCCAAAGCCATCTCTTCTGCTTTGAGCTTTTTTTTTCTCCACAGTTTCCAACTGTGCCTTGAATCTTAACACTGGTGATGCTTTTCTAAACACCTGCCTGTTAAAATGTGGAAAACTGATTTATTTATCATCATCCACAGTGTCAGGCTCTATTTTCAAAGTACTGGCCCTTTAATGCATTAATTATGACCCAACATCACAGGATGGATTGGTGTTAAAAACTCAATGAATAAATTCTTACCTTGGAAAAACTGTTTTGGGTTTTAATCACCTTATTAAGAAAACAGACTGCAGAGCACGCTCCGACTAGAGTTTCTTGTCCTGCTCTGTGGTTTTAAAACGATGCTATCTCACATTTTCTCTGATGTTTGTAATTACTTTCCTACATCAGTTTGCCTCTGAATGTCACAGCAGATGTGAAAGCCTTTGTATTTTCTTTGGCGTTGGGAGCTCATTTGTCACTCCACTGCCACCGATGAGAACCAGAAGATTTCTTACAGTTCAAGTTATCGGAGCTGCCCATTGCATCACATCAGAGACATGCAAGGTTAAGTAAGGTCAATCAGGACAAACATGTCCAGCAAGAACTATTGTGTTTTTTCAGTCAAAGAAGCCACACACACATATTTCTCATTGCCTTGAGTAATCTGCCATACCAAACCAATCTGGTCATTTCAAGTGAGATTGAGAAACACAGTATTAGATATTAGATATAGCTCTCTGTCATATTTGTAGGAGAATTTATCATAATTTTATATTTGTATGCAGATGAAACACTCTATATTTCATTCACTCTAAAATGTTTTTCATAGTTTCAAGTAATTTGCTGAAAATTCCTGTTTCACATTGCAATATACATCACAAAAAGATGAGTTTCCTTCATTCAACCTTTTAAATAGCCCAAACCTTTTGCACTATTTGTATTTATGGCATTTAGTGACAGATATTTTCTCTTTTACAAACATGAAAAACACATGGAAGAGGAGCTATTTCATTCCATTGAATTATGTAATAAAGCTGAGTTCAATCACCATTGGAAAAATAGCCATAAGAGTCCAAACGGGTTAAAAAAATCTATTCTCTGATTCCTCAGATTTAGCTGTAATCGCCATGACAACAATCATTTTAAATGCAGGAGCAGTTCCACTCAGAAACTACAAAAAAAACAATTCACAATCTGTATCAGGGCAGGAAAACAGTGACAGATTTTCTTATTGCAGCTCATCGCGGAATAGCAGCCAACAGCTTTAGAGCAAATTTAAAATATTTTATCATTTCAGCAACATTTTGAATAAAAACAATTGCTCTGCTCAGTTAACAATACCAACAAAACCCAATAAGAATATAATGGTTAAACACAGTAGATTAAACAAAGAAATAAGTAGAGTAAATATAGACACAAAGAGTATAATGGAGACCAACTGTGAAGCATCAACTCATTAAGCAGTAGAACAGTGTCCTAACGACTATAATGATGTACAGCAAAGAGGTTATGTTTTCATCAGCAGGGGTTGATCTGCAGGTTTGTCCTATAGTACAGGGTTAGGGTTAGGGTCAAAGTAGAAAACTGTCCTTTGTTGCGTTTTCAAAGTAGACGCTACCATGGCGACTGGCCTGCCGTTGCTGCATCTCTAGCTTTGTGTTTACAGAACAGTTAGTTTGTTCTAGTCAGACGATGACTTGACGATGAGTGTTTTCACTTTAATTCACCATACTGTTACACAGCTAGTGCTAACTCCCTCAGTTGGTTGGGTGTGTAATGAATTTAAACAGGATTGGTTAAGGCAATGGTTCTACAAGTGCGGAGGCAGATACAATGGGGGACTTCATTTTATTTTAAACTTATTTTAAGTTTATTTTGGCCCAAACTCAGATCAATTCCACTAAAAGGTTTGTGAGTAGGATTACTGCTCTCACAAAAGAACCAGTCCAGTTCATCAGAGCAGAGAAGCTCTGATGTCGCGACTGACACATGGTTATGATCAGAGTAGCTTGGCTGAGTTTTGGTGTCATGTGACTGAATCACGGATAACATTTGCAGATCATTGCTCTGGTCTTTTGTTGTTTATTGTGAGTCATGGTGAGTTTTTACCTCGGCGGAGCCCAGTCGTGTTTAGTGCAGTCCAGCAGAGTTCCCACGTAGGTTCTTTTCCTCCACGTCACATTCACGACCAGCACACCTGCCACACACACACACACACACACACACACACACACACACACACACACACACACACACACACACACACGACAGAGGACCTGTTTTAAAACACTGTTTGCTGTTGTGGCATCTTTTTGTTCTGACAAACAAACCACTGACCACAAAGACAACAGGGAGGATACACTCTTTACGAAAAGGGCAATTTCAAACTGTAACATCGGTTTTGGCTGGAAGCAAAGATTCATGTCAGATATAAACTCTAACCTGGAGGCTGAAGAGCCTCTCTCTCTCTCTCTCTCTCTCTCTCAGACTGACATTTGAAAATCATTAACCTCCATTTTGTGACGCACCAGCAGCAAATCCATGCAAATCAAATTTCAGACACATTACGACTTGAGAACAAGGTTTGAGTGCAACACCACTTTGTACTCTTCAATTAAGGCGTGACGCTCGTCACTTCTGAGTTTCTCCCCTTTTGTGATGCTAACATTCGTTTCATGTTCAGATGTTGCAAATGAAGATAAATGTAAAAGAAACTATATATACATTAACATCTGTGTCCCTTGTTTTCAATTCATTTTTCTAATTAAAGGGACAGTTTGGAAAGCTCCAAACATACAATCACGATGTGATATTTCTGTAACATAATATTAAAACTGTATTATTTCATTTTCTACACATTTATTATACCTTGACTGCAGAGATGAAACTGAATGAACCAAAACATGTGTGAGAATCTGAGTGAATTTACTGTATGTGGACACTGGCAGTCCAGTTATAATTGGGTTACATGTGAGCCTTTGTAAACAAAAGCCTGGCTCCAGAAACCAGGAAAACCGACAGAAAATAGACAACTTCTAGTGATTGTCTGAATTTATCACAGGAAAAACTGTATGTACATATATATATATATATATACACATAAAACAAAACACTAATTCAGTTTCAAAGAAAACCTAGATGATGATATAAAAGCTTTTTAACCCAGTTTCAGTAGAACCAAACTAAAAAGGAAATAAGTGTTTTAAATTCCCTTTTCTGTGAATAAAAGATGAAATGAAGAGACAATGATTTCACCAATGACTGTTAATGGATCTTAAGTTAAACATCGGAACATACATACAGTAAATTAAAGCTGCTGCAGTGATATACTTCCTGTTTCACGTTCCTTTTGCAACACCAGCCAGTAGCATTGTGATTGTAGTTGTACACATACTCACTATCCATTATTAGGTATTTTACAGGATTATTCCACTGGGTCACACATCACATCACTCAGACCATACAGACCTACAGTACCTGCAATTTGCAATTTTGAATAAAAAAAATATGGCAACACTGCGGGAGATTACCTTCACAGATGAAGGCAGAAAAAGCGATTAGAGCTCAATCAAATCATACATGAAGCCCTTAAACCAGAAACATTGTGGCAATAATTTCACCTCCTTCAGTTTTAAAAAGAGAGAGATGGTGCTGTACAAATGGCAGAACCTGTGGATTGTAAACAGCAGCCCAAGAAGCAATGGGTGTCACCGCAGTGAGCCGGAAATGGAACCAGCAACCTTCTCTGATGACATGTTGATGTTGTGGATCATTTCATTTTGTCACTTTAGTAAAATATCCATCCTCCCACTCAGATATCTGACAACAAAAGACAGGCCCTGGTAGAAAAGATAACAGCTAAGAGATGGGAACACTGTAGCTCACATACTGTGATACAGAATAGAAATAACATAAATGCACACTGTCTTTGGTGACTCCATCCCAGCAGCAACAAAGAAGCTTTTCCTCTTCACTCTCGTGTCCCCTGTAGCCTTGTTGGTCTGAGAGGTGACGGTGTTTCTATTTATAGACGTATGACTCAGAAAACTCGACAGCTCAACACTTTTCATGACACTGTTATGAAAGCCAAACCTTAAGGCTGAGGCTGTTTTCACTGGCTCGTGTGGATGTTGACTTCTGTGTCACACATAAGCTGCAGATGAACAACTTTCAAAAGAGGAACAGCAGCGATTCAAAGATTTCTGAAACAAATGTGCCAGAATCAGATAATGACTGACTGGTTCACTGGTTTGTTCTTTCTTCTCTTGCTTTATTTATTTGTCCATTGGTTCAAATTTCTAGCACTTTGGATCCAGCTTCAACCAGAAATTAAAAAAGATAAATTCTGAAACTCTTTACCATGTCAACCACAAATTCCACCCATTTTTAAGGAGACTAAAGTAAACGTTTTCAAGATGAAACAAGGTAATGAATCATGATCCTCTACTGTTTACTAACCATTTTCTACAGAACATTTTTTTGATGATTCAGATAAACAGCCAAACTGTTCAAACCTGAACTGTTACAGATCTGCTCTGATGGTTCACGTTCATCACTACAACTATCTTGTATCTGACTTTCATGTAAACACAGCTGCCTTGTCAAACAGCAGGCATGTGAATACTGACACCTTTTAACAGGCATCATCAACAGCAACAAATTATGTTACATTAGTCAGTTCAATCTACACTGAAACAGGAAATAGGTCAGACATGGAAGCTGTCACAACAATTTATTTATTTATGCCTAGTGCATAGCCACATATTGGATTTACAGAATATGTGATCTAGAACCACATACTGAAGTGACACACGTGTGACTTGAAACTAGAATTGCCTATTCAATTTCTATGTCCACACAGCCCTGAAAAGAAATGAAAAATTCTGCAATTTGTGAGATAATGCCAGGAAAGATTGAGATACAGGCACTAGGAACAGATAACCAGATGGCAAGGCTGGCTTCCAAGAGGGAGAGGATGTGCAAGAACTGGACTAGATGGACGACAACCACGTGAAGTTTTGATGCAATAAAGGGTCGTTCATGACTGTCTGAGGCGTTGTCTACCACAGCAGACACATGGTCAGACACACACAGACAGGTGGTCAGACACACACAGACAGGTGGTCAGACACACACAGACAGGTGGTCAGACTTGCAAGTCAGTCTGTCTTTTGCAGCTCAGAGTCAAACCAATCAGCATCTGATTAGAGCTCGTCAGACTCTGGACTCTGCAGGATGGGGGGAGATGGGGTTGTCTGAAGTTGAGGTCTCCTTTTCCCTCCTCTGTTTCTTCAATTAGAATTCTGCCTAATTAACATTCAGCGTGCATCTCTTCACTGAATCGCTGCTGCACCACGGAGGGCGGAGGGGCTCGTAGTTATCTCTCCTGCCTCGTGAGCGATCATTCCTGAGCAGCAGAGACGTCTCCTCAGGACGAAAAACACAAGAAAACACTTTCTTTCTCACGTCTCACCCTCTCTCCAACTCTCTGACAATGCCCATCAATGATAAAAATTATTTATCTAGTCTTTGTCTCTGTGCCTCTTTTTATATTCATCTCCATTTCTTCACGATTCCGGTGGTTTTAAATGTCTGTCATTATTCTGTCCATCGCCTGTTTGTCTTCCATTCGTCCATCTAGCCGGCATTAGTGTCTGTGTTTGTGTGCATTTAGACCTCTCCAGATTAACCTAGACTGCTGTTATTCCAGATTAACCTATATTAAGGCTGTTATTTACTATTACCGATGCTTGGTTCATCACAAGCCTGCAGACACAATGCTTTGATGCTTCCTGTTTGCATTACCCCCCACAGGGTCTCAGTGCTAATTGTTGGGGCTTTAGCATGAAACTAACAGAACAAAAACAACAACAACAACAAACACTTTTGAATTTCACAAATTTCATTTTTAACGTTTGTCTTATTTTTTGGAATGTTTTGGGATTTGACAAAAGGGCCGACAGGTTGGGTTGTGTTTCAGTGTTTCACTGAGCAGATGCTCTGTCCCTCACCAAACCGATGCAGGTGCAGATGCAGGCATACAACAATCTTTGGTTAATCATACTAACTAAGTCACTAACTTCTCTCTAAAAATGGAATTTGAAGCAGATCAATCACCTACATTTTGTGTCTTTTTTAAGACTGTCTGAGGATTTGTGTGGAAGCACTAACTCTGAGGCCAGGTTTTATCTCTGACTTTGTCACTCTGCTTCACCTAATGCACTGACTGTGTATTATATTTTGCCACTTTCCTTCCACCCGTCTCTCTGTCTTGTTTAAAAGCACTCTCAGACCGTGTTTTCATTTTCATCTGGTTCTTCACTTCTGTCCAGGCGGAGCAAGAAAAGAGTTCCCGTTAATTAAAACCGGGCTGGGATACAAACGTCTCTCCACCGAACATGCTGCTCTCATTTCAAACGCCTAGTGGCTGGCAGAGTGAGATGGGATTTATTCATTAGCAGCCTGCAGGAAGGAATTATACTTCTGCTCATAGGCTGCAGAGCCAAGCAGTATCCTTGTTAAAGGCCTATCAAAGTGCAGTGGCGTGGAAATCGATGGATGAATCATCAGGCTGTCTGATCTGCAGCCTCGTACTCCCATGGTATCTTCTTAAAACATTGGACCAGTCTATGGTTCCACTTTGGACTCATGATTACATGCCAAACCTGTTCTTATAACTTCCAGTCATGTTCAAATATAAACTACATTATTTGGTTGTTTTTAGCGACAAAAAGCTAAACGGACGCAGTTAAGGCAAGCAATAAACCATGAGGAGGAGATTCATGAATCTGTGCTCTTTTCTAAAAACAAATTTAAAGTTAAAGGTGATTTTGTAAGAAAGAGAAATGGCGTGACATAACACAATCATCCAGCATGACCTTCATTAACCTGCAAAATCAACATGCATTTTTCCCTTTATTTTTTCTCAACTACAACAGTTAGCTTTATTTAGTTAGTTAGTTTTAATTTACATGACAATGAATGCACCTGACATCTTCCTAACCCCAAGGTTTTTCAGCTGAAAACGTTGAAAGCTCCAGGATGTGTTTTAAGGAGCGTTCACACTAAATGCAACAAGGCATTTTCTCGTGATGAAAATACAGAAAGATGTGAGTAGAGACACATTTGTCATCACTTGTGTCTGGCAAGTCAGCTTACATGAGTCACATAAAGATGATTACTCAGTGTCTCCCAACAGGCCAGATTTCCACAAGGATGTGCATGAGTCTGGTTCCTCTCTCAAATCATTTGTTTTTACATTATGTTGAAATCTTTTGGAAGGATTGATAAATACCCAAACTGTGTTTTCTGTTGAGCTGAGCATCGTGGGACGCAGTCAACCTGAGAAACAACATCTTGAGAGACTCAGTGATATTTTTTGATAATTTTTGTCCACACAATTAAGTCTCCATGATGTCCCAAGATCCACCCCATCTTTAGACGTAATGACTATATGACCACAATATTTTCCTCGGCCTGAGCTGTAAATACAGCTTCATCTGTGACTAAGTAAAAATATCAACGTGTCTCATTTTGGTCGCTGCTGCTTCAATAGACTGCTCACAAGTGATCAATCATCCCAGATGGCAATGAGATGCCCAATTTTCCAAAAACACTCCTTACCTTCTTCTGTTTCATGCCAAACAATGCCCTCCAGGTTGACACTGGTCCCGGGCTGACAAGGCCCCAGCAAGCCCGCGTCGCCCTCCAGCGCTCCCGAGACGCTGCCGTCCTGCGTGTTGGTGCCAACTGACCTTGTCCTCACTGCCATCTGCTTTGGGTTCAAGGTGGGCAGCGCCGGAGGGGAGAAGGAAGGAGCCAAGGGCAGCGAGGGACCGGGGGCTCCAGGGTGACCCGGAGCAGGGGGAGCTGGCACCGAAAACATGGGGTCTACCTGGAAATGAGAGGATCCGTTTGAGAGCGTTCACTTCAGTTCCATTAAAAGAAAGCCAGGTATGTCCAGGAGGCTTTCACAAATACATGCTCAGTGTGAGTAAGAAAAGATCATTCATGTAATCATTTTCATATAAATCAGACAGGCATCTGGCTATTTTAGTGTTGGATCCTGCAGGAAAATGGAACAAAGAATCATTAGTTGATCTGCAGTCACTAACTTCCTCACAGTGAGTGGCAGCTAATCACCTCACAGTCACGTCCACACCCAACTCAGGACCAGTACAGATTCTGAATTATGTTTTACACACTCAGTGTCTGGTCGCTGTGGTACCTGAGTCTGTTGAACATTATGCGCATTGATGATGATGCCTCTATTTGCCTCTATTTGGATGACGAACTGTTCAAAATTTTAGGGTACATACACAGTCAAGTGTTTATGTGCTGTATGTATAATTCTGACGTGAGCCATTATTACGTTCAACTTGTAATAATTTTGGACTAATTGATGTTTTTGTATGTGGTATATGGATGTGAAATTTCAATTTCCCAGTTTTTGGGACTAATAAAGGAAATCAATCAATCAATCAACGAGCATTCCAGAGACATAACATCAGGCAGCAATCACAAAACAGGCTACATAGAAAATAAGTACAATTACCACATCTTTAAAGAAAATCAAGTCAAGGATTAAAAGCAAGTGTCAATAACTCTCTCAGATCAGCCAAATGACTTGGAATAAAATGTGTTCCTCAGCCTGGAAAGCTCGGCCACCTCTCGTTCTGTATTGCATCCTTGAAACAGCTAATAAGTTAAGACCTTGTCAGCTTTGTCTGCGAGACGTTTTTGAAAAGAACATGGAACACGGAAGTTAACGAGAAGCCAAGAAAATGTAAGGAAGGAAGTCACGTGATGTAGGACCTTTATTTCTGATTACAAGCTTTTTGCCAGCATTTGTGGCAGATTGAGGGAAATTTATCGTGAGTTGCTTTAAACAGGTAAACTTTGCATTGCAATAATCTTAATGAAATGAATAATCATTTCCATCACAGTCACAGCAATGTTCCTCAGAATCATGACCATATTTCTCAGTGGTGTCACCTAAATCTTGAATACCTCAGATTGGGAGATGCATTTTCTGCAACGATAATTAGAGCTTCAGTCTTGTCTGCTTTGAACTGAAGGCAGTTGTCAGTCATCCAAGTAAGTACTTTGATCATCGTAAATGAGTGGTGTCTGTCAACTGTCACAGAGAAAACTTTCAGTGCAAACTCACAAGTGGATTGAAGCCATGCTGGTGTTTTAATCAGCCACAGAGAAGAGAAGAAGAGACAACCGGGATGTGTTTTATGATCTTTCCTGGAGGATGCAGTAAACTCATGTTGGTCAGACGCAGAGGAGAATGCCACTGGTCTTACATGAGCGAGACACAGTTTCATTTGATACCTTACAATTTAACACTAACTTGTGAAAGCAATCAGATTCCATATTTGTGCTGATCAGCTCTGTCTTTTGCTGGTTCAGTGGGCTAAACCTACTTTCGCTCGTGTTGGGAGTGGACAGTCGCCATCATAGTGACATAGTGTCAGCACTTAGTAAGAGTAATATTTGATGAATACAACGTCATTAGACATGATTGATGTTTTTATGATGCTCAGTTGTGTTTTTGAGAAGCGTAATAGTGTTAATAGGTACGACTCAGAGCCTAAGGATTCACTGCCTTTACGTATTAAACAGTCTAAGGTTTTAACTTTAACTGCAAATTTCTTTTTAGAATAAACATTCAAGGGAGGAAATTGATCATTTATTTTTCAATTTTCAGTTTCTCTTCCTCTCTATCATTCACAACAAAATTTGCTAGAAAAAATTAGCTGATCCACTGCTGCCTCTGTCAGCAAATTCAAAAATGTAGTTTGGTGTTTGAAACTTTTGGTTTGGATGCGACACAAACTAAGTGAATGAGGCAGCAGCAGCAGCAGAAGCAGCAGCAGCAGAAACAGCAGCAGCAGAAGCAGCAGCAGCAGAAGCAGCAGAAACAGCAGAAACAGCAGCAGCAGAAGCAGCAGAAGCAGCAGAAGCAGCAGCAGAAACAGCAGCAGCAGAAGCAGCAGAAACAGCAGCAGCAGAAACAGCAGCAGCAGAAGCAGCAGCAGCAGAAGCAGCAGAAACAGCAGAAACAGCAGCAGCAGCAGAAGCAGCAGCTCTCGTGTCCCCATCAGATAAAAAAATATTGATTTCCTAAGGGACTTTGTGTGCAAGTGAGCAGCTTAAAAAACATCCATTTCCTGTAGGAAAAGGCTGCCTAACAATGATATAATGATATAAACATATGCTTAAGTTATCATTTAATTAAACAGGCATAGATTTTATCAGGTGAGGCTTTTGTTAGGCTGCTAAAATCAGTTTTTTTCCTCATCTCCCATGTTACAGCCATGTTTTCAGCGAGAGCAAACCTTCATGTCTCAGGCTGGTTCACACGCTCCAGTCAGCACATACTGCGGGTGTCATTACTGTGTGACAGTGTGACTTTACATGCATACAACATGTATGCATGTAAAGTCCTTTGCAGTGATGTCCCTGTAAAGTTCCACTAAGACTTTCCCTTCATTCATCCCACGTGGTTTAGGATGAAAAGACGTCATTTCAGTCCCCCTGTCTTTATTTCTAGTTTGTTTTTGTCACAACACTGACAAACAATGCAAATATCAAGTGGCAATAACACAAAAAATGTGCACTTCCTGGAGCCATCTGTTAACTCCCACACAGCCGCTGACAAAGACCACATAGGACGACTTTAACCAAATCACACAGCAAATTAACTGTGGGAGAATAATCCTAATCCCCAGTGGTTCTGTTCTGCCGTTCCACCTCCCTCAGACAGCAGGAATAAAAACACTCAACAGCGACAGTCACAGCAAAATAACAATGAAAACGCGAGGCTGGTCCCTCGTGTGCACTTCAAACAAATCTCTCTCTCGGTTTCTTAATTAAAAATGTCCGACGGTGCAATGGCAGCAGCACTGGCTCCAGAGGCGTGCAGCTTCACTTTTATGAAAAGACAACGCCCTTACCCAGGACAGATTAGCATTACATGTTGCACCACAGTGTCACAAAGATCTGAAATAAATCAAGTTAAAAGAAATAGTCTTCTGCACTGTATCTAGGACTGTACAATACTGGGAATGAATAGCTCTATTTGAAAAGACATGAAGTGTGTAGTATCATCTGCAAAGAAAAGAACAATTATGTAAAACCTATTAATTACATACACTACATACATTAAACATACGTTAACAAATATCTGCATAATTGATTTCTGTTGATTATTTTTTGTTTTGTCTACAAACCAAATATCGTCAGTTTACTGTCAGTTTACATTCATGAAACTGAACTCACACATATGTTTTTGTATTTTATACAAAACCCACTTAAACTAACTGATTATAAAAACAGGGAGCATTTCATTTTTCATTTATTGACACATTGGCTATTGTAACAGTGGAAAAAAATTCTAATTGCGCTGTTTCACCTTGTGTTTTTGATTTAAAACGACTGATGGTTCAGCCTCACAGTATATGGTGCCTTCATCTGGGCTTAAGAAAGCGGTTCAGACGTATGGCTCCTATTGGCTGTTACACTACACATGCTGTGCATACAGACAGGAGTCTCCACTCCAGCCACAGATTCACTGCAGTGTTTTTTTACTTAGCCCATTTCTCCACTTTAATCCAAATGCCTTCAACCTCGCGTACATTTAATGCAACGGTTCCCTCTTTGATGCACTGCAGTTTTGTGTCCTCGCTCACAGACAGAGCTGGATTTACCCAAATTAAACAAAATGTGTGCGTGTCAGGGGAGCCAGCTGAGCTTTCCATTAATTCTGCCTCTGAAATCTCTAATTAAACAAATTGTCCTTTCTTTATCTTTGTACACTCTTTATTTCAAAGCTTAAATCACATTTTAAGAGCAGCGTGTGCAGAAAATAATAAACTCTCCAACAATCCAGTTATTGCCCATCTTTTCATTTGTGCCCATTATTTATTCCTCCTTTTCTTTTCATCCCTTTCTTCTTGCAATTTCTCTTTCCCATTTTACTACACGTTTTTTCTAAATCCATCTGCAGCGTTTCTGTTCTCCAGCCGCCCTCCTTCCTTTTTATCCTTCCCTAAACATTTCAAGACCTCCTTCTTTTCATTCCTATCACTCCTTCATGTCATTCCTCTCTTCCTTTCATCCATGTCTGTGCCTCCTGCATCCTTTTCCCTCCTTGCTCATCTTCATTTGCTCTTTTTTCCTTTTCTTGGTTCTTCTGAGTTTCCCTTCATCTCATTCATCTCCTGCCTTTTTCACGTTCTCCTCCTCTCCATCCTCCCTCTTCTCTCTGCCTCCCCCCTCATATTATCTCCCACAGTGAGCAGCTTCACTGACACTGTGTTTTTAGTCACAGTCAGGAATAATTCCTCTGCTTGTGTCGGTGTTATTATTATTTTTTATTGCAAATAACCATGTTTCTGTCTCTTTATTCTCTTTGCTCTGCCTTTTTCAGTCCCTACACTATCAGCACACGCACACACACACGCGCACACACACACACGCGCACACACACACACACGCACACACGCACACACACACACCACTTACCTACTAAATGTCAAACTCTAAGGATGTTTGAACCAACAGAGGTAAAAACAACAACAACAATGGACATTAGTCACCGTCTAACAACACTGCTGCACTGTCACCACTTACAATAATTACACTAAACTAATTCTGTATAAATTCAATTCTAAAACCAGGACAATTATCGGACAGAAAAGTTAACAGTTTATATATTATTATAACTTGCAGCTCCATTTTCTGTCTTTCCACTGACTTTGTATCATAAGTTTGCTTCAAATGTCTGCACACAAGTAGGTTTGTCTGTCTGTCAATGCTTTATTTAATTAAGTCATGAGATCTGACTATTGTTTTCTGCCGTGGCACCGAAACTGCACTTTTCACTTTTCCTAAACCAAAATCAAACTGTTTGACTGCAGCCAAAAAAGTCTTTCATGTTCACTTTAAAAGTACATTTTAGAAATTGACTGTCAGTCACATAACATTGTCCTGACCAACAGTCTACTTTAAAAATATAATTATACACTTTCATCACCACTAGGACTCACCAGCATCACTACGTCATAATAGTTTCACTTCACAGGAAGCAGAGAAACATGACAATGGCAGACAGCAGAGAAAAGAATGTAACTCAATAACAGATATTGTAATGTATCATCACACGGTCGTCCTGTAATATACAGATTAAATCCTAAATTTGACTAAATATATATAGCCTGATATAGCCTTCCCACACTGACTGACCACAGCTTTGAAGATGCTCAACCATAGATAGATAAACAGAATGATGAAAACAAGTTATACCAAAAAGTGTTGCTCATTATCACAAGGTTAAAGCTATATAACTTTTAAATATAAACAAAACCGTCTTTCACGCGACAGTATGTACGGCTGTATTTTCTTCTTTTCATGTTTGTGGTGACATTCCTGCGCTGCACACAGACAGACACATTTTACATCACAAGCAGGCCAAACAGAAGAAGCACACAGAGGGAGTAAAGTGAGGCCCCCGTGACAAGCTTCAGATTCTACTGCTAAAAATAAACCTGGACGTTCAGTAGCAGTTCAAAATTATGTTTTTATCATGATCACTGTTTAACTTTCTCACACGATGGTGCGATGCTGAAAATGTGTGTCTGACTGACAGTCTGTCTGTGTCTGCACGTGAGACAGCTCCATTTCTCTGTGTGTGTGTGTGTGTGTTTACCTGGTCTTCCTAATGTTGTGGGGACCTAAATGTGTCTCCACACTCACATTATGGGGACTTGTCTTCCTTATGGGGACCTAAATGTGTCTCCACACTCACATTATGGGGACTTGTCTTCCTTATGGGGACCTAAATGTGTCTCCACACTCACATTATGGGGACTTGTCTTCCTTATGGGGACCTAAATGTGTCTCCACACTCACATTATGGGGACTTGTCTTCCTTATGGGGACCTAAATGTGTCTCCACACTCACATTATGGGGACTTGTCTTCCTTATGGGGACCTAAATGTGTCTCCACACTCACATTATGGGGACTTGTCTTCCTTATGGGGACAAAAATCAAGTCCCCATAATGTAAATGACTCCATTTTAAGGTGAAGACATGTTTTAAAGTTAGGCTGAGGTTAGGGTCAGGGTCTAGAGAATGTATTATGTCTATGAGGGTCCTCACTCTGATAGAAGCACAAACGTGTGTGTGTGTGGGGGGAGGAGCAGGGGAGAAAAACAATTCAAACCAGGACCACTGTGTTAAGGAAATTACATGTAAGTAATTTACATGTAACTATTGTTACGTGTAAGTAATAAAACACAACCTCCTGGGAGAAAATGGTGAAGAGTGATGAAAAGAATGTAACTTTTTAAGCTTTCTGTTTTCTTCAGTGAGACAGATATCGTCTTGTAATATTGCTATTATCGTATTACTGTTATCCTTGGCCATATATTGCGTGTTGTATTGGCAGCTCCAGTGATGAAATCAGCTCTCACACAGTAAAAAGAAGAACTGTGAAGGTCACCTGCTGCTCTCTTTTTGACAAAACCTCCTGAAGCCGCAGCTCGGAGGGAAGGAGCAGGGTTCATCCGCCTTCTGTCTGTCTGTCTGTCTGTCTGTCTGTCTGACTCTTGTGTTTCCAACTAATAACCTGCTGTCAATCACAGTTCACTGGAGCTCAGAGACACAACCAGCAGCTCCAGTCAACACACAGTAAAACATCCCAAAACATTTTAGCTTTAAATTCCCTCGAGCCAGGGAATGGAAAGAAAACATTCCATTTAGCAGAGAATGTCGTCAACTTCTGATGACAAAAATGTGAATTCTGGTTCACAATTAAAGGATTAATCCATCACTAAAATGCAGACCAACCCAGCCCTAACTACAGGTATGAAAGCCCTAATTTGGAGGTGTGTGGAAACACGCAGCCACATTCCTGTGCAAACATAAATGCAATCCATTCTCAAGACAGAATAAAGACCATTTTCTCAGCTGCTGTGCTCTGACTCCCTGACAGGATTTTTGCTACACTAATCATGGCTCATCCGTGTTTTTTTTCCTCTATTTAAAGTCAACTCGCGCGTCAATGCACGTCAGCTTAGACGTCTCAGCAGACACAGATTGAGGAATCCACATCAAGATTCAGGCATCGCTACGTTTTGTGTCTTTTGAAACAATGTCTATGAAAGGCGT
Source organism: Brachirus orientalis (assembly GCA_016785285.1). Lineage (NCBI taxonomy): Eukaryota > Metazoa > Chordata > Actinopteri > Pleuronectiformes > Soleidae > Brachirus > Brachirus orientalis. Next base: position 722,193 of record JAFBJR010000648.1, read on the forward strand.
GCGAGCGGCAGGGTGTCAGATAAACCATCTGACTGAGCGTCACTTGGACAGCTTTTCTTTGAAAATGAAAGGACTAACATCAAAGATGAAAATGACAACGGGGGATGTCGAAAGTCAACAGGTACAGAGAAAACAGATAATGTTACTCATGTTGCCAACGTCCGGTGCTAAGACGAGAAGGACAATAGGAGGGGGCGGGATTTATCTGCATTTCCTTTCTGAGCGTAGCTTGCTATTTCTGGCTTTTTCCACACTGACTGAGCCACGATTTAAAGCAGCTCATAGTTTAAGTGGGCTTCCTAAAAACAGGCTTCATCTTTATATATATATCAGTTATATTTTTGTCTGCTTTCTCTCATATAAATCTGTCTAACAGTAAATTGTGTGATCTCTTTTTTTTCATTATTGGTGAAACCAGGGGAATAAACTTGTTTCTTCTTGACTGAAAAGAAGAAAATATTTTATGTGATGGCTCAGGAAGTGTCACTTAAGGCTGTTGCTCAATGACACAGTGAAAACTTATAGATATACACGGTGAAGCTGCAGTGCTTTCTAATCTGATTGTTTGATAAATACTGTGTCTGAGTGCAAGTCAAGAGCATTTTGTCTGGTGGAAATAAACCTGATAAATGATAGAATGAATGACCTGTGATCAAAATGAGTCACAGTCAAAATTCACATCATGTTTATTCAACCTTAAAATCAGAAGTGATGAGGAGGAGTGGTGCATTCAGGTGTAGAGGGACTTTATGTTACTGTCTGAGTGAGGGGCATCACTGCTAATCACAACAAAACGAAATGTTGAATCATAAAAGAGACAAACCGATTACATTGTTATTACAACATTCCAATAAAACTGTGCCTTTACTTTACTCATAATCCACTTTATCTTTGTGACAATAATCTTTGTGAAATCTCTCCTCCTTCAGTGTCTGTGTAATGGTTTTCTTTTTTAGTCCCCCCCCCCCCCCCACCCCATCACTCTCTCAGCATTAGCTGTTTACATGCAACATCACACCCCGGTCACAAACACCTCCCCCTAAATAAACCAAAAGCTGTCATCGCCATGGAAACCAAAGTCTGCAGCGCTAAAGGAAAAAAAAAAAAACTGTTAAAACCTGTCAGGTAAACAATAACTCTAAAAGCTGCTGCTCTGACAACAATGACGATTAATTCATCATGTCACAATTTGTGAACGGTAAACAAGCACAAACACAAATAGTAGTAATCAGAAGAAGAAGATGAGGAGGAGGAGGAGGAGGAGGAGGAAATGTAGGCGCATGTTAATTCTCCTGTGGGATGATCAAAATTCAAGATGGAAAATCCAACAGGAGCGCGCACACACACATGCACGCGCACACACACACTCAGGTGCATCTTATTGTCTCATTGTCATGCAGATGACAGTCTGAGCCTCTGCAGCAGCACAACTGCTTTTATTTCTGTCAGTTTGAAACCACTATATTAATTTTGCTGTTTCAACCATCTTTAAAACTGACACAGTCTTAAACTTGGCATTATTAAGCTGTTAAAAGTGTAATGGCAGTTGACAAACGACGCCATCCACCGTTTACCATTCTTTTTCTTGTCCACCGATGTTTAAGGCTTTTCACAGGAAAACAGCGGCTGATTGATTTACAACTCTGAGGATCTTTGCTATTCCATGTCCAAAACAATGAAGAGAATAGTTCCCTCAGTATCGACACACAAGGTGTTCATTATGGCACATTACACCCAGCATCTTGCTGCCGCCGCCTCGTTGAAGCGGTGACAGAAGCCACTTAAGACACGATGCTGTGTGTTTGTGTGTTGCCTCTTCAATCAAGTCAGACTCGTAAAAAACACTTGTTACATTTTGTACCGACATTCATTTAAAGACAGCACTTCCATTTATTTTGGTGGCATCTAGTCTTCCTGACGTCCACACCAAAAAGAAAAACTGTGGTTCAAATCAATAGTATTGATTGCAAAACAAGGCCAGACTTGATGCAGAGACACAATAACATTCAAAACTCCTGGAAGGATTTTCGTGAAATTCATTGTCCCCTTTCCATCATTACATGTAAATGTAGATGAGACCAACAGTGATTGAGGGAAACAGCCTTAGTCCCAGCCTGGTGTGATCAGCTGGGTGGTTGTGTATTTATTATTTGGATGGTTGGCTGCAGGCCTGCAACATTTAAACCATTAATCAATAAGTGATTGAGTAGGGCCGTAACTAATGATTTATTTTCATAATCAACTCTGTGTTTATTACTTGTTTCTATAAATCAATTGGTTGTTTGGGCCATAAAATGTCACAGCAGTTGACTGGTTGAAATTAAGTTGTTTTCAAATGTTTTGTTTTCGGTGTTAATGATTAACCAGAAAATATTCAATTTTTAACATAATATTTTAAAAAACACTCAAACTCATACATTATTTAAATATACTAGATATCTTTGAAAATACTTTTGGTTTGTGGACAAAAATACTGATCAACATTTTTACCCTTTTCTTTCCAATTTATGGATCAACTAACTAATCCTTTAAATGTCAAAAACAAACAAAAAATAAAAAACTTGTTAGATGCAGGCCTTATTAGCTGGTAGATTAGTCAAGATGACTGTAAGGAAACATTACTTTTAAACTATTTCTTCACGTACCAAACCTGGTCTAAATATATTTATCATTTTAATAATGGCAAAATGTGATTTGTTGAATTTTTTTTATGTTTTTCTGTGCTTATCTTTGTACTCTCAAAGTTCAAAGTAAGAAGTAAGCATTGTGGATGACACAATGGTATTGTATCCCTAAATTTTATTGACAGGGAACATTGTTATTCCTATTATTGTTGTTGCTGTTGATGTTGTTGTCCTGACAAAATACTGCAGTAACTTTTTTGCAGTAAAGAGAACCTTTGTAATTGAAAAGTGAGGTATTGCACAGAAAATTGACATAAATTGTCATAAGCTGAAACACTTTTTATATATTATATGTTTTCATCACTGAACAAACAGAGTTGGTAAGATAGACTGCCACTCTCTGCCTTTTTTTTTCTTTAAATTCTTACTTTAAGAGAACATAACACTTTCAGATGCAAGTAATTGTGTTATCTTGTTAAGTAACGCCGTCTGTTAATGTTACACGAGAGAGCAGCGTGTTAGTATTGACACTGTTGCAAATGAGTAATACAACACTCATTTTTATTATCGATTAATATCAAAGGAATCTTTTGTTTCGACAACCCGACTACTGTGCAGGTCGTTTCTACAGCGAGGGAGTTTATTGTTGTGTTTAGATACAACTGTATTTCCATTCATTTGTAGGTATAACAAAATCTATCATCCGCAAAGAATTGATATGATTCTTTTCAAAATGTTTCATTGAAACACAGTCAATATAAGACACAAAACGTGAACACATTTGATTTAACACTTTTGACCATAAGGGCATACAAATCAGTGTTGTCACCAAACAAAACACCAGCAAATATCAACAAAAACGATGCAGATGAAAACACACACACCAGGTATTGTGTTACAAAGGACAGTCCACCTGATACTGATGCTGCTGCCTCACTGTGTGTGTGACGATTTGCATGACTGACTGAGTGACTCCTGTGTGTCTGTTGTCTGAATCAATATCCACCAGGTGAGCATTAATTATTTACATTTTTGTGTCGCCAATAAACCCAGTTCGCAGTGTATCAGTGAGTCAAACTCCTCTGGAGCTACACTACAGCACTGCAGACGCACAAACTCATGAGTGGAGCTCAGATCATTGTTGACAAGAATTACAGCCACCACCACAGAACCCTGTGTGTGTGTGTGTGTGTGTGTGTGTGAAATTTCTCCTGTCAGCAGCAGCAGAGTGTAGGCATGGGATATTTAAAATGTCCTGTCATAATTATTTTTACCAAAATAATCTTTTTAAAAATAGTTTTATTTTTAATTTCTTGAATGTTGAAGAGGAGAGCCTTACTGTATGTCCGTTCCGTACCTTGATTTGATTGGGTTCATACCCGTGAGATTTCAGAATGTGCATAAATATGAAGGAAACAGATGAACTAATGAATAATGGAATATACATGCACATGTAGCCATGGTCAACTGTTGTATTTTGATTTCTACGTGAGGTCTACATGGCAGGAAATGACTGTTTCCTTCTTGTTAAATGTGATGCTATGAAGGATCGTGGCGTTAGTCAAAAGCTGGAAGTGGCTCATGCAGGAGAAGAGGTGAGTAAACTTGGTGTATATCTGATCCTATACTGATGACAAGTGGCATGACATTTAATGTGAAACTATCAAATGGCTGCTAATGAAGTCGTACATTGTTATTTTGTAGATGGGTCCTTGTCAGCACTGTGTGTAAATGGTGACAATGTAGATCAAAACGCATCCTTTTGATTGTGTGTTTTGAAGCATGGACTGTGCACTGGAGTTAACTGGGAGTGAATTTAATGTCTCTTTGTTCTTTAAAAATGTTTGTTCCAAGTGAATTAATGCACTGAACATTTGCTCTTTTTGTCTCTTTGTTCAGGAGGAAGGCCACAACTGCTGTTTACACTGCTCTGCTATTTCATTTATTCTTATTTGATTTGAAAAGACCACTTTAGTCTGTCACTGACAGTTGCTTTGTTTAGCAGTCCGAATAAAAGCCTGATCGGAGCAAAAATATGTTATGTAAACGTGCCAATCCGATAACTCTGATCAAATGTCACAATTAAATGTTGTAACACAGTGTATTGTGACAAAAGCATATTGTCCTAGCCCAACCAAAATAGCCATCACGGATGTTAATGAAAGAGTTCCAGAATGTTGTTATATAAACATATAACTAAGGTTATAAATATTTTAGTGAACAATGGTAAGGAAACACAAGAATCTCTTATCTCAACGATCACTAAGCCTGTATATTCATGACTTCAAGCTCTTTCTCCATTTACAAGACTTTCAATTCAAAAAATGAGAGCGTTTTATCACGATGCAGGATAAAATCACATTCAATCTCATCCTTCACGAGTCAAAATAACCCATAAAAAATAAAACGCCTGTTGGACGTCCTCCATGTGTTTCTGATTGTCCTGCCACTGTTTCAGGCTGCGTCCTCTGCTGTCACGTCCCACTCCTCCCTCCCTCTCTCTCCCTCACCTCTTCATCCTCTCCTCCAGCTTCCTCCATCTTCGTCTAGCATCCCCAGAGGATGACACAGATGCAGAAAACCACTTCACATGTGGCAGCTTCACACACTGTTGCTTACATGATGAGCAAATCAAAAGGACTTTGCTGTGGCTGCAGCTGTTTGAGCAGAATCTGACCCTGATTCATTTTGACACCATGTCTCTTTTACTGAAATGAAATGAGCAAACAAAGCCCGAGCATGTGGAGAATGTGAATTCTCACTCCCTCTCAGCTTTGGCTGGGACACACTGCACATGTCAATTTTGTCTTCATCACCGTTCATTTACAGCAAAACTAATTAAGGGCCAAACAATGAATCATTCTTTCAGTCAAACTGTATCTGAAACAATGCAATTAGCAAATTACAAATGCTGCAATTGTAAAGCAGCATATGTGACCCAGTGGTTTGTCCTTTACTGCTTACAGTAATTCATATATTTCTCATGTTTACAGGAGCAAATACGTTGATGGGATGTGATGTGGTTTTAAATCTATACCAAAGTGAAAATTGAGATGAAGCTTGATCTAAAACACACTGTTACTGCATATCCAATCGCATTTCACCTAAATCATTCAGCCTTAGCTCCAAATGGGGGAGGAAGAGGAGCAGGAGGATGGGGATGGAGGACATACTGCTGCTGCCGCTGTCTCCCTCCTCCTCCTCCTCCTCCTCCTCCTCCTCACCTCCTCTCCAAAGGAAGAAAGACAAAAAAAAATCTTCCTCAGTTCATGACCATGCTGGTCAACATGAGCCTGCTGACAGTGAGACAGAACAATGACAGCACAGCTGGGCAACAACAATAGAAAGATGAAGCAGTTAGAAAATCAAACAATGGTCATCCATCCATCCCTCCATCCATTAAGCTCCCTGCTCTCTCTCTCTCTGTGTGTGTGTGTGTGTGTTCCTGCTTCTTTGTGGCCTTCACACCTGCATCTGACAGACAGTGTGTGCTCGGAATATCAAACATATTTCATGTTTCCGTGCGTAAGTGTGCGCGCCAGTGGCTGCAGCTGTGAAGAGCACCGCGTCTTTTGTTTGTTTGCTTGTTGTCGCTGCGTGTTGCTGTTATTATTGCCGTGGCCTCCACAGACAATAAAAGCTTCTCCTTACCTTCTCGGCTCCTCTGTGTTTCTTGGCGGCCGGTGTGTCGTCATGCTGCCGCCTCACAACAATAGCGCCGCTGCCGCCTTTAACTCCACAATCCTGCAGCGCGCTTTTGCTGCTCACAATGTTGTTGTTGTTGTTATTGTTGACGTTGGTAGTCGTGCTGCTGATGCTGCTGCTGATGCTGCTGCTGCTGCTGTTGCTATTGTTGTTATCTCCCATGATCCTGGACTCCGGAGAGGTGCAGCGACAGAGTCCGGGGCCGTCGCGGCACAGATGATGCTCGGGCAGGGACGACGACGACGACGACGCGTGGAAGACGGACTGAGGAGGAGGAGGAGACACGCCATCACCGGGCTTCTCTTTCCTGGTTGTGCGGAGAGGAGGAGCGGGAGGAGCGGCAGCGGTGTTGTCTCTGTCCCTGTCCCTGTCTCTGTCCCTCTTCCATCCCCGGATCACGTTTTTCCCCTTCCTCTCCTCCTTGCCTTTGGCGCATGTCGCAGACGGAGAGGCCGTGGTCACCTCGGAGACGCTGCCGCTGCTGTTGCAGTTGTTGTTATTGTTGCCGCCGCCGTCCACCTCTCGACTGACCGCTGAAATCATCTCCAAAGCAACGCTGCGTCCTTGAGCCTCCCGACGCTGCTGCTGCTGCTGCTGCTGCTGCTGCTGCTGCTTCGCGACGCACGCGTCTCCACCGCCGCCGTGCACCGCGACGGCAGCCGCTGAGTGATCCGCCGCTGCCGCCCCCGGTCCCCCTCGTTCCTCCCGGCTGGCTCGGCTGCGTTTGGACGCGGATCTCCTCGGCTCCGACCCGCCGCCAGGTGCACGGGTCTGGAGCGAGGGTAGGGCCGCGTGTCTGTCGGCTGAGGAGGAGGAGGAGGTGGTGATGGAGATGGAGGAGGAGGAGGAGGAGGAGGAGGAGGATGGGGCTGTGTGGTTAGGTGACAGGTCCCCGCAGTCGGTCAGCAGCAGTCCTCCATTCTCTCCTGCAGCCCTGAGGAAACGATTCATCTCCTCCTTTCCTTGTCTCCTTTGTCGATCTCCACAATCATCAGCATTCAGGTCATTGTTGTCGGAGCAGGAGCCTCCGCAGTGAGACAGCGAGCGGAGAGCTGCAGGTGCGCACATGCAGGAGGAGGAGAGGAGAGGAGGAGAGAGGAGAGGGGAGAGGAGGAGAGAAGAGAGGAGGAGAGGAGAGACGAGGAGAGGAGGAGAGGACAGGAGAGGAGGAGAGGAGAGGAGGAGAGGCGAGGAGAGGAGGAGAGGAGAGGAGGAGAGGAGGAGAGGAGAGGCGAGGAGAGGAGGAGAGGAAAGGAGAGGAGGAGAGGAGGAGAGGCGAGGAGAGAGGAGAGGAGAGACGAGGAGAGGAGGAAAGGACAGGAGAGGAGGAGAGACGAGGAGAGGAGAGATGAGGAGAGGCAAGGAGAGGAGGAGAGAGGAGAGGAGAGAGGATAAGAGGCGAGGAAAGGCAAGGAGAGGAGGAGAGGAGAGGAGGAGAGAGGCCTGCTCCTTCAACACACACACACACACACAGGTTTGTTTAGCTGTTCTTGTTAGGACACTGATCAGGCGTCCATGCATTTGGGCAGCCTAAACAAAGCCTTCAAATCCTCAGCCATAACCAGTCAATGCCTAACTCTACACAGGATTTCTACACAAACCAAACAGCTTCATGATGGATGAATGTCTTGTTTTGGGGAGACTGAGGGCTGTCTCTACTGCCCCTACTGTCCGTTAGTGGGAAAACCAGCATGCAAGATCAGGGCTGCCGACCCAGTGTCCTCAGAATCAGGAGGTCTCCTGGTGTCTGGGTCCTAGTGTTATTTTAGACGTTTATTATGGTAGCAGAAGTGAAAAATGAACAGAGAAAACTGTTGTCGGAGGAAGCTTAGGAAGCCTAAACGACTGGCTGACCAAGCAAGGGGCCACAGGAGTGCAAAGAGCGAGGAGTGAAAAACACAGAGGCATTCCAAAATGGATGCCGGCAGACATGGACATGGCTCCATGGCATGTGATCACAGCCTCTTTGAAACAAATTCACATGGCCAGTTGAGGGGAAGGACGGGAAAACACTAGAAAGTTAATGGATGGATGGACGTTCATGGCTGAGTCATAAAAATATGTACTCTGAGGAAAAAGTCCAAAAAGTAACCAGACTTTGGCAAATTTCCACTTTAACTTAACCACAATTCAACTTAACCAGGCCCTCGGAAATGAGGTTGTGCCTCATTAGACCCGGGTTTTGGTCTCCATGAGTTAAAGACTACTGGTCCTGTAAAGGTCAGTAGAAAAAACCCCAAGTGGAGATTTTCAGTTCTAGTTTAATGTTTTAAAAGGATGACTGGAAATTATGTAAATTATTATTCCATTTTCTAATTATAATGTAAATAATCAAATAGGTTGGATTAAAACATTAATTTGTAATTATATATTTTTATAGTACAGTCAGCTTTTGGGAGACCAAAAAGAGAGCTCACTGAAGGGGCCCCCATGACACTCTGCCTGAGGCCCCAAAATCCCTCAAAACACCCCTGGATGCAAATAAATTCCTTCATATTTAAGACTACATATTTTAGTTTTCTTACTACGTTATTATATATAAGCAGTTTCTGCTACATAATATACAGACTATAGTATAATGGTGATTGATCTTTTCTCTCCTTGTGATAAAAAGGATTCCTGTAATTTCATTGAATGGCCGCATGATGGCGCTCTATAGTTTGTTTATTATTTGTCAGATGCAACTGATTGGATTGGACGACGTGCTCCTTAGTTGCTCTATTTTTTTTGGGGGGGGGGGGGGGGGAAAGGTTGGGGGGGGGGGGGGGGGGTAAAGGTTGCAGTGATCTGCCACAGGGGGCGCTATGATAAAGACAGTCTTGTTGGGAGATTTGTCAGCATTATGATGCTGTAGATGGAAGCTGAAACAGGAGATCATGTTTTCAGCGGTCTATAAATGACTTCAACAAAAAACATGATACAAATACATACAACAGAGCTCCCATGGGTCCTTGAAACCCTTGGAAACATTCCAAGGCCCTTGAAGTGCTTGAATTTTGTGCAGGAAAGAAGTTCATGTCTCCCGCCGCTGACGTGTTCTTGTTTGTTATGACGCCACCTACTGTTTCCTGCCCTGCACTGCTCGATGTTTGCAGACAAAGCCTGTGCACAACAAACATCTGGTCGTAGTTAGTAGCAAATTATGTGACTCCTGGGAAATGCAAACTCCAGGTTCTTTGGGAATAAAGTCTTCTCTTATCTGTGTGTGTGGTCAGTGATTGACAACTCATGTCAGTGATTTGCTGACACGAGTTGTCAATCAAAAACCTAAAGAGATCTGTGAAAAGGGTATCAGTTTAAAGCTGGGGTAGGTAACATTTTGGAGGTTATTGATCAATAATAATTAATAATTCAATTATAATGTTAATGATAATTCTGACTTAAATTATGAAAATGCAAATGCAAACTAATGCCTTATTTTTTTGGATATATTTATAATTTTGTAATGATTGATTTAGTGTGGCAGTCAGGATATTTTGCGTGACTGCTTTTCAGCTTCAGTTCATGTGGTTCATGTTTGTGTTTCAAAGATCGTCTGATCCGTGTTTACACACCATGACACACACAGGAGACTTGGCAGTTTTCACCCATAAAGGTCCAGATGCAACAGTATAAGATAATGAAATAAGAGAAAAGTGACAATATAAAAAAAGTGAAAATATCTGCAACACATGTGCAATAGAAAACACAATTGTGTAGCGTGGGATCATGGGATCATTATAAAATATTAGCTTTAACACAATGTAGGAAAACAGGAAAATAACATGAGTCAGCAAAGTTAAAAGTAGACAGATAAGAAGAAAAAGATTTGACAAACAGTTAAAAGTTTGTATTTCAAAGTGCAGTGTGTGTGTGTGTGTTTTGGTAATCTGAGCTGAGTGTTATCATCTGTGAGTTACTGGACCACTATTATAGTGAACAAGCACGCTGGGAACACACACACACTCACTCTGACAAAATGTCCTCACTCTGACAAAATGTCCTCACTTTGTCAAAATGTCCTCACTCTGTCAAAATGTCCTCACTTTGACAAAATGTCCTAACTCTGACAAAATGTCCTCACTTTGTCAAAATGTCCTCACTTTACCAAAATGTCCTAACTCTGTCCAAATGTCCTCACTTTGTCAAAATGTCCTCACTTTGACAAAATGTCCTAACTCTGTCCAAATGTCCTCACTCTACCACACACACTGGTAGGTTTCCATCAACCTGTTTTAATGCTCTAAATGGAAACACAGAAAATATAATTTTGAAATATTACATTCAAGATTTTAGGTTTAAGCAACGTAGAAAAGTTAGTGTTTCAGTAAAAGGTAAAAGTGAAGTTGTGTGACTGAAATGTCACACCAGCATTTCATTACTTTACTTGAGGCAAGATAATGGTGCAGAAGGGAAACACTAAAGGTGCTGAATTTATAGCCCCTTAGTCGCTGAACAAGATCTTTATTTACAAACTCGATATCATGTTGAGAAAAACCTGAAACCATAAAAGTATCAGCTCTCCCCGATGGCCATTTAAGAAAATGCAGGTTTCACTTTCAAGGCCACAACACACTGTTGATTTTTATAAACAGTTTAGGAAAGAAACATTCTTGAAAATGTCCTGAGCCACCGTGAGTCAATTTCTCTTTCTCTGAAAAGTCCAAAATGGACACATGAAGGGCTCATGCTTTATTTCAATAACTGGCCGAGTCGCTTTTAGACACAGACTGTTAACAAAAATGGACATAGACTGAAGAGTAAAGCCTAAAAAAGAAGGGAGGAAGTGGCAGTTAAATAACTACAGCTACGGCTCACTTGATTTATAACATCTGTGAATGTTTTCCTGATGAATTAATAGATTCATTTATTCAGGACTTCCTCAACGGTGCAAGATGTCAATTCTGTAACTGATGTTCCCATTTAGAGGAAACAAAAGGAATGGATGCTAGTGTGACTTACAACACAACATAACACTACAGCATGTCCACTTTTATTTTTCCTTCCCTTCCCTTTCCTTTTTCCCCTGCATTCAGAGTGGCGACACAACAGGTGAGCAGCCAATAGAAGCGCCCTCTCTCTCTGAACTGACCTGTGATTGGTTAAAGTCTCACACAACAGGCAAAGCCATTTAGCAAAAGTTGTTAATTTTCTCTTTCTCTCTCATTCATATAATTAGATTTACATTATGCTGAGATATTATTATAACATTAACAATCCCCCCACAGAAAGCTGCCAGTTGTACCGAAATAATTCTACATTTTATTCCAGCAAAGGGAGAGTGATAAGATTTCACTGTTGGGGTCATTAAAGGTAAAATGTGAATAAAGAAGAAGAAGAAACATTTGTTCCAGATGACACCAAACACCTCCACATCATCTGACATGAGAACAGATAAAGAAATGCAGCGCAGGAGAGAAAATACATGAAACGCTTCAAAAAGAAAGCTGGGTAAAATGTCACTGATCAAAGGTTTAAACACACACACACACTCACACACACCATCATGTCTTATCCTCTGATTGGCTGTGACACGTGAGACAGGACGCCCTGCAGCAGGAAGACACTCCCACAGACAGGTGAAGCAGCACAAGATCTGGATCAGACCGCACAGTCACTTTACCTCACAGTTCCCTGGGAAACTTTTTCAGGACAGACACAACCAGAACCAGGACCGGGACCGGGACCAGGGCCAGGGCCAGGACCAGGACCAGGGCGTGTTCTCAAATTTGTCCAGGATAAGGAAGTAAAGCAACCCATGATGACAGAACAGTGTGTGAGCCAGCAGACGTGTCAGGAAGATGCCTGGAAGAGCAACAGAGGAGCCTCAAAGCAGGAGGAGAGGGATTATCAGTGAGTGTCGCATCCAAACAGACAGAACACAGAGTGTTTTCATCAGTCACAGTCATAAAGTCACACTGATCTCAGATCACTTTTCACAAATTAGATCAAGAGCTTTCCTGTTCCTCTCACATTAAAAGGGATAGTCCAGGGTTTTTTGAAGAATGATTTTCTTTTGTGGGGGGGGGGGGGGGGGGGGTGCTTTACAAAGGGGGGGGGGGGGCGAGTGCTTTACAAAGCAACACAAACTCAGTGTGTCTGTGGGAAAAGAGGCTGTGTAATGGTGAGATAAATGGTGAGTTTCAGTCAGAGTCCATCTGTCGGTTCTTCCTTATACGAGCTCTAGTACTTCATATAAACTGCATGTCTTTGCTGTACAATGCTGAGCAACAAAACTGAAGACATACATCCAAGCCATTTCTTTTCTACCACCACTGCAGAGTCCACCGTCACCTTATCAAAGCAAACATTAACCCTATCTATGTGTATCAATGTTGAGCAAGAGTGACAGAAATCACTACAGAAAAGCCAAATGAAAAGACAATGGCTCCATTTCAGAGTCTGATTTCTGTACTTTATATTGTGCTTTGCAGCATCAACTTTTGATTACTGTAATCTTGACTTGATTCTATGTGAAGATAATCAGTTTGAGCGCTAGACAAGACTGACGGTGGATACAACATAGTTTTTAACATGACGTCGCTTACAAATGAGAAAGTTGAGGAAACTGACGTGTGTAAAGAATATTGACAGGCAGAACGTTTGTCACTTGTGAAAACAAATGCAACACTTCTAAATTCTATACAATTCATCATAAAATGAACTTTAACAGGCTTCACTGTGGCTTTAAAATGACAGCACAAGTATTTGCTGACCAAAAAATGTATGAAACCTTCCACTGACAATGTTGTGCATGTAATGTGAGTGGCATTCAAATGGACTCATCTCATAGAGACAGAAAAAACGTGCCCATTTGAATTCACCGTAAACACACAATACTGGTTACTTTAAATGTGTCAGGCTTGTTTTAATGTAAAAAAAGTAGCCAGATTAGCCAGATTAGTCAGCTCTGTAATTTTTAAACAACAATACAATTGGCATTTTGGATTTTTAGTAGCTGTATGTATTTTTTTAACTAGAAAAAAAATGATATACCAATATTACTGAGGTGTAGTTATTGTAATTGTCTTTGGAGGTGAGATTAGATTAACAAGATTGGCCCTGCTGCTTGAGAAAAGCTCAAATCTAAGCATCATCTTCGTCCATTCACTGGAACTGAAACTTTATAACATGGTAATTTGTCACGTGTCGTGATGTGTCCTCACATTTCAGTTTACATCACCATTGGGTGTGAATAGTGTTGCATTACCACAAGCAAAATGACACACAATGAACGCAGAATCATTGTGTGGATCTAAAGACTTGAATTAACACATTACAAGTCAGGAAGCCCCAATATCTGCTGCTGCATATTCAGTTTCTTTCCACCTGAACTCAGTGTTCCCTGCATCTCAGACCCTGCACATGTTTCTGTTTCATTTGTTTTATCTTCTGATGCTCCCGCTGCTACATCGGGAAACGCGTTAGTGCAGATTTGCATGTGCTGACTGTTGTTTTCTGCAGTTCAGATATAGAAAACATGGCTGAGGAGCATCAGAAGAATGGGAGGACGATCAACGAGCCGCAGACTGCTGATCATGAACTCTACAGCAGGAAGAAACCAGTGTTAGTCAGGTAAACAGCACAACGTGAATTGTGTCGCTTGTTTTAACCAAATAAATGAACTGTATATAATGTTTATAAATCTGAAACAGCAGCTTAAGAGCCATGTATTAAGTGGAGACCAAACACAGAGATAAAAGAGGGGGGAACACTAGGTACAAGTGCATGGTTGCTGGTTGTGTGTCATTTAATTTTGCAGCTTTAAGTTTATTCAACTCAGTTTTACAGTGCATGTGATAAATATATTTTGATGTGCTTGAAAGTGTGTACAGAGGGCAGTTATTTATCTGATATAATGTTGGCTTGGCTGCGTAATTAACTAACTCGTCTGCCTCCGTCGCTGCAGGTCAAAGACCTTTGATCACTCTCTGCTGACTCAGGTGCAGACCGACCCAGACTCCAAGACAGACAGGAAGAAGTCTCAATACAGCCAGGTCAGTTTTCAGGCTGGAATTAGTTATAGCACCTGTAAACACCACAGCACGGGAGTGAGAACCACATCAGTTCTGCTGACTGGCCACTTTCTAACCCACATAACGACAATCGCCAACATATGATGCAAAGATTCACACAGTGTGTGGGCCAAACGCTCTGAATGACAGCAGAAATGACTCCCCACGCTTTTACCACACTGCATGTGTGCTGAGTTTGTCAGCATCCCAGAATGTCTTCCTTTTTATTTAGGCACATGTGATTCATCTGATTAGAGCAGCTACATTTTATCTCATTTTTAGGCTAATTTTCAGAATCAGATTGCAACGCTCACCCATTATGAGATTGTCAACCAGAAGTCTGTCAGATGTTATGTAGGCAGTGGTTGCTGTGGATTTACAGCCTCCCTCCATTAAACGTTTGTTTTGCTATCATGTCCACATTGATATACATGAGACTCAAGATAGCTACGGTCGCTAAGTCAGAGCTGGTGATAAAGAATCAAGGTTCATCTGATGTTAGCAACTCAAAATGAATTGTTTGATAAAACGGACAAAACCAGAGGTTCAACTTGGTCAACGATTCCTGAAAATAACTTAGGCATCCTCACATAATTAATTTCAAAATAGGTTGATTTCAGATTACAAAACAAAATGTATTTTATTCCACAAAAGTACATTCTGATCATTTTAACGGGTGAGTTTGGAAACGTTTCATGCATCCACTAGTGTATCACAGAGGAGACGTCCCATTTGAGACACGGGTCAAGTCAATTTGAAGACACTCGTCCCAGTGCCAGCTCTACACAGCGTAGCACTGGGACAGCTGCTGCTTTTTTATCAAGTATAGGCCAACAAGGAAACTCAAATCAAAGCTGAGGTCCAGTTCTAACATGGCTGCCAGAGTTATGCATAGTCCTATTTTAGAGGCGTCAAGTTCAGAATCATGTTATGTTTTCCAGTAAACAGTTTGCACACTTACTGTCTTTATACTTTATGTATTGTTTTGTATTGTACATTTTATAATATATGCATTACTGTGTTGGTGAATTATAAACAGGCCTGTGCAAACAACACACTCACACTGTATCCTAACCAGGGAGTGTGTGTGTGTGTTTGTGTGTGTGTTGTGTTTCAGCTTTCTAAGAGCAACTGTCAGTACCATAAAATATTTAAGGAGATCAGCAAAGAAGAACAGCTGAGGCAAAGTAAGTCTTTCATCACCTGCTCCACCTTTAATTTTGAATTTGGTTTCAGTTAATAGCTGTGTGCAAATGTTTCTGTTTCTTTTTTTTCCCCTTTTGTTTCCCCTGAAGTGTTGCAGATTCCCCTCAGTAACATGCTGATTTTTACCTGTTGATCAGGTTACACCTGCGCTCTGCAGAAAGACATCCTCTACCAGGGACGAATGTTTGTCTCCGACCACTGGATCTGCTTCCACTCTAAGGTGTTTGGCAAGGACACAAAGGTAACCTGGGATGGAGTTTACTGTAGTTAAAAGGGATCGTTGACACGACAGATCCACTGCAGGAAAAATAAGCTGAACTTTTGGCTCCTGACTTTTTCAAATCAAATCAAATCAAATCTATTTTATATTTGTATCATCACAACATACATCATCTCAAGGCACTTTAAATAGTAAGGCAAAGTTGCAGCGACTTTGCAGTGACAGAGTGTCTGCATTATATACACTATACTGTGTGTTATGTGTTGGACAGATGCTGGTATCTATAGTGAGCTACATTATTTGTATGCTGCGTTCTTTGACTGAAAACAGGCTGCCACCATATGCATTTGTGTGCATATGGTGGCAACACGGGGGTAGGTCAGGGGCGTCACTAGACCTATTACTGTACTGGGGCACAGACAATTACATTTTAGCACTTATTTATCATAAAAAAAAAACATAAATAGTGCTTCAAACTATACAGTCATATCAGATTATATTGTTGTCCTGTTAAATGAACTGATGCATTTGGCCTACTTGAAAAAAAAGGAAGCGAAATTATCCATACCATACAAACATACACAGACGAAAACAGAGCAAACATTACCATATCAAGGCAACATTCAAATCACATTTCATTTTTATTGCAGAATTCATTATAGGCTAAACATTCATTGTGTCATTCAAATAAACCATTTCATCAAGGATCATTCAACTGAATCTTGTGTTTTAATCAGTGTATCTTTACTATTAACAAAATGTTTCTTTAAAACTGTCTATTCACTCATGTGTACTGTATCTTTAAACCTTCATCAAAACTTTTATACTCTCAATGAGCCCGATTGCCCCGTGTTTTAACCTTAAATATGCTCATCAAACATACGTAGATGTAAGACAGCAACCTCCAGAGAGCGAGTGTGGGAGCTCACAGTGCTAGGCTAACCGCTACACGACTCAACAATGATATGCCAATGAGCCACTTAGCTCAAAGGCAGCAGCTAACGCCTGCAGTAGGCTACTTCCATTGACAGCCACAGCTAGCTCACAACATGGCAGCTGAACGTTGACCTCGGCTAGCTGCCTCATACACGAAACGTAAAAAGTAAAGTTGTAACATTTAAATCCACATGGAAATGGCGACAGTACAGAAGTGAAAACAAACAACAATGACGGGCACTTTACCCGGTACTAACCTGTAAGACCGGTGCAAAGAAACTGCGCTCAAAGTGAGCGCGGGACCCCAGCCACAGCCAAAGTCACGTGAATAAATTACCATATTAAGTAGCCACGTGCGCATTCTGTAGATTATGCCACATAGACTTAAAACTCCAACGTGATTTTTGTTTTACTGGTGAAATTTGTACTGGGGCGCTACAGACCAGTACTGGGCCCCAGTGACATCTGTCTGGTGAGGTGGAGACAACAAGGATTTATCCTGAATGACTGGGGTTTTTAGCAGTCCAATTAAAGAAGTGCCCATGAAACTTTTCATGGGCACTTCTTTGTGTTACTGTTTCCTAAAAATCAAATCACTGCTCTTTTGGAGTTGCTAGGCTTAATCAGCATTGTATGAGATCTTCTGACAACGTAACAGACATTTGTTTGTATAAACAGCTGTAGATAACATGTAACCAGAGAAGCTGCTTTTACAGTATTTATTTGGTACAGTTTAAACCGCTCCACACACACAACTGTCCCACTGGTGTTTGTCTGTCTCAGATTGCCATCCCAGTGATGTCTGTCACTCAGATTAAGAAGACCAAAACTGCCATCCTGGTCCCAAATGCTCTGGTGATCGCCACGGCCAATGACAAGGTGAGAAAGCAGAGGAAATGTTTCCTCTCCACAGGATTGTTTTTTAAAAAACATCTAGGTGGATTCTGAAATGCTGGTTTTGGTTTCAGTACGTGTTTGTGTCGCTGCTGTCCAGAGACAACACCTACAAGTTCCTGATGTCCACCTGTCTTCATCTGGAGGTAAGACAGGACAGACTCCATCATGTGGCCACAAACTAAATCCCTGAACTCAGATTAACACAAGCACAGAGCTGGAGTCTGATTTATGGACTACAGTATTACAACTTTTTGATTTCACCTGATGCAAACCTCCACTACACATTCTCAGGTTCCCAGATTTAGTCCCATTGTTATAAATCCATGTTTTGCATCTATCCATCACGCACAGTACCTTCTGTTTGTTTCAGGAGAGGAGTCCATGGAGCAGTCCAATCCCCTCGTCAGCAGAGAGCAGCTTCAGAGGCCAGAGGACACCACAGTCACCCGGCTTTCCTCTGGTGAGTCAAACACACAGTCATTCTTTTTATCTTTCTTAATGTTTATTACCTTTGCTGTTTTGTATCTGTGCTGCTGTAAAACTGCAATTTTACAGCTAAATCTGTGACTAATGTGTGTGTGTGTGTGTGTGTAGGGTTTTCCAGGTGACTTTGCTGACCTGGATGGAGCAGTGAGGCAGAGGAGGCAGGAGATGGAGGAGGAAAGCAGCAGCTCCGATTCTCAAACCCCCGACTATGAGAAGATAGCAGGTCTGGTTGTGTTCACACCAAACATGCTTACTTTAATGAACACCAAGTGTCACACACACACACACACACACACACACACACACACACACACACACACACACTGTTCAACACTGAATGAACACACACTCGGGCTGGAGGAGGATGGAGACGACTGTAGTAGCTCCGATGTAGTGATGCATCCGTGGTAACAGTCAAAGACATGAATCCCAAACATTCAAACAACCCTCTCCCTGAAAAGATCACGTGTCATCATCTTATTCTTCCATTATGTTCTACTAAAGCTGCGGTGAGCAACAGTTGATGATTTTATTTCCTAGTATTTGGTCTTCATGAACAGAAACTATTTAACATTGGCACTGTCAAGCAATACTATCAGACCAGGGGTTTGTTCAGCTCAGGAAACCTCAGCAGGATAAAAAAAATCAGCTAAAAGTCCAGTTGTCTGGGTTAAGCTTGTCCCATTCCCACTGCTGTAGACTTCCCTGTTCCTCCGTTCCTGGACGTGTTAGATCATGCAGACGGATCAGTACCTCCTGAACATCTGGACGGCCAGCACATAGTGAAGAACCACCGTCAGAACCAGCAGAGCTCTGATAACAAGCAGCATGAGACACAAGCTGCAGGTAACATGATTCTTGTGTCTTTGTTCCTGTTTTGATTGTTTTGCTTCTTCGACTGACTTTCTTCTGCTTCAGGCTCCCACATGATGAACAACAGCAGGACTCTCAGACCTGTTTCTCTCAACACTCTGCTGTTTGTTTACATGTTTCTGTAGGTTTACTGCTATTCGTTTATTCATTCATCTAGTCAGTCAGCCATGATGAATCACCTATTTTTATTAATTAAGTGTGTGTGTGTTTTCAGAGTGTGCGTCCTAGTTGTGTCTTCGTCTTACCTGGCCTTTAAGATCGTCGCGTTGGAGCAGACGCTGTCGACACTCGGTGCTGTCACGGAGCTCAGTCACCACAGAGAGTGAGTTCCTGAAAATGGATCCACGCGTCCCTGGAAAACATGGGAAATGAGACATCACTCAGACTGATGTGGCTCATTCCTGTCATTCAGCTGCACATTGACAAACACAACTCTGTTGTTTGAATGACGTAAACAAGGTTTTATTTTTCCTGGGACAGAGTCCAGAAGTTCAGCTACTGGTTTCAGCCAAAAGAACCTATTGTAAGGACATTCTAACACCGATGTTGTAGCAGTGGAATAATAGATGGTGCTATACGATCCCTGCTGAAATGTCCTTAAACAACCAGGATTATGACTTATTTAATGTTGGTTTGATTGTTTTGGTTTTTTAGTTAATGCATTTGAACATTTTCTGATAGTTAAGGATTTATGATCAGTGTGGTGTTTTGTTTTGTTTTTTTTCCCAGGAACAACTTTTTGCGAGGGAGCACTGACTTGAACACTGAGTTTTTTTCCGAACTGTTGGCCATTAACCTGATTAAACTGGAGAAGGTGAGTCAGTTTGTTGAATATTGTCCACCAGTTTAAATGTACTTGTGTGAGGCTTATGTCACCAGCAGCTTCACTTTCAGGGTCAGATCATACTTATTGTGTTCTGTGTCTGTGGAGAGCAACTTCACATTTTCGCATGCTTGGTTCCATTAACACTCAAACCAGTGTCACATTTCATTACAGTAGTAGCTGTTCCTCACCAGGAAATTGCCCTCATTTGTGTTTCCTTATTTTCTTTAAAGCGCTGAGTTGTATTTATGTGGGTATTGACAAGCTTCCTCATATAAACTCAAGCTATTTCGCATGGTTACCATCTTCTTCTTTGTCTTTGGACCAAAAAAAGGAGCATGTTACCAACCGGAAAGTGCTGTGAGAGCACGAGAGAGCAGGCAACGTTGATGTATATGGTCCACGTCTGCGTGGACCAACGCAGAAATGTGTAGACTAGTGGACCCGTGTAGACTTGTGCACACACGGACACAGATAACAGGACTAAGAATCTGTTGTTGCTTGTTTACTTATGATTGTGATGATGATTACCATTGTTTAACATTGTAGTGCCCAACCTTTTCAATATAAACAAATGTCTGTTCCATTCAAGCAATTCTCAAATGAGTTCACACGATGCAAGACTGTCTGTGTGTCTCATTTCTTCTCATCTGCCAACACTCTCTGCTGTTATACAACATTTATTTACCAAGAAAGTCTCTTTTACAAGAGGACTGCTGCCAAGACAGACAGCAGCACATTTAACGGGTTTACTGGCAAACAAATAAGTTGTAGTAAAATATGAATCTAAAAGAAGAATAAAATTCAGAATCCCCTCTTAAGCTTAATGTTGCATATTGGATGCTCTGGCTTGAACAATATACCTTTAAACATGCAGAAACGCTTCAGTCCAGAGTTTCCAAAGTGAAACCAGACACTGCTGTTAATCAAACATTTATAGTCAGTGATCTGCTCACACAGAGGCGACAGCATCAGCTGCAAGAAGAGTTTGCTTCTCAACATCATTGAATGACATTAATATTTCACACTGACACTCGGCTCACACACAACACAACTACAGCAGCGGACAGAGATTATAGTCCTGGTCATTGTTTTTATTTCCTAAGTTTCATCATCAGATTTTTTTCATCAGATCATCAGTTTACAGTTACACACTATATCTGTTCTTGCAGGTGCAGAGGAATCTGCAGAGACTGTTGGAAGAAGCCGTCTGAATGCACCATCAAGTATATACATCTGTAAATATTCTGTAAATGTATAGTTTATTATTGCCCTTTGGGTTGAGTGGTTTGGACTTGGAAACAAAGCACACAAAAGCCTAAAAATACTGTTCAAGTGTTCAACAAGACTGAGGAGCAGCTGTACATATGTACTGCATCTCTGCTTTATGCAGGTGAAAAATAATAATTATTATTATTAAATTACTGACTGTTACAGAGACAAGCATCACTGTGATTCTGTAAATATAAAAATCATAAAAAAATCAAATGATGGTGCTTTGTTATTCTTTGACAGAGAATAAAGTTATTTGTCAAATAAACTCACATTTTTGCTCTAATATTTTTCTGCATTTTTCTTTTTTTCCCCCATTCACGTTAGACGCCATGTCATAGCTGAAATTTCCCTCCACATTTCTATGAGCATTTTCAATTTATCCTAAAAAATGGTTGAGAAAACTTAAACTTTTGTTAATAAATGGGAGGTAAAAGCTTAAATTGAATAAAACTGAATATGAGAATTATTTCTTATCTCTCAACATAACACTTGTACTTTGTGAAAGAGAAGTTGAGGACTGTTCAGTTTTTCAAGCAGCAGCACAGGCACAAGCCAATCAACTAATATTGACCCACCTTTTCACCCTACAAAGCCAGACACCATGTCACTTTAGCACCACTAATAGTCCTTGCTACAAAGTCTACATTTAGGACCAGGTGTCAGGCAGTCCTACCCCCAAGCACCTCACATTGTTAAGTTCAACTAAACAAGTGGACCCAGACAATGCAGACGCAGAAGGCCGAGTCACGTCCGGCTAGAGATAAACTCAATCCTCTCAGAATCCAGGAAAAACGACAGAATTGTGCGGTGAAATGGTGAAGCTAGAGGAAGGAAAGCAGTTTATCACGAGTGTGACTGGCGAGGAGACCCATGTACTTACTGTAAAGCAGATAGATGAGTGGCACAGCAGCGTGTTGGTCAGTGGGTCAGCCACGGCCAGGCTGAACACGTCCAACGAGTCAAAAGATGAGGGAGTCAAACCGCAGACAAGCATATATGACAGGACTGCAACGAGGGAAACAGCAGAGAAAACAGAAGGAGAAAGACATAGTGTAGGTCGTGTGGATCCTGATGAAAGATTTTAGTTTGGGGCATTTTAGAGCATTAAGGTGAAATAGTTAAACAAACACCTGTTTCATAGTCACATGTCCAGCAGAATGTACAATAAATTAGACCTGCATTTGTACGACCAGATCACTGGGGGAGTGGGTGGTTTCTAAGGCGACCACGACAGTCAACAAACATGGCTGCTGAAAACACTGACCTGCCCGAGTGAGTACATTTTCAGAATTAAGTCAATTCAAATGTGAATTTTGACCAAAATTTAAAAGCATCACACATTTGTTGTAAAGCTGAAATCTCTCTCGTTGAAAGATTTACTAATTGTATCATTTACTAAGTAGAAATGTTAAAATGATGCAGTTGCTTTGTCTAATCATACATTTTTAACTTGGTATGTGCAAAATACAAAATACAATGTACTGCAACATTGCTCTTGAAACTGGGGTAGTCTGAATATTTTGTCACAACTGATAATAATTATACCTGATCAAAAATCTCTCAGCAAAAAGTAAATGATGTGACCTAGGAGAAAGTTGGACTAGAATTGTGGCCCATGACAGGAGACTATGACCATTCTCAGAGCATTTCAACAACTGTGAGAGAGGGCGCCTCCTACTGGCCCTTCCACGAAGCAGCTGCACATACACATCTCAGCTTTATATATCGATTATTTTGACAAAACTGTCATGTTGTAACTGCTGACAAACGAGGAGCTTTAAGAACTGAAATGTTCTCCATTAGATCATTTATAATATCTGAAAGTGATGACAGATTTGTATATATGTCCTGTATTTTAGTCTTCAAAAAGTGACCCAAACTGTTTCTTCTTATGTTCATACCAGGGTCAGTGTGTTTCCACATACCGACGTTCTCAGCTCGACATCCCATGATCCCCGGTCTCTATGTGATGCCATGGAAACAGGACATGAAGCTCCTCCTAAAAGAAGAGCAGATACCTGTGGATCACTCAGTTATCACCTGGTCATGCAGTCACACTGTGGACTCTCAGCTAAGTGCCCATGATACAAGTAATTACATGTTAGGGGGATGAGGTTTATCGTTAAAGCTGCAGTTTGTACCTTTTAAATCTAACTGAATGTCTGCTATATTCTAACCATTGCTAAGTGAGTTTAGACAATGACTCTGAATATGACGCTTTTCCTGCCTGTGGACAAAGAAGCACACAAATTAAGTAAAGCGACACAAATTCTACTGCTAATGATAAACCTGAACGTTCAGTAAGACTTCACAGCTGTATTTTTTATATAAACATGATCGTTCCATATTGAAAATACATGCTCCACAAACAGCACTCCTCTAAAACAAGACGGCTCCTTTCTTCCACAGAAGCTTCATTCATACTTCAAAACGTTCAGCCCAATTAGGACATCACCATCTGAGACAGCACATCACACCAACATAAACCTGTTTGTGTAATAGTGTTATGTTAATTAAAGCAGAGATGGTCAGGTCATGGTCAGGAAGCATCACATAATATTAAAGTCTTCAATACTATTTTAACTTTAATGTCTTTTTTTGTAACATATGTGTGCTTTGCTATTATCTGGTTATATCCATTTGATGAGTCGCTCTCTCGGGTCATCAGGAAGTCAAAAGGCCTTGCAGCTTCGGACTCCTACCTTCGACCCTAAAGCCCCGCCCCCCCTTCTTGACTCAACACATTATTTAATACTCTACAGTTCTAAGTTTTACTGGACTAATCTCTCCTGTGGACTGGCCTTTTCCAGACGGTGGGTGGACGGAGTCTTTGTTCTGTCTCGCAGTGTCCAGGGTCAGGTCTCTGCTCAGATTGGACCAAAGTTTCCTCTGGATGAACCTGCATCCCAGTCCATCACAGGGCCACGTCCCCTACACATCACTGTTAATACTTACATTGATATTATTACCAGCTAAGGTTGCAGTTACTGCAATCATCTGTCCCTCCAGTAGCTTCTATATACATAAGTGACATACTCTGTCACCTTCTACATTTTCACATTCTGCATTTCTCTGTTTCCATCCATGTAATTCTGATGTTTTGTTTGCAATCTGCTGAACTTGTCTCTGCACATGTGACACCTACTGCACGTCTGTCCGTCCGTCCTGACAGACAGATCCCTCCTCTGTGGCTCTTCCTGAGGTTTCTCCCATTTTTGAGTTTTTCCTCACTCTATGTGAGGGTCAAAGGTCAGAGGGTGACACTTGCTGTACACACTGTAAAGCCCTTTGAGGCAAAATGCATTTGTGATGTTGGGCTATAGAAATAAAATTGACTTGATCACTGGCAAAAGTAAACAATTTACAGGTGCTGTACTCGACAGTAAGAGTGAAAACAGTAATCACACATTGATGCATCAGTAAGAGGAATATAATACTGTGTACTTTGATGTGCTGAAAACATCAATAAGCCACAGTTTGGTCCTGCAGTTTTTGTTGTTGTTGTCAGTGGTGGTGGTGGTGTGTGTGTGGCTGGTCTTCCTCATGTTGTGGGGACCTAAATCTGTCTCCACAGTCACATTATGGGGACAAAGAGTCCCCATAACATAAATGACTCCATTTTAAGGTGAAGACATGTTTTAAAGTTAGGCTGAGGTTAGGGTTAGGTTAAGGTTAGGGTTAGGACACTAGTGATTATGGTTAAGGTTAGAGTAAATCTCCAGGAAATGAATGGAAGTCAATAGAATGTCCTCTGAAGTCATGGAAACCAGTGCGTGTTGTCAGCTCATCAGCAAGTACTGCAGAAGCCTGATAATGACCACTTTTTTGAACCGAACCAGGTGTGTTGGAGCAGGGAAACATCTAAAATAGGGCAGTGGGTCCCCAGGACCAGGATTGTGAAACCTTAAATCCAGCCTCTTATTCCATCACTGTCCTGAACCCTCTGCACACCTGCTTGGTTACATTCACTCTACTGTAAAATGGTGTATCATCAAAATGATCTTGGAGACAATATTTGAAAGTTGAGATTGTGTCGTTTGTCGTCATCACACTTGATACTCACCAGTGGCGTTCACTCCCTGGCGCCCTAATGGATGAAAACACAGCATGTTAGAGTGCCCTCTTGAATCACAAGGCACACACTTACGTACCCTCTAGAGTGGTAAAAACATGAGGAAGTGCCCTAGTGGCTTCCATTTATACTGCATGTGGCCTCTAAAGCAAATATATACATTTAAAATGTACATGTTTCCAAAGAATTGTCTTATACAGTGATACAGTGTCCTATAAGATGCCCTTGCAATGTTGTTTCCAGTGGGAGCCCTTCCCATCAAAGGTGCCTTTATGTAGTTCCCTACTGCTCCAACATGACAGTGTCCCGATACTAATATTGATATTCAGTGCTCTATAGAAAATATCTGTCTCAGTGATAGACCCATAGACCTGTATGGGAGTGTTTCGCCTGCCCTTCCAAATGTGAGTGGCCACAGATACTCACACTGACTGACTGTTGACCTTCACTGGAAAAGTCACAGTGTCAGAAGGATCCTAGAACGGAATTGGATCCTTTTGTTCTCTCATTGTTCTCTTACTGTTACAGACCAGTGCGTTTGGCCTCAGCATCAAGAACTTTGCCAGAGAACGCAGCTGTTGTTCACTATGCTAATGACGAAGTACTGTACACACACACACACACACACACACACACACACACACACACACAAGCTGTCAAATATCAACTTCGTGAGGACAACAAAATAAAACCTCCCGTCTTTTCACGTGCCATCATCTGCGTCTCTTCTTCGATGTGGACGCGTCAGGGCGCGTGCCAAACTTGGATGTGTAATCGACACGGATCCTTCCCTTCCTCCTCCTCCTCCTTCTCCTCCTCCTCCTCCGTGTCCTGACACGCTGGGATGTCTCGGGAGTCCAGAGGCTGAGAAAGAGAGCGATGACAATAAACCTATTGAGTGTCCATCTGAGTGGACGATACGCACGTCACGCCAGCTCGTAGGTGGATGGACGGAGAGACAGACAGAGAGACAGACAGATAGAGATAGATAGAGAGAGAGAGAGAGAGAGAGAGAGAGAGAGAGAGAGATTGCCTGGGTCCGTTACGCAGATTACGCACAGGTCTTTGTGCGTCCTGGCGCATCAAGTACAGAGAGTTTACTAGAGGACAGTGGAGGAGTAAATGACTGTCAACTGACTGAAGCTGTGATTTTCATCTCTGGATGTTTGTTTTCTGCCTCTAATTCTTGTGACACCGCGGCTCTGTGCGTCCTGTCTGGCGGCTCTGTGCGTCCTGTCTGGCGGCTCCGTGCGTCCTGTCTGGCTGCTCGTTTAAATGCCTGGACTTCACCTGAGCTGTTTAATTCATGGTAACCGTTAATCTCTGGAAGCTTCAGTGACTCTTTGATTTGATCGTCGCCGGACATGTCGGGACAGAAACCGTCCCTGAGGAGCGGCGGCTCCGCTCAGAGCCGCTTCCAGGTGGACGTGGTGACAGAATCCACAGCTCCATCCTCGACGCCGGCCCACAGCGATGCATCCAAACAGCCGCCCGAGGAGTCCAAAGGTCGCTTCAGGGTGGTGGGCTTCACGGATCCAGGCGCGCTGGGCAGCGCCATGGACATCGGTCTCCCGCCTGATGTTTTCCACGAACCCGACACGCCAAAGAGCGACTCGGTCAGTCTCCATTCCACAGGCACGGGACAAACGCACATCTCCGACTCCCACTCCAACACCTACTACATGAGGACCTTCGGACACAACACCATAGACGCGGTTCCCAACATCGAGTTCTACCGGCAAACGGCTGCGCCATTCGGCGAGAAGCTGACCAGACCGTCGCTGTCGGAGCTACACGATGAGCTGGACAAAGTACGAGATAAAACCGTTTTGTTTGTTTGTCTATACATTTTTTGCCTATTATTTTTCATCTTAAATTATTTTAAAGCAGAAAGCCAGAAAGTCTCAACTGTAAAATTAAGATAAATGTATAAATAGTGACAATTCATTGATTATCAATTGATTCTTGACCAATCTCCAACTATTTCAAGCTCTCTGATTTCAATTTCAAGGCAACGTACAGCAGTTACTGTATCTGCAAATAATGATAACATAATGAACACAGAGGAGAAAAGTTTTGAACGACTTTCCCCGAGGAAAATTCGACTATATAAAACTTTGCACAAATAAAATTTCAATCGACTTGTGTCCCTGCCAGTTTCTGGTCGTTCACTTTTCTCCTCACAGTTGCTGTTGTGTTGGGTCTTGTTGAACATCCTTATATAGCTATTGCATAAACACTATTGTATTAAAAAACAAACAAACCCAAAACTGAATAATGCTGGTTCTTGTCACAAAGCAGTTTTTCCTCCAAAAACATTGTTCCAGTTGGCAAGAGAACAAATCTAAACTTCTAAGGCATCATTATAAACATAAAATGTGTCCATTGAAACGTGGACATACCATCATAGATAGAGCAGCCCCAAATTTAAATATAATGAACGTTTGTGATTATACATTATCAAGGGGTCCCTTAAGTCCAAAATTGTCATAATTGTATCCTTTAAGACAAAAGATACACAAAAACCCTGTCCTGACAGTAAATCCAGGACAAAACAATTCTGTACGCCATGACACCTTATCCAACCCACAAAGAGGCCGTCCTCTGTGCTTATGAGCAAAGGCATAGTTTGTTGCTCAATTAATGCCCCATTGATCCCAA
Organism: Brachirus orientalis; assembly: GCA_016785285.1. Taxonomy (NCBI): domain Eukaryota; kingdom Metazoa; phylum Chordata; class Actinopteri; order Pleuronectiformes; family Soleidae; genus Brachirus; species Brachirus orientalis. Next base: position 749,965 of record JAFBJR010000648.1, read on the forward strand.
TGAGATAAAGAGATGAAGTGGCATAGTGAGGACAGGAAGTGAGACAAAGGTTAGCTAAAAGACAACATCACTGACAGCAGCTTTAACAGAGAAACACATAGTGAGTGGGTTCTGAGTGGGACATCACATGGACACACACACACACACACACACACACACACACTACAATGCTGTCTCTCATGACCCTGCAGGCGTCGCCGGTCATGCTCCTCCCACTCTTCTGACATGTACACTGTGTAGCTGTGACATAGACATACATTGTACACTCACAGTCATGATGGAAGAGTTCATAGGTTGATGCATATTCAGTAGATCCCAAACATTAATCATCAGTTGACGCTTTCTTATTTCATTAAACCAGAAATTAAAAACCTGTCAAAACACGTGTTTAACTGAGGCCAATTTCAAAGATTAACTGAATTTAAAACAAAATTCATAAAAGTGTATTAGTAATTCAAAAGTCACTGTATCTTTCAAATGAACTCATAACCTCACCTTTTAACCTGTACGTATTTTTGTCTTTCACTGTTTTAATGTCATCTGTGATTGGCTGTCAGGATCCCTTTGAGGATGGTCTGGCCAATGGAGAGGAGCCATCGGCAGCTGAGGAGGCAGCGGCTTTGGCGGCAAAGGAGGCAAAAGGAGGGACTGTCAAGTTTGGTTGGGTGAAGGGAGTCTTGGTTAGTGTGTCAAACGTCTGCTTCTTCTTGCAACATTTAACATAAATTAAAAGACCATGCCAGTGACTGAATAAATGTATTTAATTAGGTATTATATATTTCATTGGCTATCATTTGCTGTCGGGAACCCAGACTGGTTCCAACAAGGTTTAACATGTTTGAAATTGTCTTTGTTAAAGATCCGCTGCATGCTGAACATCTGGGGTGTGATGCTTTTCATCAGAATGTCGTGGATTGTGGGACAAGCTGGAATTGGTAGGTAAATATTAATCAAATTGTGGTTTGACCTTGGGGTAAGGGTCCAAGTTCAGTCATAAGGAAAGCCAATCAAAGTAAAGTGGACCTTTATAGTTGGATAATTTGACTTGAAGTGTGCTAGTCAGATTATTCCTGTGATGATTTGGACTTCACTCGTGGTCCCCTTAACACTCAACTCTAATACCACTTTTTTTTGGCTTGTTTGTCATTTGTTTATGTGCAACAGGGCTGACCATAGCGATCATCCTAATGGCCACTGTGGTGACCACCATCACTGGTTTGTCCACCTCTGCTATAGCAACCAACGGCTTTGTACGAGGAGGTGAGACAGCAACTGTTTGTGAGCTTTTATTCTAAAAATGTTACCTGAGGAAGTTTGTCACATTTAAATTCTGACTTCCAAAGAAACAGCAACTTACAACTGAAAACTAGCTCACATTTATTGAAAACCTAACATTCACTTTGTCCCTACTTAGGCATTGCATCCTTCAGGGGCTGCATTTGAAGATTGTTTGCATCATAGTGGTCTTACTAGGCTTTTCCCCATTTGAAGAGTCCTTTCATTCTCAATCATCCAATGGATGGATCCTTCTTGGGTCAACCTATCCAGGCCTATTTACATGCCAGTCACCAAGCTAACAAGCTAGCTAGGTAGACAGTGAGTTGTGCTAAGTGCCACAGCTCAAAATTGGTGCAACTGTAATCCTAAAACAAGACTCTACCAGCATAACCACTTTCTGTTCAACAGGAACTCATGGTATAACTGCAGACATGCCCTGACTGTCCAGAGATTCTCCTCGGATCGTTAGTTTAATCCTAATCCAAGTAAGATTAGGTGAAGACATCTGGAACTCTGACTCTCTTCCCCTCTTATAAATAAAATTTGAATTTCCTCTGGATTTTCCACTGTTTTTATAAATGCATTTCACCAACTATGTGAATCTAATCTTTTTTAAATTACCCAGTGTTCATGTGTGAAAATGGCATATGGTTAACTTTCTGTGTCCCTTCCCTCCAGGTGGAGCTTATTACCTGATCTCCAGGAGTCTAGGCCCAGAGTTTGGAGGCTCCATTGGTCTGATCTTTGCCTTTGCCAATGCCGTGGCTGTGGCCATGTACGTCGTAGGCTTCGCGGAGACGGTCGTTGAGATGCTTAATGTGAGGAATACATTTCAAACTCCCTGTGTGTGAAGCACTTACCCTCATAGTGATCTCATCTTTGTTCTGGTCATCGATTGCAGGATGTTGATGCCCTGATGACTGATGAACTGAACGACATTCGAATTGTTGGGACTCTGACCGTCATCCTGCTGCTGGGAATCTCTGTGGCTGGGATGGAGTGGGAAGCCAAGGTAGGCCTGTGGAAGCAGGGGAATGAGATACATTTATAACGGCCAACTTACTGACAGATATATATATCACACTACCAGCATAAACAGTGACTGACATTGCAAAAGAAATGGCGTTTTAAAAAAAGAACGACATACATGGTTTTGTTTCTGTTAAGCTTTGATTAGCGCACTTTTATTTGTGCTGTCTCGTTGGCCCCCCTTCTCTTTGTCAGTATCATCTACGACAGTCAATGGAAGAAGACATAAATGTAGTTTTTCTTTTGTCTTTTCAAATATTTGATGGATTGCTGTGACATTGACTATGTTCACTCTGCCCTTACGATGCAAACATGAACATTTTATTTGATGTGTTCTTTTGAGTTTGGTCCATGTGCCGTTTGCTTTCAGGATTTGTCATGTTGGCCATCTTTTTTGAATAGTCATTGGTACTGATCTTAACAATAAGGTCAAAGAAGTACTCATGCCTCAAGTGTAGCTGTAAATGTTCAGTCTACTTGGTGCCCCTGTTCAAATTCCATCCTCCCCCATCACTTTCTTTTCTGTCCATCAGGCTCAGATTGTCCTCCTGGTCATCCTGCTGGCAGCGATTGCTAATTACTTCATAGGAAGCTTCATGCCAACAGAAAGCAAAGAGCCCAAAGGATTCTTTGGCTACCGCAGTCAGTCTCCACTGTTATCCATGCAAAGAAATCACATACTTAAATTCTACCCTTTTTCAGTGCCCTGTTTTGGAGTTAAATGCTCTCTTTATTGTTCCTCACTTTTACAGCGGCCATTTTCATTGAGAACCTGGGTCCAGACTTCAGAGATGAAGAGACATTTTTTTCAGTGTTTGCCATCTTCTTCCCAGCAGCCACTGGGATCCTGGCTGGAGCCAACATCTCTGGAGACCTCGCTGTAAGTTGAGCTTCTCTAAGGAGCATAAGAAAAACTGTGATACTACTTCAGGGGAATTTTCTCAGATGTTGACACGCAGATGTGGTGTGTGCTTCATTCACACTATTCCGTTTTCATGCAAAAAGAAATCCTGCGCCAGCTACACGTGCCATCCACGCTACCCAGGTGTTGTCAACCCCAAAGAAAAGGTTTTTTAGCTTAGGGTGCTTTTCTATTATGCAGTTCTAGCACTACTTGGCTTAGACTCGACTCCACTCAGTTTGGGTATCAGGCACGTTGCTTTCCATTACTTCATAGTACCTCCTCAATGTGGGTGTCGTTTTATATGCGACACAAACACATAAACAATGGAGGACATTGAGGCGATGAACAGTCCATGGTGTATTTCTGTGGAACGCAGCCATGTATGCTCACTGTAACTCTCTTACCAGCTTTTAAAAATGGTGGGTATTATTTTTGTATCGAACGTCCTGGATCACTCTCTGACCAATCAGTGGCCGGCAGTCTGTTGACATCATATTTTAGTATTGGCTCAGCTTGCTTGGAACCTCTCCAGAGCAGGGACCAAAAAAAACAGGTACTGTCCTAATGGAAAAGCAAATAAGTTGATAGGTGGAGTCGAGCCAAGTACTGCTGGTGCTGTATGATGGAAAGCCCCATTAGTGTTTTAGTCGAGATTGGCAAAAATGGGAGCTTTAAAAAAGAAGAAGCAATTACTCACATTCGGTTCCTGATTGGTTATTATCAGCCACAGCTTGATTATCACCTGTGAACAAAGAACAATTTCTGCATCATCATTCTTACATTTTTTCATTGCTGTTTCTTGTTGTAGCACCTCTGGAGACTAAGCAAACAAGTGCAGAGGAGCGCTTCTTTTTTACACCAGCGAACACATCCTAGTGTTCCTGAATGGTCATATGAAGTTTTCATGTGTGATAGTACTTTAAATCACTGTTTTCAAATAAAAACGTAAGTAATATTGATGTAGCTTAAGTGGGCTGTGTATCCTAGTGACATCTGTTGACATCTTAGCTTACATTAGAAATGGGATTTTGCACAGCTCTGAGTGAACAACAATGACATCTTCCTGAAGCTAGTGCACTTTCTGCAGGAGTAGAAAGTAGACAGAATTGAGTTCAGGTACAGCTGTGAATTCCCCTTGTTCTTTGGTCTCTTATGATTGGTCAGAAGAGCAATGCTTTCTCACAGATTTTAGAAGGGATTCTCTCTGCACTGCGGCAACACTGGTCTATGAGTCTGGGTCAAAGCAGCCTTCGTATCATTCTGTATACTAGCTATGTCTAAGTCTCACTGCTTGTCTAACCTTAGGATCCTCAGTCAGCGATCCCTAAAGGAACACTGCTGGCCATCCTCATTACAGGACTCACCTATGTGGCTGTTGCCATCTCTGCAGGTTAATGTCCTTCACCAACTCCCAGAGTGTCATTGTAAAACCACTGAAGGTAACTCTGGTTGAACCTGCCCACGTGTTAATATCAGTGTGCTCTCCATTGGCAGGATCTTGCATCGTGAGAGATGCAACTGGTGACCACAACGACACAGTGAGCGACACAGTGAACTGCACCGATGCCGCCTGCACGCTGGGCTACGACTTCTCCATCTGTAAGGAGGGAGGCTGTCAGTATGGCCTAATGAATGACTTCCAGGTGAATGGGGGGTTTTAGGAATAACGATTTCACCCACATATTGATACGATATGATGGTTGTGGACAGAGGGGGGATGATGATGATGATTATGATGATGAAGCTCTCACAGCTGGGGGTTTCCAGACAACTTGGAAGACAGATGTAAGCAATCTGAAATATATACGAGAAACTTAAAAAGTATTTTTGCAAATAGGTAAATGATTTGTAGCAAGATGGTGCAACTTTCCTCTAAAACCACAGGAATGTGTGTTACGTGAAGCAGCGAGTCATGTGCATCTTAACACCCAGGCAATATTTTTGCTTTAAAGGTGTAAGTAATTTCACTGTTGTGACGCTTAAATGTATACATTTATTTACATAACATTATTTAAGGATAAGACACTGATCTAGGTTACCTTTGTGAATGGCAGGTTGTTTTCTCATCTCTACCTTTGAGACTATATTGTCCCAATACTTTTTAGCTCTTATTATTTATGTTGTTTACATAATAATAACTTTGCTTATGTTTTCTATGCTTCATTTGTAACTACATAGTATTATTTAAAGATTACACTCTATCATGTCCAATACCAAATTAGTTGTGATGGTTAAGGTTAGGGTAAGGGGCTAGGGAATGCATTTTGTTGTGACCTCACTAAGGCATAAAAACACGCACGTGTGTGTGTGTGTGTGTGTTCCCAAACAAAGTGCAGCCGTCATAATAGTGGCTGTTGTTTTGAGTCACAGGATCTCGCTGGCTGGAGACAGAGCTGAATGAGAACATTGACAATGTCCGCCTACACACACACACACACACACAGAGTTTCATTCAATCTTCCTGGCATTTGCTGTTGTTTTATTTTAATTCTTGTTCATGTTAAGTTATTTGAGCTTACAAATAAAATCTAACATTGCGAATAAATCAATAATTCTCTTTCTCTCATCCTCTGAGGCATCAATGATGAGATTTCTTCAGTACTAACAACTAACAGATGACCCATGGAGTTGGTAGGTAACTGTTACTCTGCCTTTTAGTCCCGTTAGTTAATTAAGTATTTTGTTATGAAGAGATTTCTATGTTTAAAGAACAAATGACAAAAAAGGTAATAAGTGATAATGTGTAATTATGTTTTAATGTGACAAAAACAGACTAATGCATAAATGGAATATTAATAATATATAAAGTCCCCAGAGGTCTGTAGATTTCAAAGTGTGGACAGCCCTGATGACTTAGCACTCACCTTGTCTTTTTAAAACTCGTCACTGTTGTTACCTGCTGCCAAATACTATAAACTGGGTCAAAACTAATTAAACCTGCCCCACAACAGAGGATTTTCAACTCTGACTCACAGCGAACTTTGTAACTGATTTTCAGTGTTTTAAATGTGATATAGCACAGACTAGAGCTCACACTTGGCGTTTAATTTAACTCTTTCAGGGGTTTGGGATTTCACAGAAGGACGCATGATTTAACGTAACATTGACATTGAGTCAGACTGTCTGCCTCGTTAGTTAATCACTGTTGTGTATGCAATGTTTTTTGCTGAGAAACACAAAAAAGTCATGGCTTAGAAGACGGAATCAACTTGTACTGAAACTTTGTGTAACTTTGACTAAACGGTAGCAGGATATTTACCCAATTCTTTCCAGGTAACAAGTTTTTTGTGAGTTATTTTGCTTGTTAACAAACGTGGAATGGATTTTGACTGTGAAACTAAATGAAACAACACTGTGTTTTTGCGTTGTCCAGGTGATGAGTCTGGTGTCAGGCTTTGGTCCTCTGATCACTGCAGGCATATTTTCAGCCACTCTTTCCTCAGCTCTGGCCTCACTGGTCAGCGCGCCTAAAGTATTTCAGGTCAGAAACCATATCATTTTTTATCATCTGACATGCAGCAAAAGTTGAATACCTTTTGATAATAGGTGCTGCTAAAAATGCAAAAGTGACAAATGAGACAAACCCCAGCTCCACTAAAAGAAGTGGACAATGAAGTCCTTTTTTGACAAAGGCAGAGACAAGGCAAGACCAAGACAAGACAAGGCATATATTCTGTGTATTGGACTTGTCTTGGTCTTGACTTGTTCCACTCTGGTCTTTTTAATGTGCTCTCCACTTCAACACTACCACTTCTAAGATCAACAGTTGGAATGTTTATTAATCCTGTGGTGAATGAAATTTGGATGATGTTGAACTTTAGTCTTTTGGGGGGAAAAACAGGTCAGTATTTTGTTGAATGAAACCTTGTGTTTCTAGGCTCTGTGTAAGGACAACATCTATCCAGGGCTGGGTGTTTTTGCAAAGGGTTATGGGAAAAACAACGAGCCGCTTCGTGCTTATGTCCTGACTTTTGGAATTGGCCTTGCCTTCATCCTCATTGGTAGGTTACTGTACGCACCACAACAGCTCCATCTGTACAAGTTTGGTTTTTGATCTTACAATTAAAGCTTCAACTATTGACTGCAATTTTCAATGTTTGTGCTGTTGCCTGATAGCGGAGTTGAACATCATCGCTCCCATAATCTCTAACTTCTTCCTGGCCTCCTACGCTCTCATCAACTTCTCTGTCTTTCATGCCTCCCTAGCCAACTCTCCAGGTAAACCAGCTGCCTCTGTGTTAATTCTTATTGTCACACTGTTGTAGGCTCACCTTGAAGTTCAATAAAGAGGGGGAACATTTGTCATGTTGACCTGCTTTCATTCTGTCAATACCATTTCATGTCTTCCAAAATTGCTGTGCGATGTTGCACTCACATTTAAGGCTGAAGGAATGGGGTGATGTTCGACAGTTTGACGAAGCTGCATTGCGAAGCCCTTGTTTTGCTCTTTCTTGTGGTGCCCGCAGTTCAAACTGAGAGAAGCACCAACCAATCAAAGTCTGCTTATCCATTAAGCTCAAACAGTGCAACATTCAAACAGCTCTCTGTTGCCAGCACGTTTCTCGGCCAACAATACTGCCACAGCTACATTTATTATTGCTGCTACAGTAGTAGCAAAATTATTGTGCTCCTTAAAAGTATTTTTACTGTTTCTCACAACAGGGTGGCGCCCTAGCTTTAAGTATTACAACATGTGGGTGTCTCTTGCGGGTGCAATTCTGTGCTGCGTTGTGATGTTTGTCATTAACTGGTGGGCAGCTCTGGTCACTCTGCTCATTGTCCTTGCTCTCTACATCTACGTCAGCTACAAGAAACCTGGTAAGGATGTGATGATGATTTCCTCATATACAATTGCCAATGAAAGCTATACTAGCAAAATTGGTTTTGAAGTTTTGAATTATTGGTGAAATGTATGTAAACCCCTGGTCTTTGACATCCCTGCCTAATTCTGCTTTGACCCAATGTGTGCGCTGTTTTCCTGCAGATGTGAACTGGGGTTCATCCACTCAGGCTCTGATGTACAACCAGGCTCTGACTCATTGCCTGAACCTCACTGGAGTTGAGGACCATGTGAAAAACTTCAGGTTAGCTCCATGTGCAGATGTGACACTAGCAAGACAGAGCTGTAAGGCTAAAACCTGAATCCTCTGGTACTGTTTATCCATTGACAGATCATTTATCCAAACTGTATTGTAGACATTTGTAGTTTTCCAAAAGAAAATTTTTGTAAAAATCTTGTCATTATAAATTTTTGGGCTAAAACTTTGGTACTAAAACAAATACCATGGGTTGACGAAAGGCCTTTTGATTTTAATTGAGGCCAAAAGTAAACTTGAATTTTAAGTAAACCAAAATGTCCTAAATTACTAATTTCAACGTTTACAGGCCACAGTGTTTGGTTCTGATTGGTTATCCAAACTCTCGTCCTGCTCTGCTTCACCTGGTTCATGCTTTCACCAAGAACGTTGGTCTCATGGTCTGCGGTCACGTCAAGACTGTATGTAGCAACAGCAAGTTCATATATATATGCCACACAGACAGGCAATTCATTGCACTTCACATTCGAGCTTACCTCATCTCTCTCATCATCATTTGTGTCCTTCACCTGCTCCAGACATCCCGTCGACCAAACTTTAAGGAGCTGTCCCAGGATCACACTCGCTGTCAGCGCTGGTTCAACGCGAAGCGCATCAAGGCCTTTTATACTCCTGTTTTCTCCGACAACCTTAGGCATGGGACACAGTTCCTCCTTCAGGTATGAGCAACTCACCAAATTAAACATTTACAGTATTTCCTCTGTTATCAGGTATCAAAAATACCACTAAACATTTTATGGGTAAAAATAATATTTGATACACTATAAATGCATTGTCTCGGTTCTGAGTATCTGTTGTCTGATCCTCAGGCTGTGGGTTTGGGTCGTCTGAAGCCAAACACACTGGTCATGGGATTTAAGAACAACTGGAGCGACGGCGACATGAGAGACGTGGAGATTTACATCAACACATTACAGTAAGGGTGGACGCGTCAACACAGACAGTGCTCACTGCCATGTTTGTGATGTGAAATGCAAACACTAACGTCATCACACCTGCAGTTGAACCCTCCATGGGTGAGGAACCATTCTGCGAGCAGCTCTGAGAAATTAGCTCAGATGATGACGTTTCTTTTGTGGCAGGATTTAAGTTTTGTTTTAAAATATAGTCATGAGACCAGCAATAAGATAATCATGTTTACACAACAAAGAATTGATCTATTATATTGGTGTTCTCACACCAAACATGATGGAATTTCTTTTTCATGCAATGAGATTATGTCCAGATTAAAAGCAGACACAAGTTGACTTGGATTCTCATTACTCATGCTGGGCGACAAAGGAAATGCATGAGAAAGCGTGAAAAATGTGTATATTTTATTCAAGCTGTTGACTGCACTTCACTCTGGACATAGTTAGCTTTTGTATTAGCCGTAGCCAAGAGAAGTTGCAGGTTTTGTTCACTTGTGGTGTTTGTGCAAGTACACACAAATGAATGAGGGACTGCCCCATCAGAAATGTGTGTGGTGTGAAATAAAATGAAATTAATGCACCATTACACCTACAAATGTACAGCTTGATACATGTACCAGTACCAAATGTGACTAGTGTCTTTACCAAAGAAGGTTTGGTGAAGGTTTTTCAGAAAAACACTGAATAGTTGTTATTTATGTTCAAGGATGGACTTGTCCGTTATCCTCCGCTCAACAACAAACTGTTAAGCTCAGTTGTGTCTTCTGTTCCAGTGATGCCTTTGACCTACAGTTTGGAGTCGTGATCCTCCGATTGCAGGAAGGACTGGACATTTCTCACATCCAGGGACAAGGTACGTCCATTTTCAGTGTATTCATCTGTCTCTCCACCAAACACTGCCTATTTGTACAGTCTTGTGTTCCCTGTTTGTCAACTGCAGACGAGCTGCTTTCATCCAATGAGAAACCACCAGCCAGCACTAAACAGGTGGTGATTTCCATAAGTCTGAGTAAAGACTCAGATTCTGACTCCTGTCCTTCAAAAACCACCAGCAACCAGAGCAGTCCACTGATTATGAGAGGTAACTAATCGATAACCACACTTCTTGTCTCTGGATGCAGGAAGCAAGTGTACAACCTGCACAATCATGCAGATTGGAGAGTTTCTTTGACATCAGCTTGTGTTGCATCATGTAAATGTACGTGGTTATCATCAGCCACAGAAACCAAGAGTCCCCTGAGCCTGACGGACCAGCGTTTGTTGGAGTCCAGCCAGCAGTTTAAGAAGAAACAGGGCAAAGGAACCATAGATGTCTGGTGGCTCTTTGATGATGGAGGTGACTTTTTTATTAAGAGCTGTTCAGGGCATCTCTGATGTGAGATTTGTTGTATTTACGGTTACTGTACACAACTTTTAACCAGGGTAACGGCTAAAATTTATATAGCATCAAAAGGATTTGTTAGAAACCTCTTTGTTTTATGAACAGTGTTAACTTTTCCTGCCAGCCTCCTGGATTAATTTTAGTGAGCCCATGTGATTATTAAGAGCTGTTCAGGGCATCTCTGATGTGAGATTTGTTTATTTACGGTTACTGTACACAACTTTTAACCAGGGTAACGGCTAAAATTTATATAGCATCAAAAGGATTTGTTAGAAACCTCTTTGTTTTATGAACAGTGTTAACTTTTCCTGCCAGCCTCCTGGATTAATTTTAGTGAGCCCATGTGACAACACAGCAGGACAATCTGCAAAAGTCACAACAAGCAATGGGCGAGTCTCCTGCCTACTGCATTCATGACACAGCCCCATCTCATCTCATCGGAGAGTTTCAGAAATGTTTCTGCTGTTGTAAACACTTCTGACCCAGACGTATTCTTCATATGAGAACGCTAACTGTGGAAAACGTCTGCGCGCAGAGTTTTTTGGACACTGAAAACGCCTTCTGTGCTTGTTGCAGGTCTGACTCTGCTGATTCCTTACCTGTTGACCAACAGGAGTAAGTGGGGTGACTGCAGGATCCGGGTCTTCATCGGTGGGAAGATCAACCGCATCGACCACGACCGCCGAGTGTGAGGCGATGGCTGTTAAAGTGCTAAAACACAGCAACAAACAATAGTGTCATCCAGTTTAGCAAGCAAATGTGAAGACAAACAAGTTCATACAGAATAACAGTGTATTAATTTGTTGTTGTACTGTTCTTTGGTCGCACCAGGATGGCTACACTGCTCAGCAGATTCAGGATTGACTTCTCTGACATCAACGTCCTCGGAGACATCAATACCAAACCCAAGAAACACAAGTATGAGCTGTGACGACAGCAGCCTACCCTGCACTTTTTGTTATATGTGTTACACCAAGGAGTCTATGTTTTCCCAAAGGCATCTGTTGGTTTGTTTATGAGTAAGCAAGATTTTGAAAAACTATGTCATGAATATTGACGAACCCTTGTGGGTGGATGGGTAATAGTAATGTTTATCAGTTAATTTAAAAAAAACCCATTTTTGTTTAAAACAAAAACACTGACCAAATTAATATTTTATTAATAAATGTTTTAATTTTGAGGACACTAATGATCAAACCATACATTGGATTACTTGGAGACGTAATCCACTGCCTGTATAATCCACTGAACAGGTTTTCACAGTGTGAAAGCCAAAAATTATGAGCCACATTGAGACTTTATGCAAACCCACTACAGACAGACAAAGACCTTGGTCTGTGTAGATTTACTAATTATTGTTCTTTTTATCTCTTTGTCCATTTTCTTAACTATAGCATACAGTATCTTATATCTTATATACTCACTCACTCACTCATTTTCTACCGCTTTATCCACTAAGGGTCGCGGGGGGTGCTGGTGCCTACACCCTGGTACACCCTGGTACACCCTGGACAGGACTATCTTATATACTGTATATATTAACACAAATGTTACCTTCGGAACCACACACACACACAGTATACAGTTGAATGCATCACACATACAGAAATGCCTTCATCACAGCATTGAACCTGTGTATGACTTATTTGTGTAGTAAGCTGAGTTTTAAGGAGCTGATCGAGCCATACAGGCTGAAGGAAGACGACATGGAGCAGGAAGCTGCAGAGCGGCTGAAGGCCCAGGAGCCATGGAGGATAACTGACAATGAACTGGAGCTCTACAAGGCCAAGGTCAGTGTGCATACTGCTGACCAATCAGCTCTGTCCAAACGTATACACGTTAACAACAATTAGCCACCTAATAAAAGGACTGTCTAATAAAACCTACACCTGCTGAAGTCTAAGGTATTTGAAGAGTAGGTTCACCCCTTTAGCTCAGCCTTTACAGACTCAAATCAAACAAACAATTGTAAACTGCTCACTCTATTGCACCAAAGTCCATAGGGAAAACAAGCATATTTAGCTTGGGGGCTGCTGCTCTATGGTTACTGTTAGTAGATCTGCACAAAGACTTCAGATTTGAATTAGGGATGCACGATATTGGTATCGGCAGATATTGGCTTCAAAATGTATCAAGGGATATCGGCAAGCACCTCAAGATCTGCCAGTTTGACTATGACAACAACAGCACGCAAAACAGGTTGTTGCCTCATTGACTTCAATTCTGGCGCCCTCTACAGCTGGTTTTTTTTTTTTACATTTATTTATTTTGCCCAATAAAGAAACAACACGAGTATGAAAAATATGATGCTAACTTCACTCCAGAAGAGACTAAATGACCTCTGCAGTTTACACACATACAGTATACAATGACTTATATAGTCAATGACTCATACAGGTATGAGTCATTGACCCAAACTCTCCTGGTATACACTACTGGTCAAAAGTTTGGGTACACTTTCTCCTTGAATTGAATGAGAAAGTGTACCCAAACTTCTGACCGGTAGTGTATAAGCATATCAGGTATTGTCCAAAAGTCCATTATCCCTACTGTGAACTTATGAACGCAAGCAGCAGTGGTTCAACAGCTCTGTGTGCTGTGATGGACATCTGTGGACATAAGTGGTGGGAGTGAGTGGTTTACAAAGCAAACACACTTGTTTTTTTCCTCCAGGAAAAGGATGTCAGACCACAAGATAAGGAGGTAAACATAGACTTAAGCATGCACACAACCTGCGCTATTTATTTAAACAAATGGCGTTTTGTGTTTGTGTGTCACCTTCAGACCAACCGTCAGATCCGGCTCAACGAGCTGTTGAAGGAGCACTCCTGCAATGCCAAACTGATCGTCATGTAAGAAGTGAACTCTGACTTCATGCTTTTCATTGACAAGTTAACACTGACCTGACGATGATGAGGATGACGAGTTGCCTGTCTCACTCTCTGCACACAGGACCATGCCACTGGCGAGGAAGGGCACCGTGTCAAGCGCGCTGTACATGTGCTGGTTAGAGACTCTGTCCAGAGACGTGCCACCCCTGCTGTTTGTCAGAGGGAACCACCAGAGTGTTCTCACCTTCTACTCTTAACACACACTCACGTACAGATACATGTGCATCTGTGCATCTGTCATGATTAAACTGACGTGTGACATATGTGAAACTCTGCTGCTGCTGCTGCTGTTGTTGTTGCTTTAGGCTACTGTGATGTAAGCGAGTGTGTCATTAACTGATTAATCAAACTGAGACATTTGTGTTCTCTTTGACAGTAACACTCATAAAGTTTTACATAAATATGAATAACTACAGTTTAATATTAACTTTATTGTTAAAGACACATCTGAATTGTGACTTCAGAGTTAGTTAGATAGTTAGCTGTTTTTTTTCACTATGTGAACTACTGATGTCATTATTTTATACATTGTTTTATTAAAATATTAACTTAATAAAGTTTTTGTGGAGTCTGTGTGAAAACCGCTTTTTATTTATTATTATTATTACTATTATTAAAGGATAATTTTAGCTTCCCTGGTCCCCAACTTAACTCAGAAAATTGGTTTCAAAGTGAAATGTGGAAAGCAGGCCAGCTGACAGCCTTGCCTGGGCCCGGGACGAGATTATCTTGGATGATCTTAGATTAGACTCTACTCTGTTCTTCCTCTGCTCAGCTCTTCCTCTCCTCTGTTCTTCCTCTGCTCAGCTCTTCCTCTCCTCTGTTCTTCCTCTCCTGTCCATCTCCTCAGCTCTTCCTCTCCTGTTCCTCCCGTTATTCCTCTCCTCAGCTCTTCCTATCCTGTTCCTCTCCTCTGTTCTTCCTCTCCTGTCCCTCTCCTCTGTTTTTCCTCTCCTCAGCTCTTGCTCTCCTGCTCCTCTCCTCAGCTCTTCCCCTCCTTACCCTCTCCTCTCCTGTTCCTCCCCTCTGTTCTTCCTCTCCTCATCTCTTCCTCTCCGTTCCTCTCCTCTGTTCCTCTCCTCCCCACTGTTCTTCCCCTCCTGTTCTTCTCCTCTGTTCTTCCTCTCCTGTCCCTCTCCTCAGCTCTTCCCCTCCTTACCCTCTCCTCTCCTCAGCTCTTCCTCTCCCGTCCCTCTCCTCTCCTCAGCTCTTCCCCTCCTTACCCTCTCCTCCCCTCAGCTCTTCCTCTCCTGTTCCTCTCCTGTTCCTACCCTCTCCTCTTCCTCTCCTCATCTCTTCCCCTCCTTACCCTCTCCTTCCCTCAGCTCTTCCTCTCCTGACCCTCTCCTCCCCTCAGCTCTTCCCCTCCTGACCCTCTCCTCTCCTCAGCTCTTCCTCCCCTGTTCCTCCCCTCTCTCACCGGTACTCCGTCCCTCCGCTCCACCGCGACCCTCTCTGTGTCTCCTGACCGCAGCTGGATCTCTCTCCTCTCTGACGGAGCTACCGAACTCGACTGTTTCTGTCAAAGACAACGTGTTGTGTCAGGCTTTTATACAAGCTAATGGCGTTAACATCAGAGCTAGCCTGTCAGGTTACGTTACAAGGCTGCTGAACGTTGGCTGCGCTCTTTCTTACCTTGTTCTACGTTCACTTTACTAGTTCCCAGCTTCACCGTCACCACTTTTTTTTTTAAATATTTGCTAAGAAAATCTTTAAGGCGCCTATTTTCGTCTTCTCTTTTCTTTTCTTTTCTGAGCACCGGACTTGCGCTGACCTGACATTTTGAGCGTCCTGAACTTCAAATCAAAAGGCACTTTGATCAGTGGCCAAACCATTTTGTGTTGGGGGGGGGGTTCTTGACCACTATTTAAGGACAATTAGGAAGAAAACAACAAAAAAGCTTTTATGTAACTCAAATATTACATATTTTTTCCCACAAATAGGACTATTTTTATTTATTTATTAATTATTTCATAATTTAATGAGGGCCCAGTTCTGGGCACCCCCGCCCCCCACCTACCCTGGGCCCGGGACAGCAGACCCGTTTGCCCCCCCTATCGGCGGGCGTGGTGGAAACGATGACCCGATCAAGAAAACATGACAGAAGCTCCACAGTGACAATTGTTACTTCCTGACATTTTAAGTACAGAATCATCAGCGTCTCACCATGTGTGTAAAACAACGAGTACATCTGTTCTTATTATATTCAGTTAAAATAGATTACTAAGTAAACATATTTCTAGTGATCTAATTTTTTTGTTCGCTAATTTGATTTGACTAGAAGGATTTCTTCATCTGCTGTTACACAAAATAGTTTGTATTAAAAACAATATTTAACATTCACAGAAAATTACTGTACTGAAGATTGTTCATTTCCAATTTCCATCTTCTTTTTTGCGGCATTGTAAACAAATAAATCAATACAAATTAAATGTATAAATGAACAGTAGCCTATCACTAATGGTAATATTATTATTTTTTATTTGTTTAATAGATAAATTATGTATTCCTGCATTTATTTAGTTATTTATTAGTTTATTGTTATCGCGTTTTGTTGGTTGTTTTTTTTATTATGCAACAATCATAACAGTGTTTTTAATTATTACTATTCTTGGATTAGACTTTGTGCAGCTACAACTTAAACGGATAAATTAATAATTATACAGACACCGAGTGACATGTGACTAACATTTATGTCAAAAAAAAAAAAAAAAACTTGGAAAACTACGTAAAATACGACAGTGTAATGTGTACTTGAAGGCGGCACAGTTGTGGTTAGTTGTGTGTCGGAGTGGTCCTTGAACGCAGCACGTCGGAGAAACAGGCAGAACAACAGAACTGAGACGCTGTAGCTGACGGAGCAGCTTCACTTCTGAACACAGGCGCAAACCAGTAGGTGTTGTTGTCGTTGTTGTTTGTTTGTTTGTTTGTTGTCGTTGTTGTGTTCACGGAACCTTCCTGTCCGCTCCCTGTGAGCCGTGACCGCTGTTACTGTGAAAAACCTGCAGAGAAACTGTCCACTTTCTCCGCTTTGTTTCAACTACACGCCGTTAAACACGAACGACTGTGTCACCGTCTTCATCCTCTTCATGGTAACGGTGAACACAACACAGTACGTGACTGAAAAACCCGCATCTCGGCTCGTTTTGATGAAGAGTTTCCTTTAAATCGCGTTTCTATAACACTGAGTCTGTGGGCGGGGCCCAGCTCTGATTGACAGCTATTTCCGCCAATGAGAAGACGGGGATGATCAGCCAGAGGAGGAAGTGACAGATGGTGTACTTCACTGTCATTACCCCAGTGACACTGCACTCACATTACTAGTAAAACTTTTTATGTATGACTTATACTGTGAAAAAAAAATCAAAATTCAAGTACTGATACTGCATTTCTACTTCTACGGTCACTTTTTATCTTTAATATACTTTACAGTTGTATACAACATTTCTAGTTACTAGTTACTTTCTATTTTTATATAGTTTTTGTATAGATGTTTAGCACGGGTTTAATTAGTTAGTTAGAATATATATTTATTTTCTATGCAAAATGAACCCCTGCACCTTTTTAATTTCTCTGTACATATTTAAATTCTACGCACAGGTTTAAATTCACTACATATGTTTCATTTCTTTGATTTCTCTGTGCACATTTAAAGTTACATTTATCTCAGGTCAATCTCAGCGTTCGGTGACTGTGTTATAGGTTAAGTCTAATGTATGTTCATTGTATGTTACTGCGACTGGATGCTTGAATTTCCTTCGGGATCAATAAAGTATTTATCTATCTGCACTGTAAATTATACTTTGTAAAAGACATGCACTGAGAATGGGTTAAGTAACAGCAAATCACTACAATATTATGCTATACTGTGAACAACCCACATTACATGTAAAAGACATGCACTGAAAATATTGCTTCAGTAAAAATATTAATGTTGCACTGCACAAGAATGTACCAATATTGCACATAAAATTTTCTCTATTTTAAATTATATTTTAGTGAAAGTATGCAAGTATAAAAGGCAAAATGTACCTTACATATTTAAAGTAAAAGTACTTCAACCATAGAATTGCCCCCATGTATATATAATATCGTTATTTATAGTATTGTTTCTAATGCAGTCCTGCCTCAACAGCAGTTGAGAAGTTAGTGAGAAATGAACATCACCATTCATTTTCTTGTTTGTTTGTTTTTCAGTTAGAATGAATTTGCACACACGTTTCACTTAAAATGCATTATTTTGTGGGTGAAAATACTTCTTCCCTACCACACCCACCTGTCTTTGATTAAGCCCAGGTTCGTCCTCATGAGTCTTCAGCTGAGTATACAGGAGGAGATGGCGGAGAAGTTTTTGGATGCTGCAGCCAGAGGAGATCTAACCGTGGTGTCCACGCTGCTGTCCCAGTTCCCCTCACTCATCAACCACAAAGGGCACAGCGGCTGGACGGCGCTGATGCTGGCTGCTCGCAATGGACACCATCATTTGGCGGAGAAGCTGCTGTCACATGGGTGCATACAAGTTAACAGAACATGATAGACACAGAATCTAAGTCATTATTTAAAATGAACCATCAGTATGTGAGTGAGACTCAAGTCACTTTTACGTTCATGTATCCTCCTCTGCAAGGAAATAAAACTGCCAAGAGTAATATTTTAAAGCTGCCCTGGTCAGTTTTAGATAGATAGATAGATAGAACTTCGGGAAATTATGGCTCCAGCAGCAGTACAACACCAAAAACAGCAGGGACACCACAAGGACATACATGTACAGGACACAAACATATATTTCTACTATTAGATTTATAAATACTAAGGTATACTAAGGTTTTTAACCACTAGGGGACAGAAGAACAAACAGCCCCAACGCTGACACCTGAATTATGCTCCCATCTAATTGGATTGTTTCACTGAACATGAACAGTAGCCCATTTCCAAAATAAAACAAGACGGAGTGATCAGCGTGTAATGAGAAATATCTTAAACAGAAAAAAAAGTAATTTAAACATAGATGTCAATGAATTAAATGGTTACTAAGGTTATGGACCATGATAAAATAAGTGGACTAAAACTACAAAGTTAAAAGAGGTTGAAGAAAAAAACTATGCACTAAATACAGTTTAAAAAAGGGCAGTTACAAAGACTAAAGAGGCTATAATATGGACAGACTCTAAAAGATGATGCAAGCTAAAAAGGGAATAATTAAGAGTACCAGATTTAATTCAAGTCTTTGCGTTAGATAGATGGACTCCTGAAAGCCCTGACATCTTCTTCCTCCCCATCCTTAAGCTGTGACAGGTTTTTGGTGAACAGTTCGTCACAGACAGCCTACGACATTGCCAAGTTCTGGGGCCACAAACACATCTCCAACTTGCTCAGCCAGACAGATGTCGATTGCCAGCGACTACTGCCGGACTCTGACAGGCAGGAAAACTACTTCAGCAGAGAAACGTTGGACCGGATGAGTGGAAAGAGGACGGACAAGGTGTGGCTGGATGCCAGACAGAGCCACCCAGACACAATCTACCTGCTGTTCTCCAAACTCAGCCCCATGGTCAGCAGCCCACAGGACGGCGACGACAGGGTAGGAGCCCGGGAGAACCAGTATTATTGTGTCCAAATCCAAAAACAATAACAATAATGTAAAGTGTCAAGTCAGCGTCTACAATACTATCATTTTTCTAGCTTATATGTTGACAACTCGATGGTGTGCTGGGGCCAAAGCCAATGCTTTGTCAGCCACATGGTGTCCTCCCTTTAGTTGCTTTCAGACATGAATTACATCTGCACATTGTCTCTATGGTTATACGTGAGAACACAAATGTCAGCAAAAGTTGCTCCAGACATTTTCTGGAAATATTCCTACAAAACCTTCTGGTCAAATTTCTGGAACAATTACCAACTGAGGTGAGAACGTAGGCTGCATGTGTCACATTCTGAAAGAGTTTTCTGCTGTTGTGAACCCAAATGACATGGTTCAGTTCTGGGAACAGCTTCACTTGTACAAGGTGTTGCATTTATATATTCTAGAGGTGGTTGGCTCGTAGAGCCAAATAAAAAAAAAATATCGGCACTAAAAGGTGTGAGTGTTGAATAGATCCATCGTGTCTCTGCTGGTCACTCCTTTGACTTTAATTTCACTACATGCGTCAGTCTTTGTTCATAGGTTGTCACATACCCTCTGTACGATTACATGCACCTCACACACACAACACTATCATCTACATATAGAATCAGGCTTGTGTGTGTGTGATTGATGAGGACATGTAATTTATAAAGTGTCAAATGACGTGTTTAGTTTCATCACTGTTAGAATTACAGAGACCTAAACTTAGAGCTACAGGAAAGTGACAAAGGATGTGCGTAGTTTACGTCATGCGATTATCCAGTCTGACACAGTCTTTTGACTGTGACTCTCAACTCCAACAGGGTGAGACCAAGCTGTGTCGATTCAAATACGAGGCCGTCCAAGATCTTCTCCAGAAACCTGCAACCGTGCTCGTCTTTTTAGGAGTGGAGAAAAGGAAAAACTGCTCCTCTCAGACAAAAGAGGGTGTTCAGGAGCCTCCAGCTTGGTTTGCCATCTGCACGGATGAAGATGTTGCCGAACTTCTTAAACGCTGTAAACAAAAGAACTGCTCCTTTCCAAAGACGCCCAATCGAGACCTCCTGAAACTCACCGAGGAAGAAGCTGGTGAGGAAGCTTTTGTGGTTTTTCCTGGTGTCATTTACACCAATGATGCATGTTTATGTTATGTTCAGCATATCAGTCAGAACTAATGATCATGTTATTTTTAAAATCGGCTAACTTTGTCCTGCAGGAGTGGTGGCTCAGGCTCGATCGGTGTTGGCTTGGCACAGCCGCTACACTTTCTGTCCCACATGTGGCAGCAGCACCAAGCTGGAGGAGGGAGGATACAAGAGGAGCTGTCTGACCTCGGACTGCAGGAGTCTGCAGGGGGTTCACAACACCTGCTATCCACGAGTCGGTATGAAGCTCCACCCACATTCCCTGTCTACCTTTGAGCAATTTGATTGTCGCTATCTTAGATCAGCGTGCCGTACAGTCCCGGTGCAGGCCTGGTCCAGGCCCGGTGCAGGTGCGGTGCAGGCCTGTGCACACAGTTTACAGCTCATGCTACATGTAGGGTAGAATTTTGGAACGTCACGTAAGGCGAGATCACGTACGGACTGATGCACACCCTCATTTCAGTGTGAACTGAAGACTGTGTGTGTGTTTCCAGACCCCGTGGTCATCATGCTGGTGATCCACCCTGATGGAAATCAGTGTTTACTAGGAAGGAAGAGGATCTTCCCTGCTGGCATGTTCTCCTGTCTGGCTGGGTTCATAGAGCCTGGTGAGCAGCAAGCGCTCGAGCACGCCACTTGCTCCAAAATGGGAGATGATTCCTCACAGTTGAACTGTGTTTATCTCTGACCTCCTCTTCTTATATTCCTGTAGGGGAGACGATTGAAGGCGCAGTGAGGAGGGAGGTGGAGGAGGAAAGCAGCGTAAAGGTCGGACCGGTACAGTACGTCTCCTGTCAGCCTTGGCCGATGCCGTCCAATCTAATGATTGGCTGCCTGGCTGTCGCCATGTCGACGGACGTCAAAGTGGATGAAGATGAGATAGAGGAGGCTCGTTGGTTCACAAGACAACAGGTAAAGATAAATTCAAGAATATCAAGTAAGATAACAGGAATCTTAAACTATTGATGACAAGGCAATAAAATATTTGAGACTGAAAGTAATACGAGTATAACTGATAAATAAGCCCCACTTACTGAGGTTTTCCCAGAGTAAGTTTTCATCAGTGGGTGGTGTCGTCTCAGGCCGTCATGAAGCTGATTCAGTTGAAATTAGGGGAGAAATGTTCTTCTTTAAATTTTCTGTGTCATTAAATGAATACAGTAGTGAGGAAGCTTTGCACCGTTACTTTCAATATCATCCTTGTAAATGATAAACGCATCACACTTACCTCTCTAATATGATGATACAACTGCTTTGTCGCTGTCAGACGGTAGTGATGGCAGCGACGCAGCAGCTGGTGTTCCAGGTTTCGGTCAGTCAGTTAGTCCTGCGGGCGCCAGGGTCTTCCAAGATCCTGCATTTTAAAGAATTTCTCACAGCAGAAGGTCATTGCAAAGGTCATCGAATACATTCTGTTTCTGTTGTTTAACTTTGGTGTTTGTTCAGGTGATTGACTCTTTGTTCAGAGGACAGTCCCCAGCCTTCACCACTCCCCCCAGACAGACCATCGCCCACCAGCTCATCAAACACTGGATTGGCATGAACTCCAACCTCTAAGCTGAAGTGACCCTCCAGCAACAGTCGAGTGTGGTTATGGATTTCAAGAGTTCAAAGGCCAGGAAGAACAGAAAAATACAGAAAGCTGGCGTTTTTCAAACAGTACTTTCTGGTCACACACATTTTTTGATGCAGAAAAACACAATTTGAAGACATAAAAATCAGTATTTTAAAAAATAAATAGATAAATGAACTGACACATTAACACAAGTCACCATTGTTTTGTGCTTTTTCTTTCAATTCTGTGATTTTAATTTAATTCCGAATGTCAAATGTATACATAAAACTGTATATGAAATGTAATTAACTGAGAGTTTATTCGATAAATGTAAACTTGTTGATCATTCATAAAGACAGATTGATCCTAAGATGAAAACAAAGTTGATTTTCCTTTATCATGATGTCACACTCACAAAAAATGTCATTTGAGTTGAATGTTTTAAAATAAACTGAAATTAAGTTAGAAATTAAGATTTGTTATTCTCCTTGTTCACTGAAACAGTTGGATTAACGGTATTATTATTAATTATTGGTTAAGGACTGTGCTTATATGACAGACTTTGCATTAAAAAGATGTGAACATGATAAATCCTAAACACTGGCTTATTAAATACAATAAGATAATCGTGCGAACAAGCAGCACCAAACCTCATGCCGACGAGCGTCTGTTAATGTGCATCTCAACATGCTGAATGTAGATGGTTCAGCATCTTCTCTAAGCTAAACGCAGACTTTGACAAGGGAGCTTTAGTTTAGTGTGTTCACAGACATACTAGGCAAGAATAGGACATGTGTAATGCAAACCTTGTATGACACGTGTTGTGAAAACCAATCAGCCCTGACGTTGTATCAACAGGGTTAACCCTAACCCTAAATGAAGAAAAGTACCACTGAAAAAAATAAGAACTTTACATATTGCTCTCTTGCTGATTTACTGCACTTTACATAGGCTGTATGTAAAGCTATGTAGGCTATAACCCCGCACACTTTGTTTTCTTTCTATCAACCGTATACGAGTTTAAACATCAATATAATAATTGTATTAGCTGTCGCTATTTTATTTTTACATCTAACCGTGTCTCGGCCGCCACGATGCACAGGACGCCCAGTGAATTGGACGACCAATTAAGTGCACATTTTCTGTTGGATACTAATGAATGAAGACACATCATGCACTAACAGTGGACTAATCTCATGAAAAGTGCCATATAAATAAAATCCATGGTTCTCTCATGGTTTTGATGATCAAAAATAAGGAGCACAGTGTTTTCGTATCTGTTCATACAACATACAACACATCTTTTATCTTAAACATGTGAAACTAACCCTTTGTTTACAGAGCAGTTGGTAACCCTAGTTCGCTGTGGCAGAAACCTAGTTAGGAAGTTGGATTATTTGGTAGGATTTGAACCCATTAGACACAGTTAGAGCTACTACTAGCACAAGCCAAGGTGCATATTTGTTGGTTTTGTTCACTCACACTCACTTGAGTATCATGAGTAGATCCTGCGGCTTAACTCGAAACACTATATTATTAGAAACACGCTTGACAAAACTGGCACTACTTTTGTATCTATTTCATCCATCCAGCTTGTTTTGTTTCCCTTTATGCTGTGTAGTAACTGTTACAATAAGAAAAGGTTTCTAGCATGATTCCAACCTTTTTGGGCTTATTCTCTAACAAAGCCTTTGTTCTAACAGACAATCCCACTGTTATTAGCTCCATCTTCTTTGGCAGTGCCAGCAGTAAAGCAGCTGTTAGCGATATAGTCAGCCTCACAGGTCATATAATTAGACACTGTCTGCCCGCTCTCTCTTCTAGGGTCAGGGTTCCCCAGAAATGATGTATTAAGTACATACTCTGCATCACAGGTGATCTGACACACGGGGGGAACGCGGGGACTTTCGGTGTCAGCCAGAAGCTCACCAACCGGACATGGTGCAGTGGTCTGCTGTGAAGTCTGGACGTGGAGTTGAGAAAACCAGTTGTTGGCTTCATGTGTCGGCTGCAGCAGCGCAGACACGGTGACCTGTGTCTCCTCACATGTGAAGCCGGATGGTGCTTCAGGGTGGTGCGAGTCCATCACCTGCTTGGGATGATGACACTGGGGTTTCTCTGTGCCCGGCCGTGGATCACTCACATAGTCACATTCCAGGTTATTGAAGAGGTGACTAAGTGACCGCAGAAGACCATCGTCTTGTAATTCTTCTGATGAAAGCAGAGACTTTGGTCGGACCACAATGACACTTTGCTGTGTTACCTGGAAGTCTTTAACATCCAGAAACCTTCTCTCTGAAGACATCTGCCCAAAGAAAGTAATTATTACATTTTAATCAGGAAAGTTTATCTGTGGAAGTGTTTTAAAACAAAAACAAGCAAATGTAATGGCAAAGTACATGTTGGTGTCTGTTTGGGTCCATCAGCCACCGTCCCGATGTGCTGCCTTGAGGGCTGGAAACTGGGGCAAAGAAATATGACTTGTACCTGCAGAGTAAACATAGATTAAGTTTGATTTGACATATGGAGCAAAGAAGCAAATTTCTCGACAACATTTTGTTCTCTTCTCTCCAGCGGTTGTTGGGTCAACTGACATTGATTGATTTAGTTAAAAAGGGGTGTACATTAATTAACATTTCTGTAAATGCACCCTAGTTGGCCAGAAAGCTATTTTTCCATCGGCATGCAAAGTCAATACATGTCTGTCTATTTAAAGTTAACAGAATTACAACAATACAGGCCAAAAAATGAATATTTCAAATGATAACTGAATGACACACGACTGACGTAATAAGACACAACAACACTAAGACAATATGTGAGGACACAAGACAGACTATAAGGAAAAACTGAGTAAAGGTATGGATTCACACGTACAGTCCATCTCTGCAGATTATCCACATTTCAGAACTTGTCAGAGCAGCTGAGCTCACACTGGCATGGGATTGGCACAACCAAAGCTAAGGTACGAGTGTTCAGTTTAAGAAAGCCATAAAACTGTCTCCCTAATGTGAACTGTACATTGTCTTCTGTAGATAATGTAATGTGCTGTAGTCTATGAGTGTGAATGTGAAAGTAATACAAAGAGTTGCCTGATTTCAGCTTAATACAGTCATGGTTACATCAGTGGAGTTCAAGAGTGAAACCTTAACGCATCTTTCAAGGATCTACTAGAGTGTGTGTGTGTCTGTGTGTCTGTGTGTGTGTGTGTGTGTGTGCGCGTGTGTGTGAGAGAGTGTGTGTTCTTGTACTGGCTGCAGAGTGAGGACATTTTGACAGAGTGAGGACATTTTGTCTGGTCCTCACTTCTATGTATTATGTCTATGAGGGTCTTCACTTTGATAGAAGCACAAACCTGTGTGTGTGTGTGTGTGTGTGTGTCTGTGTGTGTGTGTGTGCGTGCGTGCGCGCTCACACAGTCCTGGACAGGATGCAGATGATTAACACAGTGATAACGAGCAGCAGCAGAGTCGTAGCTGTGACCACCACTGGGACGTTGTCTGATGAAAATACATTTGTCGTCATTTCTCACAAAACCCAACACAAAGACAATCACACATAAAGAGAACAGGCCGATGGGAACAGAGTTTCTGACTAGAAGCTGAAGTTGCCACTCACATCCATGCACCAAAGTCCACAGAAAAAAAAAATCTGATTTTACATCATAGCACAGGAGTTGTTGTTCCACTGCTGCCTACATCAGTAAGTTCAAATGTGTTCGTTTGTGACTTAAATATTTCCTATATCATCGTAAATGCTCATATTGAGATATTTTTGACTCACCAAACTCTGTCCTGACTGAGACGATATTTGTGGAATTATTATCAGCCGACAGATGAACAGAATACTCTGTGTCGGGCGACAGGTTGGTGAAAGTGTGCTGCTGCTCTTCCAACCACAGCGGCACCACTCGAGCCGTCTCTGCATTTACAGACACAGCTAAACTGTGAACACCATCCAGACACAATGAACGTTGTTCAGTGTTTTGCTGTTGACCAACTTTGTCTGTGTGAGGTCTCGGTCAGCGTCAGCAGGTATCTGCTGACTCTGTTTGGTCTTCTGGACGTCCTCTGCCACACCCACTTAAGTGTCACAGATGTTTTGGTCACGCCGACAACCTTCAGTCTGTCTGCCTCCATCAGAGCTGAGGAAACACGTACATATCTTCAAATCACACAGATTTCTTGTTAATGTCTGTTTCCTTCACAGTTAAAGTCTCCTGGAAATCTGCTGACAAAAGTTGTATATTAAAGGTTTTCATTGTTTTCATTTGGGCTGCTGCCTGAAAACATGAGCAAATAAAATGTTTTCCATCCTTGTAACAAAGTGTAGTTTGCCTTCAATTCTGATGCCCCACATAGTGTATCTGGCACAAACTCCCAGCAGGTCCGCTAAATCAATTCAATCTTTCATCCAGCCTGAAAACCTACCTGTTTGCCACTGCGTTTAAATAAAAATTAAATTATTATCATCACTGCTGCACCTCAGCTGTAACTGCAATTTTTACTTTCTTTTTCTCCCCTCTTTCTTTGACCTCTCTATTTAATAGTTTTACAGTGATTGAGACTTTTATATCTTTAATGCTGCTGTATTTCTCTTTCTTTTTTATTGTAAAGAACTCTGAAATGTTGTTGAAATGTGCTACATAAATAAACTTTATTTATATTTATATATATATAAAAAAAACTGAACAACAAATGACTAACAGCAGACACTGAGAGGAACTCAACCCGTGTGAGATTGTGTTTACCTCCCTGCTGCAGACTTGCAGGGAGGGACTGAGGAGCTCCACACTGCTGCTGGTGGACAGTGAGCACGCTGATCAGGTAGGACTCGTCAGGGTCAAAATCTGCAAACACACCACAGTTAGATTACACTGCACACACTGGATGGAGAACACACTTTACTCAAGCCAAGTTGAAATCCAGCCTCCTCTGGAGACTTTCAGCAGAGAAACGGGATGATCAGCTGATGGAGGCAGGTGGACTCAATCAGAAGATAATATCACTTTAAGTTCACACTCTTGGGGTTTGAGGTATGTGACACACCATTTACGCACCACGCAGTTTGAGAAGAAGAACAAATGGTGCATTTGTTAGTGACTTTCTTCATCCACACACTAAGTTTTCTATTGGTTCTAATGAATGAACGTCACTTGTTATGCATTGGAAAAATGTTCCACAATACCTTGAAGGACAATGGAGGTGTTGAAGGCATCCACTGTGACCCAGTGTGTGTGCCTGGTGGACGGATGTACCTCAGACTGCCACAGAACAACAAGGTGAGTGATGGACGGAGTAGAGGGGATCTTCCATTGGAGCACAAGACCTTTGTCCATGGGTAAAACATGTGAAACCCACAGCTTTGTGACAGGAGGAAGCGCTGCAGTGAATTTGGACAAAGTGTGACACAGAGTGTGATGAGATTGCCAGGTAGCTGCTGATGTTTAAACAAAAAAAAAAAAAAACTTGACAGAATATCTGATTGTTGCAAGAGGTTTTATCCAAACCACTCGTGCCACTTCCTTCTCTCAGAGAAAACATGCACACATGTGATGCAGATAAAGGATTAACAGATCAAAATAGTTAAGGTTGTACGCATATATATGTGTGTGTGTGTGTTCCAGTAGATAATGTGGAATAAAGTCTCTTCAAATAAACAACATAGATGTGAGGTACTAATTTCGAGAATGGCATGCTATATCTCCAACATGAGTGTAATCGCAACTGATCACCCAGTCCAACAGGGTCCACCAAGAAGTGGCTACACGCCATAGATGGACTAAGTAGAGAAGAGGAATCGGATTGAATGCTACTATAAGAGCAGCCCCACTGAAATGGGATACATGCAGAAGATGTGTGACCTATGTGTAGGCGACTAAGTAGGGGAAAACTATATCTTACCCGACATGCTTACTGTGAGAGAATCGATAAATCAACGCTCCCAGGAACCGCCTTTGTAGACTAAGTGGTCAGCAAAAGTAGGACTTCCCTCTTCACACACTCTCTCCATTCACCAGAACAAGCCACTAAGTGAACAGCTGACCAGACTGCTAATACTGACTTAACACCATGTGACTCATATCTGACCATTGACAAATGAAGTGACACAATGATAATTATAAACAAACTATAACCATTCAAAGATCTACACTACGGATTGCTTTGAAACCCAACATCCAAAGGAGTAAACCCCAAACTGCGAGAGTGGCTCCAACATGTGAGATCTCTGTGCAGAGAAGCGCAGTCCTGGGAACAGCAAAGATACTGTGCAGAACCCTCAGGCCCTCGGGCACAGGATTTGGGACATTAGGGAAAGTGCACAACTGTTTTTGTGCTGCAATAGGCGGATGTACCGCAATGTCAGCACTTTGGAAATACTTTAAGATAAACAATAACAACAAAAAGTGGAACAGGGACCAAAATTAGCTCCTTCAACACAAGTTTAGATAAAACATAAAAAAAAAAAACAATATGACACACAGCAAAAGATTTGACAGTAAATATTAGGTATCATTCATGTTCATGTTCCTTTGCTCACCTTAAAATGTAGTGTTCTATTAAAACGAGGCTATCTTCTACGTTCGTTGGCTTTATGTCGATGTAGATACCTGGGAATAAAAGCTAAAATACTCATCTCTTGTCTTATTGTCATCTTTTAATGTCAAATCCAAATGTTTAAAGTGTACGGCAAAAATAAAGGAATCGGCCAAACTCTTTTCAAGACGTATGGAGGTGAGTGTAAATGTTTAAACAGCAGCAATAGTAATTATTGTTGTCGAAGTGAGGCAAATAAAATTTGTTTTCACAATATTCTTTTTGCGGTAATGGTATCATTAACAGTACTGAATTTATCAGGACCTTTGTCTTGTATGGGGTCACCAGAGTGTGGGTCAGGTTTGTACAAAGTGATTATGAGTGAACGACTGAATGAATGAATGAATGAATACCAGACTCCTTCACCTCCAGCTTGTGATTTAAAGGCTGCAGGATAGACCTGTGAAACTTAAAAGGCATTGGTTTGTATTCAGTGGCCTTGACTGGGTCAGGGTCAATGACCCACTAACTTTCAGTAGTTACATGTATGTAGCTGCTAATTACAGCTTCATATAAACCAGTGTTACCCACTGAGCCACTTACGCTTCTGTCTTTGCGTGTCAATGCTGAGACGAGCAGCGGGTCCATAACCTGCCGCATTGAAAGCAGTAACAGTAACGGTGCAGTTACCCTCCTTCACCACCAGGGACGCCATCGCCTCTGTGACGTTAAATATTAATTTGTCCCATGGGCGCTGCTTTTTCTCTGGCTCGTAGATCACCTGGTATCCCAGGAGACGACCTCCTGCCTCGTACAAGTCAAGACCCTGCAGAGACAAGATGTTTGCTTCAGATCGCAGATCGTACACGTGAACCAAACCCAACCAAACCCAACCAAACCCAACCAAACCAAGCCCAACCAAACCCAACCAAGCCAAACCAAATCAAACTCAACCAAACCCAACCAAGCCCAACCAAACCAAGCCCAACCAAGCCCAACCAAACCCAACCAAGCCCAACCAAATCAAACTCAACCAAACCCAACCAAACCAAGCCCAACCAAACCAAACCCAACCAAGCCCAACCAAACCAAACCAAACTCAACCAAACCAAACCAAACCAAACCAAGCCCAACCAAACCAAACCCAACCAAACCCAACCAAGCCCAACCAAACCAAGGCCAACCAAGCCCAACCAAGCCCAACCAAACCCAACCAAACCCAACCAAGCCGAGCTAAATCAGTGTCTTTTACTGCATTTTCACTAGTTTTGAACTTCTCTGTAAACTAATATCACAGAAGTTGAAAATGATTCTTCTACTTTTTACTTTTGTGCATAAGTACAGTTTAGTGCCTTAACTTTTTCCTGTCTTTTCAAAACACTATTTCTTCATTAAACATCTTTAACAATTTTTTTTTCCCCTAAATGAACCTGTAAACATATAAGCAGATTGTCGAGTACGCTTGCTCAGCCAATGTGCCTGAACTTAACACAAACCTATTTTTACCTGGTTATACAAATGAATAAAGGCAACTTCCACCACAACATATCCTGGGCAAGCAAGCATTGTTTATTTGTGTTCTGGATTTTGTCAAATCTAATGTTTTGTACTGTACAGTACATGCACTACTGCCTTACTGTCTGTCTGTGGACATTTAGCTAAGGTGACTTTATTTTTGAAATACCATGTAATGTGTTTCATAAACAGAGTTTGCTTGATGAAATCAATGACCTACTCATAACCTGATGTGTGAAGTTCTTTGGAATACTGAATGTAATGACATCCCTTTTACTGACTTAGGCAACAGAAGCACACTTTTAGTTCTCTCTTTTTTTTTGACACATTTCAATCAAATGACAATCAAGACATTTTAGAATTATTATTAAATATATATATTCATTAAAAAAATATTAAATTGTTTTACCTTCCACATGAGATGAAGGACAATAGATCCAGAGTCATTTTTCTCCACTCTGTAACATACCCGAGGAGAACTGGAGGGCACTGGTCGAGGTAAAGCAAACAATTAAAATGTTTTATGTAAGAATGATTGTAAATATTAGCAATATGCGTCTGACAAAGCACTATGGTTGTTCTGAGATGTTGGTTACAGTAGAATTGATCTTTATATGATTTGAGTCCTTTGGTAAGAATATTTTCAGAAGGATGTAAACATTACCTCTGTCCAGTGTCCTCACGGTCACATCATGGCTCCAGTCGCTCCATGTGCCAGCCCTGCATGCTACAGCAGCTGTGTACAGGGTGAACGGCAGGAGGCCTCTGATGGTGTAAACCAACATCTCATCTCGATAGACAGGAACAAAGTCTGGAGGCTGGAGCAAAAATAACACCAACCCACACTTGTGAAATTTAGTGGTGAAGCTGCATGGAAGGATGGAATTTTTTGGAAGTTTGTAGAAACTGGAGTTTTTGTCGCTTTGCAATCTGCTACCTGCTGCGCCAAAGTCCATAGAGAAAATCAGCCATTTTACATCACAGCACACAGGGGTTGTTGTTCCACTGTTGCCTCTGTCAGTGAGTTCAAATGTGTTGTTTTGTGACTTTAGTGTTTGAAATCCTTTTATTGGTTTAACCTAAATGAGAGAAACTTAACAAATAAGGCAGTAGACCAGCAGCTACTATCTCCTGTCTGATTGTCTGAATGGGCTTTGGCGTCGGAGGAAAAAGTGGTTTACAAACTTCACTTTCTGGTCAGGAAAGGCTGTCTAATAATTAGATAAACATATTCTTATGTAATGTTACAGTTGTACCATGATATTTCCAAAGTAATATTCAGTGTCATATCTTCACATAAAAATTTGTGGGAATCTAAATTATAATTATTGTATTATAAGTTGAATTTCAACCTCTCCTATGTCTCCTATATCTCCTTATATATGTTATTACAAAGCTATTGCTGCTCTAGTACAAAATCATTACCATATAGCTATGATACTGTAATGTAACGTGTTAGCCAGCTTCCTTGTGTCCCACAGCCAGGTTTGCAGTGATAGAATGCCTCCCCGTCTCGGGCCGGTTCTTAGGGAGATGGCATGCACAACAAAAACAGACTCGATACTAACCGTAGACCAAACTTGGCTGTTGTTGACTCGGTAGCGAAGCCGACAGTCGCTGTAACTGCTGCCTCTCCAAAATACAACAGCCGAGTCGTCAGTGGAGTCAAGGACAGACAAGACAGGCTGAGAGGGTTTGACTAAGGAGACAAGACAAGGAGACAAGGAAAGAGGGAGAGGCTTGGCTGTCATCACAGGGACAAAGTGATCACTGTCACACTCATGTGTCA
Organism: Brachirus orientalis; assembly: GCA_016785285.1. Classification (NCBI taxonomy): domain Eukaryota; kingdom Metazoa; phylum Chordata; class Actinopteri; order Pleuronectiformes; family Soleidae; genus Brachirus; species Brachirus orientalis. The sequence goes on from JAFBJR010000648.1 coordinate 781,597, forward strand.
CTCACCTGCATTATAAAGAAACACAGTATGAGGCTGGGATCTGATCTCACTGCCCTTCATGTTGCTCTGGATCCGAGCTGTGATGTTGACGATGGCTGACGGGTTGAAGAGGCCAGGACAGTAGATGACGTTTTTCTTACTGAGAAATAGAAACGGAGAGAATTCACATGACTGACAGACTCCAGTATATGTTGATATGAATGTATAGGCAGGGAATAGATTAGAGTAGAAAATGGTCTCTGCGTGCTTGGTGTTTACCTGCTGAAGATGAGTGAAATGTGTGGCTCAGTGACACCGTTGGACTCCAGACTCAGCTCACATGTCATGGAGCTCTGTGATATCTGGTAGTAACATGACATGTTGACAGTGTGTGCTGCAAAACAACAGGAAGTCCCAGTTTCAGCACACATTCCATAACAACAGGGACAAATGATGTCATAGATTTTTAAAAGGTGCAGTGCATATCTTGAGCGGATATCTGTTGTTGTCAGTGTTCTCTGCCTCTGTTAAAAAAGGAAACAGTGCAGCATTATTTGTATGCAGCATCGTTCCAGGGGCAAATGGGCTTCTTTGTGTTTTCAGTCTTAAAAAGGTTCAGTTCTTGGGTGCAGTGGGGCAAATAAAACAACACTACACTGAGAAACACAGGGGAAAAAGTGGTGTGGTGCTAAGAGCCTTAATCAGCATTGTGTGAACTCATTTGACAATGGTTTGAATGTAACAGACTTTTTTATGACATTTAAAAGATGCTCACTACAACTTCAACAATATGGCTGCAAATAGAATATCAGCCTTTTGCTTATATTTTAAGCTGTAGAGCTTTTCTTTAATATAGTCGTGTTTATAACAGTGAAAGTGAGAGACTAGCTGACTCTTTTGGACTTAATGTGAGTGCAACATTAAATATATATAGTAATTACACCATCTTAATACAAACAAATTAGTCTGTGTGTTGGTAGCTACTTTGTACAGATGGTGGAGGACGACCACAGTCTCTGAGGTCGGAGACACACACTCTCTTGTTGTCTTCACACAGCGTCAGGTCATCGCTTCTCACCGTCACCTCTGAAAACACACCAACACACAAAACCCACAAGGCTGAGATGAACAGATGACCAGACACACGTCGTGACAGTTTATCTGCAAAAATGTATCTAATGTATTTAAATGCATCACAATTAGGCGAGACATAAATTAAAACCACGATACTCTGTCTTCCAGGATTAAGACTTAACTGTTTCTATTTTCTAAATAAAAGCCAGAACTGGTGATGGATAAGCGTTTAGTGCCCATTAGTGAGTTTGAAAAGATCAATGGCAAACCACTGACACATCAGTAACAGTGTGGGCTTTAACACTGTAATAATGGGAAGGAAACTTACCATGAGGAGACACAGTGCTGAGGTTCAGGCTCATCATCAGCAGCTGGAGCAGCATCATCAGCCGGGCAACAGTGCACACTCTGGAAGAACACGTGTTTGTCATAACAACGTTCACAGCATCAGCTCATTATCGACATCAACAACAAGCAAAAAACATTCTCCTTGTAAGTGAGTTGAGAACATGACAGGCCAGATGCGACTCCTGAGGTGATGTCAGGAAGTTGCTTCAGTGCGTGCGTGTGTTTTCATCAGAGATGTCTACTGTCTCTCTTCCTGTTTAAATAAAGCAGCTCAGTTCCAGGTAATAAAAATGTTCAACAACACAATCAGGACACAATCAGTAGATTAACATGAGTTAAATTTGAGTTGAGGTTTTAGAGTTAAAATGTACAACCTGTGTCTATGGCAACCCAACAGATTAGAGCCGGTACAAAGTCACAGAGCAACAAACTGTTATTAAGCCTCATAAAATGATTGGTGTTTGTGAGAGACATTCTTAGTAAGTTATGTTATTTAAGAGTTAGGACCAAGATCTGCAGTGACTAGAAAACAAATACCCACATGAATACACAATACAAATACATATAAGAGAAATTTTAGTGCTATTTTATAAGCTACCCAAAAGTTTTATCTTTTAATTATTGCTGAAGATTCAGGTTTGAAATGTTTGCTGGGCAACTTTGTCTTTTACATTTATGTCAAATATTAGATCAGCGATTGTAAACACGTTCAAATTTAACTGTTTCACAAACACATACACACACAATGAAGAAATATGACGGGAAGTTTCCAAAAACTCAAATGTTCCTCATTTAATTTTGACAGTTTCATCAAAAGCACAAAAAAAGCCCTTCTAATTTTTTTCCTCGTAGAAAATGGAAACAATGCTTTTGTCTTTAATAAACATCTAAAATTGACAAACAAAAGAAGAAGAAAAAGCTGTACAGATTAGTAAGGAAGGGAGATTCAGTCTTTGTCTGGACTCAACTGAAACACAGCACACACGCAGCAGTCACACCTGATAAACCAATAAACCAGGTCTTCACCCCCAAACACCCTTTAAAGTTGTGAGGACCAGACAAAATACAGTCTTCACACACACACACACACGCGTGCACACACACAACCCTGCTGTTCACAAACAAGGATGTTATCTCTTCAAGTGGAATTCATCCATGTTTCATGACCTTTGTAAGTCATCAAAATGTCAAGTTCCAATGTTAAGACCAAATTTTCCCTTTAGTCACAAAAAATTGCTGTCGACAAAATAACAAACTGATAACTTTTCTCTGCTGGGTCTCTGTGATGAGCCTGATTAATCCAACGTCCACTTGATTTCAGGAGATTTAAAACGAGAGCAGAGTTTGTCATTGCAGTCAAACTTAAACTGGCCAGGGCGTTCTTAAATCTACAGTAATTCAGAACAGAGATGTAAGAGGCAGCAGACCTGATAGTAATCAATCAGTCTGGATACAAGAGGATAAAAAATAAGGTTCACTGAAATGCAACGCTATTTTTCACAAAGACAGTAATGCAGTTTTTAAACCTGAAAAATGCTCGACACGAGAAGTACGGTGTCATCTAAATGTGAGTATGACTCAAATGTCCGATTTAAATGTTGCTGTACATTTAAAGTCTGTTTACAAAAGTCTCAATTCTTTCACACTAACAAAACTCCGGAGCATTTACAATAAAGAGAGACCAGCAGCATTTCACAAGTCTCTAATTAGTAACAGAATGTAGCTTTAAAACTAAAGCATTTCAGTGTGGATGGAGCCTGATCAGATGAGTCCACTTCCCAGAGTTCAGAATAAAACCTATTCCTTTTTAAAGTGGAAATTCAGATTAACTGACTTTTTTGTTGTCAAGTCAACTATTGTCAAGTCAACTAGTCAACTACTGATTCAGAAACCAGCCTAAATATTTCACATAAACCTTACACTTAATTTAATTTCCTCTGTGCACACATTTTCAACCCTTGAAGGCATTACCGGTACAAAACGCATTGCTCATTTACCTCCGCTCTGATTTATAGTTTGCTTAGATGATGGGAACTTTTGGTCTCTTTACCTTCATGGTTCATGATTGGCAGAGCAGGATAGAGTGAGGTGCATCAATCAATTTAAAAAAAAAAAAAAAAAAGAATTACAGAAATACATCTGTATTTCAGATTATACAGATATAATCTGAAATAAAGAAGCATCCATTTGTCCTCTGTAAGCATCAGCATTTGAAATGTCCCAGTGCCTTAGAAGCAGCAGGCTAGAAGATTTACAGCTTCCCTAGCTGATGAAACAGAGTTTACCCAAGGCGAGCCAGGACAAACCAAACTGTTGTCATGACAAATCAAAGTGTTTGAGTTTGTTTCAGTGTGTTTTATTTGTTTCTCAGCAGCTCCAGCTGGTCCTGGTACTCCGTAAACAGTCTCTGGAAACGCAGGTTTTCACCTATGACGGGCAAAACCTCCTGCAGCAGCTCCCTCTTTCGTAGACCCTGAAATGCAGACAACAAATTATGAAGCAGCTGTTACCGTGGTGACAGAACACAGGGACAGGACTAGACATTTTATGATAGTGTTGGTTCATTTGCGAAGGATAAACCCAAACCCTAAAGGAACGAATCGCTTCGGTGAACAAACTGAACTGAGTCACTTATTGCTACGGTTGGTTGTTCTCACATCAGCTGAGCTCTGCTGTGACTCCAGTCACACAGCAGCATTAACATATTCAGCGACAGCACTGCCGACAGTTGGCGACAGGGAGCTGAAGCACAACCTGGATGTAGTCTGTAGGAAGAACTGAACCATTTGGTGAACGAATCTTTTGAATGAACACCTAAAAGAACGGTTGTTGTCATCACTATTTTATGACTTGGATTTGCTTTTTTAAAACTGGCTTTCATTCCATGTTTCTGTCTGAGGACGAGGAGTTAATTTTGAGCTCAGAGTTGTCTGTCATTCTGAGTTGAAAATCTTCATATTCTCCAGTTTGAACGAACATCATGCCTTTGTCTGCAATGAACTCTACAACCAACACCCAGCTCAAAGTGTCCATTTGCCATCTTCTCCTTCATTTTGGACGTCTAGTCATTGGGTCTTCAGCGTGTCCAGAGTGACATTATGTCATTCAGGCAGCGGCCTGAAGTCATTTAGATGCTGCCAAGTTTAAAAAGAGATTGCCCTGATCCCAAAGTGAAAGGTATAAAACTGACAACAGAAAAGCTCTAAGAAACTCTCTATTCGATTAGCAAGTAGAATTTAGAATGAAAAGCCAATTCAAACAACAAAAGCAGAGTGCTGACGCTGTACCAGAGTGGTGGGCTCCCAGGCTGTGGTGGCAGATTTGTGGACCGGACCGAGCAGCTCCTTACAGAGCTCTCTGAGGCGATACTCTGACCCTAGAGGGAGGGAGGGAAAGAGGAACACACAATTATAGACAGTATTAACAACTTTTAAGCTCAAGTTGTTGTTTTTGTACTTAAAAAACAGAAACCATAAGAGTGCAGCACCTTCGTTGACAAGGAAGCGAGCGTAGATGAGCAGCCAGTAGCGGTACTCCTGTGCCGACTGCAGAGTCAGAGAGGACGCCAGCTGATTCTCCAGGAAGGCAAGCGTCATGCTTTGCTGAAGGTGGTGAGGGGTGGAGGAAAGACGGGACGCCAGGCGCCCAGCACTAAAGGGAACACAGTTTTCATCAGTCCAATTAAATATCTGTGACAGCACTGAGTGAGAAGGAGGTCAGAAGGGTAAGAGTGGGAAATAAAACACTATCATACTTGAGGTTGCGTCCTTGCATGACAGCCAGTGGCCCCGAGGACGCAGGTGCATCCAGGGTAGGCAAGCAGCTCCTGAAGTCAGCACACTGCACCAAAGAATCTCCTTTATCTGCAATCAGAGTCCTGACAGAGACATTGAAACGAGAGCTAGATTCATACAAGAAACTATGAAACACCAGAAGAACACATTCTACTCTGAGGATACACACCACTCTGTGCAAAAGTCTTAGACCACAGCCAGCTTTGTTGGTTTTTCTTGTGTGATCTTTGGCTTTGGGATGCAAACTTTCTGTCAGTTAAACTCATACATGATGTGCATGTGATGCTCAAGCAAGTCTGCAATAAAATTTGCTTAGTAGACCTTTTTCACAGTAGATATTTGTAGGCATGAAACAGTAGGTTTTACCGGTAACATTATTACGGGTAAGTTCCCACGCCAAACATGAACAGCACGACCGCTGTGAATGCGTGCACAGGTTTCAGACGAGATGAAAGTGAAAGAGCACAGTCCCTTCAATTATATAACTTAATTTATTATAATAGCTGCTTATTAAAGTGTAAAGAGTATGAACACAACGTTTAGCTGTTTGTTTTTTACTGTTTATGTCATATATTTAGATATATATGACATATACATATTTAAAGATGTCAGGAAAGAAACAGAAAACTATTCTTTCATTCTGGACAGACAATTACCAGTGCTGTTTAAGGGGCTAATTTGGGGACAAATGTCTCTTGTTTGTTCTGAAAGGCAAAAATAAAACAATTTATTTGGTGTGGTGTAGTAGTCCTGCTCATCAACACTCCCTCATCTCACTCCACGCTAAGTTCCAAAGTTGAGAGCCCTGGTGATCACTTAAGATGAAGTTAGTTTACGCTGTGAACATAACTGAAGTGTGGAAGGTGTGATGAGATGAAGGCAACGCGGTGCAAGGGGAAGATACGCAGCGTAAGAAATTACAAAATGTGTCAAAAGTATGGGACAGATTACTCAATTACTAAAATAATCGATAGCTGCAGCCCTACTTTAATTTTTAATATTTGTGTTATATTCTTACATTATCTGTTGAGGCGCAAATGTTCAGAAACAATGTCTCTCCATGGTAAACACGTGTCACTTATGTTTCTTTACATTTTCTCAATACAGACAGAGAAATCCAACTGTAACAGGCTAAGTGAGCGATGGCAAACACTACAGCTGCATCTTCAGTGTCTCACCATGTTTCCAGTGATGAGCTGAAGCAGTAAGACTTTCCATTGGACAGTCTGATGACAGGGACTCCCTGCTGAGTCAGTAGAGAATGAGACACGCTGGTGTCCACACCTGAGGTCACAAGCAAAAGAGCGAGAGTTTTTTTAAGAGATCAATCATGACTGAATCATCAACACTGATGGTGATTCAGGTGACCATTAAGGGATGTGCATATGCAGCTGCTAAGCAGAACATTCATTTTGGAATTAACACCAATCAACAGTCTATATCACGGTTCATCTGAATGTCCAGACTGGAAACAGTAATTCAACATTTATAAATTACTTTTGATATACGTCTGAACTGACCCACATAAAATTCCATCTCAAATCAATCAGTAAAATCAGATGTTAAAATAAAAGCAGCATGTATTTTCCATAAAACAATTCCTAGTTCATTGTGTGATGCAGTTTTTACCAGATAAAATAGTTGCCAGGGACTCATTCTTCACCAGAGCCTTCTGCTTCTGAACGTCCCTGCACAAACACACAGAGCATCAACAGAGTATTGCCATGACAAAATAGAATGGCAAGCTCCCAATGCTTGTGGCATAGTTCAACATGAGGAATCATCAGTTCAATATTACTGTGTAAAAGATTCAAAAAGTGATGGGACATCACCACACCACCATCACTACATTAAAAGATTAACAATAAACCTTAATGTGTAGGATTTAGGGGCATGTAGAGGTGAAGTTACTCATTACAGCCAACTGAGTCTTGTAACAACGGGTCACACTCCACGGATGAAGATAAGTAATTTTCAGGTGATAATAAATTCATGAAAATATGATTCTAAATATTGTATTTCTGCAAATCAATCTTTGCTAAATCCTACATCCTGGACTACTCTATTATAACACCAGGCTGAAGTGTAGTTAATTAGCAATATGCAAAGTGTACTGTATTAAATTGCGATTAGGATTCTAAAAAGATTCATTTTCCAGCTATATCCGCACTAATAAATACTGATTGTAGAAGGAATAACTATGATGTCTCTTATTTGGACTGACCAGACGGAAAGTGTTGCTCCAGCAGTCAGAACCATGACGAAGTGGGCCGCACAGTGCAGAGCTGACACAGGTGTGCCGAGCTGGATGGCAGGAAGCAGCCTCCGCCCGCATGACGAGAACACCGACAACATCCTGTCCTCACAGCAGACGGCGAGGACGTCACTGAACCACAGGAAGAGCAGAAAGAAATTACTTATATTTGTTTATTAACAGTGAAAGTCAACTCAAGAGCAAAAACAAAATATGCGTGCAAGACACCTGCTCCCTGCAGCAGTGACCACCGAGCTGGGCAGCAGTGTGTTCCAGTCTCGTCCATCTCTGGAGCATCGCAGCTGGCTGAGCCTGGAACCTGCCACAACTGACACGTCATTCTCCAACTCCAGAAAGACTGATGGCTCCATGCTCACCTACACACACACAATTGTCTTTTTAACACATTTAAAAGTTTCCTTCAGGTCTTTATGGGTACTCCAGAATCATTCGACTTGAGACTGAAACCAGGACCATTAGAATCTTGACAGGATCACTGCAAAGGAGAGAGGGCTGCTAAAGTTGCATTAGTTAAAAAAACAAAAATTGGTTTTATTGTCAGTCCAGTTTTACTTGTCGTTAAGGAAAGACTTGGACTTTTTTAGTGATTCAGATATCCGATAAATATCAAAATAAAAATACCAAAATACATCGTCAAGTAGTTGTTTCAATAGTTACTCCTGATGAATTCAACAAGGCCTAAACTGAAAAAAGGTATTTAAATGTAAACCAGGAAAAGACCATGTATCTTGCAAGTTGATAGTGATTGCTGGAAAGAAACATTTATTCTCATTATTATTACTTTTTAATTGTGACAGAAATAAAATGCTGGAATACTCAAAAATCAAAAATCACGTCACAGTGAAGTTGATGTTTGAGTGTCATATGTTCACATATTCATATAAATACTTAACTAGTGACTAAATGGGTCTTGTGGTATTCATACTTTTGAACACCTACATGTAATCAGTTCAATCTGAAATCCAAGTAAATGTTTTGTTTCCACAGTGGGACGAGGGAAGGACAACAGGAAAAACATAAATCCTCTGCTTGTGCGACACAAAATAAACAATATTTAGTCTTGTTTTTAATCACAGCTTCCTGTAAGAAGTTGTACACAAAAACAAGAGAATCAGGTAAATGTGAAAATGCCACAAGGTGTTGGCATGTTACCTGCAGACTGAAGGCCTTCTGTGTGCTTGGTGTGGGAAGTCTGAGAACAGCCACAGGAGCTGGAGGAGCTGCAGCTCTGCTGAGCTCTCGATCTGCTGGGAGTGTGACCTGACAGGAAGAAGCTGCACTCAGTCATCTTTATCTGCAGCTGCAAACGTCGACTGCACAGAGTTCTTACTGCACTTTTTAAACAAAACATAGTTTAAATCAAAGCAATTAAACAAAAATGGCTCTTCTCAATTAATAATCGGGTCACTCCACTGACAGCTCCAACTGTATAATTTCGCTTACCTGCGTGAACGGTTGGGCAATGGGAGCGGCCATCTTGTCTTTCCTGGGCCGTCCCTTTTTCCTTTTCTCCACCACCTCTCCTCCATCCATCAGCAGCTCTGGTTTCCTCTTGGCAAATGCCAGGTTTTTGTTGATGGCGGCCATCTTGTCCTCGCTATCACTGCTCGTTTCTTCTTTGGCTTTTACATCTTTCAAGATTGAGATGGCGTCTTTGGGCCTGCTAAAACGAAAACATCTGTTTGTTTTGGGGGGAAAAAAAACGTGTCTCCTTTGAAACGACAGCCAAATTTTTGTTAATACCTGTCAAGAGGCACAAGTCCAGTGGTGGAGGAAATGGCAGCTGTTATGCCTGGTGTGGCCTTTGACCTTTCTGTGAACCTGGAGTCTAAAGCTTTCATTGGCTCAATCTTGGAGGCAGAAGTGAGCAAGAGAGTGGATTTCACACTGGAACAGGGAAATAATTGGGAAATTAGATGAAGCAAAAGGAAAAGTACAGGAAAAAAAAGAAAAACAAGATAAAACAGAAAACAGAAGGTGGGCTCCTGCGTACCCATCTTTGTTGTCCTCCAAGCCCTTGGCAGTAGTGCCGGCTACAGATGAAGTGAGCATGGGGTCATGACTAGGCCTCTGTCCAGGACTCGAGTCAGAACTGAGCTGAGGGGTAAGCTGATTGGACATGGAGGAGCCCGAGGGCAGGATGGGAACACTGTTAAATAGAGCCGGAGAGAAATCCCTGCAGAGAGAGTGGGACAGTCATCTATTACTCCATCATGCTGTAAATGGAACTCGTCTGTTCTAAACACCAGACCACATTTGTTTTATGTTGTCTCACCCTGTGTCCAGCTGAGCAATGCACAATGGTGTGATTCGTCTTCTGCCATCTGCTGTTCGTGTCTCCACTTGTTTCTTCAAAAGGTTCTAGTTGAGGACAATGTAACACATCAAAGAAATTCAACATCCAAAAAGAGAATTACCGTAAGCATGTATCAACCTATTCTGTCTTGTGGTACTATAAACTGACCCGCTGACACTGATGCTCAGTCACCTATTTCGTCTTCCACTACTGACAAAATTGGTGGCAGACAAATATGAGGGGGTGATAACTAAATTGTCACGCTGTGTGGCAATGCCCAGGTCATCTTGGGGAAAATTAAAAGACAAAAAAGTGGAATCTAGAGGCTTCAGTTTCCCCTCACTGTCAGCCTGATTAAAGAAATCCCTGCGCTGACTTTAATATTATACTGTTTTAATTTATTAGCATTTTCTTAAACTAAGTAAACAGCTGCAGAGGAGAGAATGCACCACTTGCTGACACCAGCAGGCAAAAGTCCAGGGTACATTAATGGTCATGTGATATATACATTTTCAGCAGTGGTGGTATAGATACACATTATCTATGAAGCAAAGACATTGTCTGGACAAAAATCATTTTGCTTAATAACTGCAATGTAGTAGCAAGGACGTACCCTGTGTCTTTCATGTCCCCAAACGTCTGGGAACCACTGAGCTAATAAAACACTAACATTTGAACATGTTCAGTTTATATTTGCCCTGCTGTATCTTCTCACCTTTTCACTGTATGTACTGTTTGAAAAGCTAAGTAGCAGTTTTTTTGCTTAGATGTCATGTTTCCTTGAATCCAGTCACACAGACTGCGGCATACACAGTGTGTCGATATCTCACCTGCCACTAATAAGCATTTTCACATTTTATCAGCTTGAATTTTTGTAATTTTCAACTCAAATACGAGTCATTACGATTCCCACCTTCCGGATATCCTCCAGAGACTCTCCGTTCATCACACTGTTGAGTTTGGGGGTCGATGATTCGGGTTTGGTGCCGCCCGGTCCCGAGTTGGCCTGGGCCGAGCTCTGCCGTTCCTGCTGGTATTTTAGCATCTCTGGGTTCTCGATGATGGTGGTGGAGAGCTGAGCCTCAGTGCTGGTTATAGCCAGACTTTTTCCATAGATGTTCTGATGGATGCTGTTCTGTATGCCAGAGGGACAAAAGGAATTATATTGATTTGGATTCTAAAATGTACTGATTAAGGAGACCTAAAGTAAAACCAGAACTTCCAGGGTCTGTTTTAGAAATTATAAAAATATTTGCATCCACACTGCTAACCTTGAAACAGACTTTTTGGCTTTAGTGGAGCGTTGAGTTGTCATTTTAAAGAGTGTGATTGACACCAGGTTACACAGACAGAAAAACCTTGGCTGTAGTTTCTTCATGTGAGGTGGAGTTTTTCCTCTTTACAGTAAGAAAATAATCAGTGTTTCAATGTTTTTATGAAAACTATTTTAGTGAACTATTTCTCCTGCGAAACAAGACATATTGGTCCAGAGCAGTTTTTGCCCTGAAAGAAATATGTACTGGAAGTGACAACATCAGTTTGTCAACAACATTGACTTTTAAAGTAAAAAAAAAAAAAAAATCTCCATGGTGAAGGACAAATGGTTCTGTTTAACAGACCATCCGACACACCAACAAGTCAGCTGACATAATATGCTGTGGCACTTAAACTTGGAACCAGAACTCACAAAATACAATGTAGTTCAAATGTATTTCTTTATATTCACTCCTTCATGTCTGCTGCTTTATCCTCCACATGGAATTATGGAGTCTTATATTCACACCTGTGGTCAATTTAGAGTGTCCAATCAACCTAATCACCAAACTGCATGTTTTTAGACTGTGGGAGGAAATTTTAGAATACAGACCCTAACCCTAACGCCCCATACAAAGGCCGTCGGTCGAACAACTCAACCTGTTTTGCTGCGAGGAAACAGTGCTGGCCACTACTCTGGCATGTGACACATTATATTTATCTTATTTTATTATTTTCTGAATAATTTAACTTGTTTGTAGCCTCGTGCAGGTACAAGTCAGGTCCTACCTTTTCTTCCTCACTCAGTGGGTCTCCCAATTCATCCATTGAGAAGTCTAGGTAAGCCACAGTGCCGTCCATCGAGCATACCAACATCCCCAGACCTGTCAGAGTCCTGACACACACGGACCAACAACATTAACACTACATCACCACATTTACGATAAGTGGCAAAATCAGAAATAAAATCACGGTGTTAATAGAGCAAAAACTCTTTTCGAATCAAAGATGTGAAAATGCACTTTATTTCTTTGTGAGTGATAACAAAACACATCTTTCCATGACCACATAACCTGCTGCCATTACTCACCAGGAAATGTCCATTATTGATTTATCGAAAAGATCATGAATGACCACCAGAGGGCGTTTCAGTGATGTCAGCTGAGAGGAAGACAGAGCAAGGCCTTGTTAATTCAGTCAACATCCCTGAACATGATCGAGGCAATGAGCAGCCTGTGTGATGAAGTTGGCAACAAGTAAACACTAAACTTCACACAGTCAAGTTCACCACATGAGCCAAAAATGATTACTTCCTGGTCATTTTCTATTCGGTGTGAAACAAACTGACCCAGACAGAGAGCGACCGGTCTTTGCTGCCGACAGCACAGCAGCAGTATGGACAACTGGGTTTTGGAGAGCTGCCATTCTTCTGCTTCTTCTTAAAGATCTTTGGGTTAAATTTCTACAGAGATAAATTGAGATATCCCAGAATGCTGGTGAGATTTTTTTTTCCATGGAAAATCAACATTCCCAAAGAATGAACACAAGGCAGAGATGATCTTACCACCACAGTGACCGCTTTACGGTGGCCCACAAAGTCCATATTAGTTTTCCATCCATCTCTCTCCACAATCTGAGCAGTGGGGCCAGAGTTGTTCATGGCATGAGCCGACACTAGGTACTGACCGTCCGGAGACCAGGACAGACGCAAAACGTGGGTTGTCCCACCACACTAAGGCACAGAGAGAGAGCGAAAGGAGAAAACAGAGTTTCTGAGGGGTAATAAAATCTTTTTTCCAGGCTCAGCACCAACACAGCAACAACAGTGTTTCCGTACCTCGCTAAAAGGTTTGGTGATGTTGGCCTCCATCTGCCAGTCCACCGTCCTCCACACTTTGAGGCTATGGTCATCAGCCTGGGAGGCAATGTATTTCCCCACTGGGTCCCACGTTAGGCCTTTAACCAGCCCAGTGTGTCCTCGCAAGCATGTCACCATCTCTGAAAAGACACAAGACAGACCCATATGGTCGACAAGTTTCCAGCATTTACCTAGATTGTGGTGGTCGACCAAAGTTCTATTTGAACACTGTGACATCACTCAATCAGTGCACAATAAACTGTGTACTGAAAATGATGCAAATTCAGATCAAGAATAAAAGAATGTATGCATCATCAAGGAGAACTGTACAAAATCTTCCAATATGAGGAGTCGCTCACCTGGGAATTTACGAGCATTCCAGATGACGATGGTATTGTCGACGCTGCAGGAGGCCAGCCACACATCGTGAGGAGACCAAGCCACATCCATCACATCTGCACACACACACAGACAAACAGAATTAACTGTCCGAGTCAAGTCTGGTGTTACCAGTTCAGTTACTTTGTTTGAAGAGAATCTGTTTCCCCTGCATGTTATTATGTACAGTAATTATGTATGTATGCTGTGTGTATATGATGGTGCCGTCACCTTTTACGCTTATTTCAAATGTGAAGTGTGAAATTTGTGAAGTTCAAATTGTAATGACCTGCTGGAAAAAGCCTTGCTGCAGTCTCAGACAATTTGAAGTAATACCACTTAGGGCCCAGCAGCACCCGATGTTTAGGTGGAGAGACATGAGGTGCACCTAAGCTGGCTCATAAATATCTGTGTATGTGCAAGGGGCATCTGTTCTCATTTGCAGTTACATTAAGTTACATTAATGTAACATTACATTTAAGTTAAAAGCTGTAAGAGCTCCCTCCTATTCAGGGAATCTTTATTCCATCGTACGCTACTAAGTTTTATGAAAACTAGTAACTATTATTAAAATTGTAAATAAAATAATGAAACTGTGGCATTTGTGGAGTAATGGGGAGGAGGTTGATCACTTGTTTTTTTTTTATTTTATTTTTAAGAATGACAGCCCTAGTATATGTGTATCTTACCTCCAGTGTGATTCCTCAGAATAGTGACACATCTCCACTGCTCCACATTTGCCAATTTACTGCTTGATCCAAACACTGTGCTCGGGCCAATAAATCTGGAGACACATACACACAGTCACAAACCAGCAGCTACAAAAAACACAAAGCCCAAAAGAGTGTCATTTATCTGTGGTGAAAATTGCTAAAAAATACTTTCAGGAGCATATCTGCATTTGCTCTGTGTGCATGTGTGGGCACGTTTGTACGTACGCAGCTCTCCTCCACACCATGACTAGTTTGTCGTCTCCACCTGATGCCAGGTAAAGCCCATTGTTGGACCAGCGCACGCAGTTCACACATGCTGCGGACACACATGCACAAGTAACTTAATTGTTTTTGTGTTTGAGGCACAACAATTGTGATCAGAAAATCAGCTATAGTTAACTCAATAAACCTAAAAAAGCAGACAAACTCGGTCCTCAGCTACCAGGAAATCATTTATGTATCAGTCAAAAAAACCAAACAACTAAATGTAACATTTCTATGTGGCAGCCGATACTGATGAAGCATGTTACCAAGGTGATTGTCCATCTGGCAAAGCATTTTGGGAATATTCTCGTTCTTTTCATCCTCCTCTCTGAGGACCGGTGCCATGTTCCATATCATCACCTTCCCAGAATCTTCTCCTGAAAACAAACATTGAACACAACATTTGAAAGAAATTAAACACACAACTCACAAACTTTTTAAATGCTCTGAACCACAAAAGTATGGAGGTAGATGTGAAAGCCAACATCAAGAAAGCACCTTCAGGGATGATGTTTGGAGTAAAAGATGCAAGCACCTAACACATATCAGTGCAAACACGCGCATTCATTAAAAAGTGTGCGTATGGAAGCATGAGACAGCTGTCCACACATAACTACTCAGTCATACCCATGAATGAGTCACATTGCAAAGTTCAAAGAAAAATGTAGACCGTTTATTTGTCATGTCATATAAACATAAAATTTTGCATTTGATGCATGCGTTGTTTTTATTAAATTAATTATCACAAATGTTTCGACTTTAATCTTTTTTAGTGGGTTATGAGAACAAAGTGAATAAATAGATTGAAGCAGCAAAACAATAATTCAAAGAGTGTTTTAAAGCTTACTAGGGCTGCAACTAATGAAACGGATGATTATTTTCTCAGTTAATCGTGTAATTGTTTGCTCTGTAAAATATCAGAAAATGTTGATTGGTGTTTATCAAACTCGCATGTCCACAAAAATTATTCTGCTTTAATAATTCCTTTGTTATATGGAGCAAAGGAAAATATTCACATTTAAGAAACTAAAAAACATAAAGCTTGTTTTAATTATTGGAAAAACACTCAAACTAATTAGTCAATTATCAAAATAGTTGTTGATTAAATTAGCAACTGTTTAATGGAATCATCTGTGTGGCCCTAAAGCTGACACAATCCCTGTGCATTCTGCCAGCAGACAACAACACTTCTGTGTATATATAAATTCTCATGGAGCGTGTTCACTGCTCGTCTTACCTTGTCCTCCAGTTGCAAATTTTGTCCCATCAGGGTGAATGTCAACTGAAAATATGGGTTTGCCTGTGAAGCACAATTAGACAACAGTCAGCACGGGCCATGCAGACTAACAAACACAGTTGACTTGAAGGAGGAAAACGCTGTCAAGGGAGAAAACGGACCACACGGACTTACAGCTGAGACAACGTTTATGATCTAATCATAAAAATTATAATACCTGTTACCAGTTAATAATATTTACTGTGGTGATTTAACTGACACTAACATCACTTATTGTAAAAGTTTTTTGATGCTTTTCTTCATCTCAGGTGATGGCGTATTCAATGTCCCTCGTTAATTTAGAGATGGATATCATATTATTTCATATTTCTCTCTCTCTCCATGTTAAATGAATTTGCACACAGTCCAACTTAAAGGAACACTTTTTACCAGCAGTGTTGTCACATCCATGTGTAGCTACCAATATTAGTCTGATAGAGACGTTTGAGTTAAAGTGACTGATGACTTAGGTGTTACTAAAAAACAAAAAACAGACATCGGAAAGTTGCAGCTTTACTTTTAATTTACATAAATGTTTTAAGTGAATTCAATTGTTTTTGATATTACTGGTTAACTTGATGAGGAAAGTATGTACATGTGAAGGGACATGAGTAGTAAATACAATGTGAGATGTAAACATGATGGATTACAGCAGGTAAACTTCACGCCACTGCAGTTCCTAAGCAAGTAACATACACACACAGCAACGCCATTTGTTTATCACCATTATTATAAGCAGTTGTAATAGTGTCGTGTTAGTATGTGGAGATATGCTTGTCATTTCATCATATCGCAGAGAATTTTAACGAAATACTTTCGATGCAACTGAAAGGTAAAGGTAATTCGCCCTGTCAATCCTGGAAATAAACATTCATACAGTTGCCGGATGGAGTAAATAAATAAATAACCATAAAAGAAACAGTTTCTGTGTGCGACTGTGATCGCTAGCTGCTCCCTGGATCTGAACCCGGGCCATTTCTCAGCCGGGTAACTTTCCAAAATGACAAGTTTGACACACCGACGCTCGTATAGTACTGAAGCTTGTGTCACGCGTCCTCCTCCCTATCGTTTATAAAAGACGTTTGCTAAAATTATATCAACGGATACAAAATTAAACCACTTTCAGACAGAAACTTGGACACGGGTCATTTTGGCAGGTAACTTAGCCAATGTCAGGGCATCTGAGCTAGCCGGGAGGAGTGGGGGGGGGGGGCTAACTAGCTAACAGGCTAGCACCGGTTAGCAAACACTAACATGGAGGAGAGTGTTTTAAACAAAAACGCCAGGCGCGCGAGTGTGTAAGTGTTCACTTGCTGGGGTCAAATCCCGTTTGTGCGCGACTGCTCGTGAAAAACAACCCGAACATGTGCCGATCACCGTCACTTCACCCCCACCACCCCCTTGAAAACAAAAGCCCAACTTGGTCCAACAGATTCCTGCACGAGCTTACCGTTGTGGCTCACCCAGCTCGGCTTCAGCAGCTTCATGTCGAGCCCGACTTTCTTCAAGCCCCTCCACTTATTATTTTGCACGGAACTCAGTCCAGCGGCGGGCTGAGGTGGAGTACCGACACCGACCCCCTCCTTTTGTCTCAAACTCGGTGTCACACTTGGCTGTTCTGGTGCTTCAACTCCATCACCTCCACAGCGGCACCATCATCATCGTCATCATCACCGAGCCTGAGCCTGAGCCTGAGCCTGAGCCTGAGCCTGAGCCTGAGCCTGAGCCTGAGCCTGAGCCTGAGCCCAAGCAGCGGCAGCAGCAAAGCGGAGGAGACACCCGGACCGTAAGCGACGTAACACCGGGGCAGCTTCGGAAGCGTTTCCGTTATTTTGACCGCGGACCGGAAACAGCTGTCCGGCAACTGTCACAATAGTTCCGAGGTCGTGTACTTGGAACGTACGGCATTAATAATATGCATTACTCTCAATATTCTGAGTTGATTTTATGTTGTTTTTACCTTTTCAATACATTTATTTTGAATCAGAACCAAAAAAAAAAATGCAAACTTGTCATGTAGTTGGAAAAACGTACTTCATAGATCTTTTATTTTGAAAATTCAAATACATCGTAATGCGCAAAATCAGAATTTAAAATGTCCAGAACCCGATTCTTCAATCAAAAAGGAGCAGTTAACCAATAGTTAATAAACAATGTATGCTAGACAGACATTTATCAGTCTAATACACTATGTCTAGTTTATTGTGTGTCAGAGTAAATAGAACGGTCCCTTGGTAGGTCACTACAGTTTATTGCACAGTGGATCATTTTAAAACTAATTCAATTTCACATCAAGAGAATGAGAACACATTAGAAACTGGCATTAAAAAAAAGCTTATGTTTAGTCCTCTTGACTCGTGTCAAACTGTATAGTTCATAAACGGTATCACACAGAGGAATGGTTATCAAAAACCACAGCAAAACACCAAACAAGTGTAAACCGACCGTCACGTCTTCAAACATATGAAATCAAAGATTCTTGATTTTCTTTATCCCCAACAAAAAATAATTACAAAATCACAACAGCCACTTACATTCTCAGAGACTTTACACATTTTAAATGAGGTGATTACATTTAGTGTTTATCATTTTTTTTTGATTTACTTCATTTATCTGATAATGTAAACAGCTGTTACATTAAGTGTCAGCACACCCAGTGTACAAACTTCATGATGCATTCACTTCCGACAGAATTTATACACAAGTCATCAGTGGCATTATTATTGTGTTAGTTTAAATGTTTTGTTCTTAGAATATTTGCAGTTCCCTGCAAGCTTCAGCAATGCACAAGTGATTTCCACTCTTAAATGGAAATTAAAATCAAAATAGCTTTAAATTTGCTTTTAAGAGCAAACATGTTCTCTGTTTTGTCAACTGAATTAACCAAAACGGGTGAGAACTAGAATTAGGATGAAAATGGCTGAACAGAGAAAATATAAAATGAACAGGAACATTGTTTGTTTCCCCAACAATAAAATTCGGTACCACAGGAATCCATTAATATGTAATGATATTAATTAGTTTAGCACAGCTTCTTCTCTTTAGAAGATCAGGATATAAACAAAAAACCTTCAATACCAGAAAGCAGCAAGTACAATAAAACATGAAAAACTCGACTGTATTAACGAATTCCATTTTAAATTGTCCTTAGAATCTTCATACTGTCCCAACACCAGAGGAAAAATTAAAAGGAGAAGAATTTCACTGATGTCAGCGTGTTGACTCAGAGGTGATTTACAGACGTGAGGCCACCAGGGGGCAGTGTAGAGTCGTGTGACTGAAGTTAGCGGCACACCTGCAGCTTCCTCTTCACCACCTGAGTTCAGAGTTTCCCTGTCAGTAGTGGTTTTTCTGGCTCTGTAAACCAAACAATCACTTTAATCCACTTTTCAAAAGCTCTGTAGAAAATGTAGCTTTTTCTTAGCACAATGGTAACAAATGATTCAAAGTTTATTTAAGAGAACCTTTAAAGCTGAGAGGTGGATTAGACATTTGTCAGTTCACATCATGGATCTGCTGCTCCTCTGAATGTGGCTTCGATTTGCTCCAACGTCTTGCCTTTGGTCTCAGGGATGAACACCATTGTGAAGATGACGTTCACGGTGCACATACAGGCAAACAACCAGAAGGTTCCAGCACTGGTGAGAAGATTCTGCAAGAAGTCACGGTTACAGACACCGACGCCTCAGTAATATAATCATGGCATCACTGTATCGTTGGACCAATGTGGTGACGAAACTCACCATCATGTCTTGGAAGGTTTTGGTGATGAGGAATGCCATGCCCCAGTTTGTCAGGACACAGAAGGCGCTGCCAATCCCTCGCACTTTGACAGGGAATATCTCCGACATGACAAGCCACGGGATTGGACCCCAGCCCAGAGCAAAGCCTGAGAACACACACAACAGCGATAACACTCAAAGAGGCTGCAAATGTCTATTGGTTGGAAAACAATAAGGCCAAGACCAGGCAGAGAGGAAGAGGAATGAAGTACAAACACACACAAAAAATGTTCATGCTGTTAATTATTTGACTTCATTGTTGTCAGTCCTGTCTGTTGCTGCTGTTAGCATTCCCCTCCCTACATAACTGCTCAATATGTTTTCTCTGCTGTCAAAACAACACATAGTACCCCATGCACCCCCACTTTAAAGAAACCTAAACTATCACTTTAAAGGATATTTTACTACCTTTTATATTGTGTGTGAATATAAATAGGCCTAACCATGGTTTGGGAATGTTTAAGATGTGGATTTATTGTGTTACCAGTGCCATCCTATGAGATGGACCATGACAGTCTATACTCATCCTGACATGACTTCTTTGACCTCGACTCATCTTTACGCAAATTAGTTTCATGTCAAATTCTGCTGTTGTAGTGCTACATTTTTTGGCTTGGCTACTTGCACGTGAGAAATACCAAGAATCTCCACTGTTAATACAACTGTGACACAAGAGTTGATTCTTTCTTTAACCTTGCAAGTCAATCTAACTTTTCCCCCTAAATATCTGTGCAGGTTTTTTCCTTCATCAGCTGCCTTGGACTGAATGAGAGTCACTGCTTGCTGCATGTGACAAGGGAGCTCACCTGCGATGAAGATGGCCATACTGGCAAGGGCCAGCCAGGCCAGGTCAGTGTGAGGTTTTTCACCAGCAGTGTCCATGAGCAGAAGGCCCAGCGTGGCACCACTTTTAAGCCTGGACATCAGGTAGAAGTAAACCCCAAATGCAGTGGTGCTAATTGCCATGGCAACACCTTGATTGTTTTTGGAGAGAGAACTGCTATAACATTGCTGTATATTGTGAGTTTGCAAAGTTGTTATAGAGTCAAAGCATTTTGAGCTCATCTTAAAAAAGTACATAAAATGTGTGACTGAAAATACCTGAGATAATGAGCAGGACTTTCCTTCCTGCCTTGTCCATGATCAATGCTGCTATGGCAGTGAAGACAACCTGAATCAAACCAACGATCACGGACGCAAGGTCGCTTTTCTGGAAAACAACACACACATACACTATATATTATAGTATAAATATAGCTATTCTCTGTGACTTAAGTTCATTTTACTCTATGAACATTCAGTGCAGAAGAGTTTACAAAGTAACACAAACTTTATTTTTCAGTCACAAAAGGCTGTCTATCAGTGAAACTGAGCAGCGGTGATATTCTTATGATAACATAGACTTAAGCAAATGTAGATTTTATTAAGTAAGTGGCTAAAATCGGTTTTCTTTTTTTTTGCTTGGTTCTGAGTGCAGGGGGCAAGCACAGTAAGGTCCATGCTGGCAGTGTCGGTACCACAAACAACCACATTTAACAACCTTAAATATCTCTTTAAGGTGTTCTGATATGAAATCCTGGCGGTAACTGATTAGATGTATATAAGTGAAATCTGTGGAACTTTGTTGAACAGTTTTTAAGGTCAATTTGTGTTAAGAAAACAAAGAGATACCAAAAAAAAATTCCCACCTGAAAATGTGCTTGTTCAAATATGTTCTGAGCATAGAACATAATGGCATTGATCCCAGTCATCTGCTGAAACACCATCAGCATGACTCCAATCATCAGAGGCTTGTAGACGCAAGGGTCCTTCAGGTCAGACACCTGAAAATTCGAGCCCTGGGAAAGAAGAGACAGGCTGCATCCTTCATCAGGCCACGCCACAGTTCAACAGACCATTAACAACCTTTGAACGTCAGCAGTCCGAGGTCTTTATTTAATAACCCAGTGGAGCTGATAGGGAAGCACTATAACAGTGTACAGGTGACCACCCACGCTGTCTGTCCGCTCCCTGACTCAGACTCACCCGCTCCTCGCAGGCTTCCTCGATGAGAGCACGCTCCCATTCAACGGGGGCGACTGGCCCTCGCAGGAAGCGCAGTGCCTCCTCAGCCTCCCTTCTCTTGCCCTGTGACAGCAGGAAGCGGGGCGTCTCCGGCATGAAGCACATACAGACCATTAAAAGCGTTGGTGGAATGGAGCTGCAGATTGCCAGCCAGCGCCAGTCTAGGAAGAGGCCTGCAGAAAAATGGGACACCAATCTACGGGTTTGTGAACTAACATTTTGACACATTTAGTTCAATATTTTAATTAGATTTTTTTTGAAACCAGAAATAACTTTTTGTCACACAAGGGGTGGAGAGCCTGTCCTCCTTGTTAATCAAACTATAGCCACACCCTAAAACATTCCAGTTTAGTTTTGCTTTGACTCTAAATGGGACCACGATTTGCTAAATAGACATCATACTGTATTGAAGACGACGTTAAACTAGTGATTAATGTCTTCTAAGGAAAACTGTCATTTTAAGTGAAACAGGAAACAGGCAGATTTTCACATCGACTTGCAGTATATGCAGTACAAGCCAGCAGTGTGTCCCGCTGACGACCACAGCAGTGGTTTCACTGTTAAAACTATTGAGACAAGTCTTAAGGCTTCTCGTTACCAACTGCACTCTGTTCACGTGTACATGCCTCCAGTCCTATTCCTACTGGTCTGGCATCTTTTCAGTACAAATATGTTGTCCTACCAAGAGCAAAGGAAGTCAACACAAGGCTAATGTCAGACAATCATCAGCATTAGGGTTCGTGCATACCATCACAGACAATTAACCGAGTTCCCAAAGTGCACATTTGTCATGTGTTCTTCTTTCACCTCTGCAAATGTCATTTTTATGAAAATTTTGTTTAGGGCTCTTTTCTGTATCACAGTAACCAGTGTGTTACATTATTAAGAAATACAAATTCATAACAGCGAGCCTTAAAAATATAATGTTTTTCAATATTCTGAACATCCACGGACTGATGACTAATCACCATGATCTGATGACAGGAAACACAGGCAAATGAGGAAGCCTTGTTAAGTCCAGGTTTTCTCACAAATGCCTGCATCTGCTGCATCTAAAAATAGATTTCCCTGTTAAAGTGATTGTTCCGCTGAAGACTCCACAACAATGCCAGAATACTGGATTAAAATTAAACTCCTCTGAAAACGAGATTGCAAGGAGCAAGTATCCTACACGCATTAATTTATTCCAGTAAGTGAACAAATGATTCAATATCAAATAAATCACACATTTGGGATCCATTTATCCCAAATGCCTCAAAGCAACAAACACATTTTTGCTGCCCTGTAGCCGTGGAAAAAAGCAGTTTTTGGTTCAGTGGTGAACAGACAGTTTTGACTTTGTCCAACCTAAATGTTGAACAGCTAATTATCCCAGCAAATAGGACAATAGAGAGCCTCATACACCAGTCACTAGCCTGTTAAGTGGCACATGTGCTCCAACTTAAAACTAGAGCAGGCCACATATTTCCTCATTATAATAATTCCATAATAATCTCTCAGTCTAATGTAAATCATGTGATCTGGGAGAGAACTAGACCTCTGCCGTCTGTCCTCCATCTAACCAACTGGAGCTGAGACTCAACTGAACTGAACTGTTTCTACAGAGACAACTACAATTTCTTAGGACCAGGATTTAGTGGCATTTAAGTGTAAAGTCACGCCATCGTTTAGATATTAACATACTATACACTGTATGAAGACATTTATAAAGGCTCAGTAATCCAAAAGTGGCTGATTTATTCTCTGTCTAATTTAATTATTTGCATTAAACCATAAATTGATTGTTTCATGTCATGGTTTGATCCATCGGAACCTGAAAAAAAATCATCCAAGGCATCAGTGAGAAGACACACATCACATGACATGCCAGCTTCTACTGACAAAACAGGATTGGCATGCAGTTAATGAGGTTAGAGAGCTGATGAGGTAGCTGTGCTGCAGGTCTGAGTGAATCTCAACATGACACGGTGGCCTGCTTTTTCACTACAACCTCAGGAAGAGCTTCTTCTAACAAGAGAATCACAGAAGGAGTTTCAGATGAGAAGACAGACTCTGTAACTTTGTGTTGCTCCCGTCATTGTTGTGCATGTTGTAAAACTCTGTGTCACAGCTTGTAAACACACACAGGCAAGTCCATGTGTGTGGTGCATTCACTGTCACTGAGCCTGAAGAGGCGGTAAGCAGTCTCTATGCTCAACATGTCAGGCACAAAATGTAAGCATGCTCCATCAATAGAACCTGAACACAGCATTGAAACTTGTGTTTTTATTCACTGAGCACCTATACATTAGGAACTATAGTTTTACTTTTATTTACCTGAGAATAAGCCCTTTATATTACACCAGGAGCAGGTCCTCTTCCATGGAGTCTGCCATGTTTCAAGTCATTCACATGTTTTTACCTCATGGAAACAGAGGAGCCGCTCGTCTCATATTTCTTTGCTTATAGGTTTGGATCAGTTAGGTAAAGCTGAAAAAAGATTAAAATGTGGAAGCTACAAGTAGATCAACAACTCCCACAAAGCAATACAACCTCCAGTTTCCAGTCAGAAAAGGCTGTCTAATAGTGGGTATAGCAGTGAACATATTCTTAAGATATTACAGGCCTAGGAGGACATATATTCTATGTGAGCCTTTTGATAAATGGCCAAAATAATGGCTGGTAGAAATGTTTTCATTGTGAGCCTCACAATACCTCATACAACCACGCTGTTTGCCGGTGAATTTCATTGTTACACTCACAATTTCCTTCTAGGACCCTGTCATGACATGGAATCAAACGTAATAAGAATGGAGTAATAACACTGCAAACATCTGACAAATCACAGCTGATATACCTGCAAGATAAACTCCCATGATGCCGAGCACTACCATCAGCTGCACACAGGAACCCAAGGTTCCTCGGACCCGCTCGTGCGCCATCTCAGAGATGTAGAGCTAGGTAAAGAAAAGAGGAATGCACCAGAACATCTTAGAAACTGGTTACATTACATACACATGGTTATTAAAGCTGCTTCATCTGGTTACAGATTATTCAGTCAGACGACACTCATGAGGTTCCTGAGGTCATAGCGGATTTCCACTTGGTCATAATTTCCCACTCATGAGCAGAAGGTTTCAACAGGAGCACCCACTTCAGTTTGTAATTCAACTTGTTCATACCTGAGTTCTGCTCCAAGCATCAGTGAAGTAAAACTCTACTTGTTACTGTATTTTTAGCACTTCATTTTTAGTACCTTTTGTACACAGTACTGTCCTATTGGTGTCTGGGGACATGTTGCTGCAGTGGTTTTTATGTATGAAATACATGTGTTTATCAGCTAACATTATCCAATATTAGGCACATTTTGTGAGCTTTTTGCTTGGAACTGGGTTGCACCTAACCTGTGTGTGTCCCAGTTCCAACTTCCGAGGCACTTGTAACACACTATTAGGCTGTTTGTCAGTAAAAAAAATTATCATTTTATTTTCTAAAACCCAAATATTTTCAAATGATACCAGAGAAACAAAAAAAAAACAACATTTGGAAAAAAATCTGTCAACCCATTAAATCACTTGTTGATCAAAGTCATTTGTTTCATTAACAGAAAAGGCTGTAAATGCCACACATGTACTAATCAAGTACACCTTTGACCTCTTGGCTGACTAACACTGGTCACAGACTGTATACTTCATTGCGAGTTAAATAAGCCCGAGTCAGGTGACGGCGCAGGAGTGTGACGGGGCGTGTGTCTTACCGGGACGACCAGCGACGTGATTCCGCTCGCAAGCCCAGTGAGCGCTCTGCCAGCGTAAAGCATCCACACGTTCTGCGCTGCGATGATGACAGTGAAGCCACAGACGAAGGGCAGCGAGCAGAACATGAGGCTGAGCTTCCTGCCAATCTTCTCCACCAGCCAACCGCCCAGCAAGCCACCCAGCGCTGCTCCCACTGTCACAATGGACTGACAGACACACAACACACGGCGTTTACCTTTGTGTTTGCCCTGCATTTATACTTCATGCTTATTGTGACCTGCTCACTGATTTAGTTAGTTTCAAACATGGCAAATTTCCAGTGCCAAAGTTCTAATGTATCATTCATTTTGCCTGCCTTTAACTTCTGTTTCCATGGCAATATTGGTGCTACTTTCTGAACTCACACCGATGTGTAATGACATTATACTGCTGACGAGGTTAAACCACAGCGCAGCACATGACACTGAATCACCATGGTGGCCAACATTACCCCAAACCAGGAGGCCTGGACGCTGTCGAGCTGCAGCCGCGGGTCGGTGATCTGCATGAGCTCAGGAATGGCAGGAGAGCTGTAGC
Source organism: Brachirus orientalis (assembly GCA_016785285.1). Lineage (NCBI taxonomy): Eukaryota > Metazoa > Chordata > Actinopteri > Pleuronectiformes > Soleidae > Brachirus > Brachirus orientalis. The sequence continues at coordinate 807,265 of JAFBJR010000648.1, forward strand.
CCAGCACAAAGCCGAAGCTCATGGGACCCAGAACAGATGCAAATGTGGCCAGGTATAACTTCCTGTTCTTCACTTTGCTGGAGAGAGACAAAGAAAAAGAAAAGACAATGAAACACAGACGACTGTGGGCTGCATATGGATGTGCTGTCCCTTTCTACCATGTGTGAGTGTTACATTTCCACCCGTCATCTCATACTTTTGCACGCTCATAACTCCGTGATTGTTGGATGTTTGCATCGCTGTTTGGGTCTCAGTTTCGGGTTCGGTGCACATTATTGTCGTCCAACAGAAACCATTCTGTACAGTGCAACACCCAGCGCCTGTAAGTGATGTCACTCAGGTCTGTGTGAGTTGATTGGCAAAGAATGGGACTGATTGATTGACTTGATACGCTCACAACACACACACTGTGCACACATCAAGTCAGTCAATCAGTCAGGGACACTGTGTGTGTGTGTTCTATCACAAACACTGACCTTGTCAGGACCAAGGGTCCTCAGGAACCGAGGAACTGGTTAAGATTAGGACTAAGATTAAATTTGTGGTTAGGTTAAGATAGCTGCTTACATTTGAGGCTGTCAAAATAAAATTAAAGGTCAATGAGAGTCCTTAAAAGGATGGCTGTGCAAACCTGTCAAGCAAAGCTATCTTTGTGAGGACATTTGGACCTTGTGATGTCTAGGAGTGTCCAAACAAAGAACGCCAAACCAGTATATGTGTGTGTTTCAGGTGTTCTTGTACTTGCTGCAGAGTGAGGACCAAAATTCATATAAACCCTACAAAGTGAGGACATTTTGTCTGGTCCTCACTTCTTTAAAGGGCTTTTTCCGGGTTAAGACCTGGTTTTAGGGTTAGGGCTAGAATTGGTTTTAGGATTAGGAATCTAGTGGTGATGGTTAAGGTTAGGGTAAGGGGCTAGAGAATGTATTATGTCTATGAGGGTCCTCACTATGGTAGAAGCACAAACGTGTGCGCGTGTGTGTGACGCCACTGACCTCAGATACGCTTCCTGCTCAGAAACGGATCCTGTCGGATCCTCTCCTCCGTCCTCCGCGTCCAGCAGCCCCCTCCTCTCGTTGTTTACGTCCATACCGGCGACGGCACTGAATATTCCCCCCGCGTCTTCCGTGTTCACTGTGTTTGCATTTATCACGGGTTCGCCTGAAATATGTGGAGAAACACAAACAAGCAGAGCAGGAGGAGGAAACACGACAATGTCCGGCGGAACCGGGAACCGGGAACCGGGAACCGTGAGCTGCTTTGTCTGACCACTGACTCGGGTCCGCGCCTGTTCCTGCACCGGCTAGCTTTGCATGGACAACATTTTGGTCACCTGATCAACGAGTGTGCCCACCGCTTCCGGGATGATCGTTTCAAAATAAAAGTCTTATTGTAACTCTTTGATTTGACACGTCTACATGCAGATATACACAGCATATATACCCACTACTAAAGGGCCAGAATGTCCTGATTTATCTCACTTTTTCTCACTTGATCTTAAATGTCAACAATTGTTTCAAAGTGTGTAGCTGTAAGATAAATATTTTGAAGAAGTATGACGAGATATTAAAAACCTCCAACTCACTTTGTGACTTTCAGACATTTTTTTAAAAACTTGATATTAAACAGACATAAACCTGAGATGCATCTATTATGTCAGATTTTTTTTCTGCTTTCTTTTTATGTCTGTATACAATTAACTTTAGCTTGGTTGTTGATTTAAAAAAAAAAATCAAACAAAAAAAACTTTTTTAGAAGTTTATTTAAAGTTTACGCCACAGCTGAATGACACGGCTCGACGCCATTTTGGCGCCGGAAAAAAGCAGGAGGAAAACACATGCACTCTTTGTTTTCAAAATAAAAGCCTCGGACTGCGTGGAACTGCGTGGTTTCCATGGTGACGTCCAGATTTAACCAACACATCAGGTGTAAAGTGGCAGCAAAGTAAAAAGTTGCCAAGCAAACATAACAACAGCGTATATTCGCTATATCTGAGCACCACAATGGAAACTTCGGAGGATTCAAATGAACATACGGTAAAATAAATTCAATAAAACTTGAATTTAAAAGACTTCCTGATTAATTAGGCCTTTTCTCGGTTGTCTGTGTTCATGCTTTTAACAGATTTATGTTGCTTGCATGCCGTTGTCTGGCCCATTATTTATTATTCTGTTTTTCTATGCAATGTTAGTTATTACTTAGTTACTTCATACTTAGTTTTGTCATTAATATACCATATAATGAAACAGATAATTTGATATTTTCTTGAAAAACTTGAATGGGAAACATTTTGAATTATTATTATTATTATTATTATTTGTAGCAGTAGTAGTAGTAGTATCGGGACAATGTCCTAGTTTTGTGAGTTGGTATCCATGATCCTGTATTTGACATTACATCTTTGTAATTTGCTTGTTGACCACGCAGTGTCCAGAAGAGCATGGTTTGTGCAGAAAAAGCTCCTTCAAGCAGAACTTTGGCTCCAGTCGGTCGTCAGTACCACTGGGAGGGAATCGCTGTCATAGACCAGAGCTCCAGGGGAATTATATCATTCAGAGCAAGGCTGCAGAGCAGTGAGAAACATGCATGATCATTCCTCTTCTACTTTACCCCATCTGTGTTATGGGACAAACATTTATTTTATTGCACATTGTGATAAAAATCACTCACAAAAAGTAGCTCAGGAGGAATTACCATTATTTGTAAAACTGCAAATTGAAAACGTTTCAAGTGAGAAACTTGAAAACACGGTTAAACTCTCCAACATCCTTTTTGGTTTTTCTAAAGCGCCTCAAGAAGAAGCCTACATCTTTTTAATTTAGTGATCTCATTAAAAATTCCTGTTTTTTACTTTTAAAATGTTTATTATCTTAGCAATATCATAAATTGAAATAATTTAGTTCAATATAATCCAAACATGAAATGTTCATATTGTTCTATGACCCTGGTTATGAATGTCAGAAAAGCAGCTGCTGTATTTTTGGGGTTTAATATACTATCAAAATATGTTTTTCTTTGCAGTTACGGAAAAAGCTGTGATCTGCTTCTCCAAAGCCACCACACTGCTGCCACAACAGGTGATTGACTGTAATGCTCTCTTCTTCCACATGATGGTCAGGACCAAACACCTCATTAAAAGATGATTCCATGCGCCTTATCTCAGGTAAGCAGGTTATTCCAAAGGCAAGGGGCCCCAGTGGCAAAAGCTTGGCTCCTCAGGTTTTGAACCTTGGCTTTAGAACTTAGATCCTGCTTGAGGATCTAAGGCTGGGTGATGTTAATATGTATGAAATGTAGATGGGGGCCAGCCCCATATGAGCTTTAAACGTGATCAGTAAAATCATAAAATCAGACAGGAGAGTGATTTGTGCCTGATACTAGAGAGGAGTAACTTACTGTAGTCTGATCTGGAGAAAGTGAATGCATGGGTGACTTCTTTAAAATCAGAGTGTGGAATGAGAGGTTTATTTTAGAGAGTGTGCATTAACTGGCACTCCTTTCACTCCAAAAGATGGTGTGAAAAAGCTCATATAACAAAATTTGACATTGACAGCTAATATTCAGCTTATGAAGCAACTACAGTATTAACATCACTCAAGTAAAAAAAGCAAGGTAAACTAATATACTCTATATAATGATCCATTTGATGACTTTACTGTAATGATTTTATATATGTAACACTTTTCTGGTCCTGATGACTACTCAGGGCACATATACAGCACACAACAGTTTTCCCATTCACTCACACATATAGCACATCAGCACCCATAATCAGCACATTCTCTATCAAAAATCATTCATACCCATTCACACACACTCACATCTTGGGGTTAAGTGTCTTGCCCAGGGAGCATCGGCATGTAAAGTTGTGGAGCTGGTGATTGAACCCCACTTGCATCAGTTGAATTAACAGAAATTCATTTGTTTTGTTACATAGTCACTATACACATTAAAGAAAAAAATAAACCACATTTAATGTCTAATACAATTTTTTTTACAGATACAACAATGTCCCTGTTAACCTGCATTTTCTAATGTTCATACCAAAGTAGCAGTAATGAAATCTATGTTTATACACTGGCACATCTACGGTAATCAACTTCTGGATATGTGTTTGGGTGTGATGACCTCATCTGTTATGTGTTTTGTAGAGTTTGTTGGCCTTCATCTAATATCTCCAGGTGAGCATCTCCTCATCAGGGGCGTTACACCAAGCCTTACAAAACTGTAAACCCCTTTGACGTTGAGTCAAAAAGAGGAACAAAAAGATGAAAGACTGAGATTGTGTTATTGTGTTTAGAATTTTTTAATAAATGTGATTTCTATAAATGTATATTTTGTTTATATTTTAATATAAAATCGTAGCCACTAGTGTTGATTCAAAGACTGGGCTGTGTCTGAACCTCCATCCAATAAAGGTGCCACTGCACAGTGTCAACATACACTGTGATGATTTGACTCAGGATTTGTAGGAACCCAAAGAGGAGCAGAAACCAGGCCGTTAAAAAGCTGAATAATGAGACTTTATTTACAGAAAACTAAACCAAAACAGTACTTTTGGTTTAGTTTTGACTAAGGGCGAGAAGGCTGGCTGGCTGGGCAAAGGTCTTCCCAAAAAACTGCAAAAGAGACGAGGAATTAAAATCCGAATCAAAAAACGACATGTAGTGAAGTGCAGAGCTAAGTTGAGCTCATATGGGTAAGTACCACTGTAATGAGAGTTTGACACGCTGACGCCTGCTGCAGCAAAGACCAGGCTTATCAGGGAATGAGGAGCAGGTGTGTCCTGGTCAAGGAAACAAAACAGTTACCAAAATAAGAGACAGGACCCTGACACACTGCGTGTCATTTAGCTTAATTCTGCTGTGCGTTAAAGTATTTTCTGCCTCCTATTATCCTTCAGGGACAGTGTTTGTTTGGCCGAGGCTTGTTTTCAGATGCTCTGGAGTCCTTCAGACAAGCAGCGGAGCTGAAGCCCGGCTGCAGGGCCCACATGGTGAGGAGGTAAAGCAACCTGTGGAGGTATAATGTCAGATTTTTATAAATGTGTTTGTATCAGGTAATAACACATTGTCAGCCCCAAACATACAGGTTTACTCATACAGGTTTACTCTCACACAAATATGATATGTTAAGAATATATTTGCCACTTTATCTCATGTTAAGTGTTAAGTTCATACGTGATGGATGCACCTGTGTAATCTCTCTGTCTCTGAAAGGCTCTGCCGCTCATTCATATGTACTTCATACATGTTTTATTGTGCTTATTTTGCAACTATAAGATCCTTTTTCCTTTTTGGAGTAGTACTGCTGGAATAGCAACGGTCTCTTATCACGGGACAGATTTCCTTAAGGTTAGATACGGTGCAGATGTCTTGTTCTCTCTCAGATCACTTAATTTACATTAGCAGTAAAGGGAAAAGCTTATTATCAAACTAATGATCAATAAAGGCAAAGTATGTTGCATTCCCCAGGTTTAATAGTTACTCATGTTGTGTTGTGTGTGTCTCAGTCTGGCCTGTCTGGCGGCTGCAGGTCACTATGCTGACTGTCTGAACATGGTCAATGACTGGATGGTGTCCAGTGGTCCCACTTCTGACCTTTATCTTCTCAGAGCCCGACTACACCAACGGCTTCATCAGGTGACGTTAGCATCCGCACCACAGTTACAGCTTTATGCCATTCATGGTTAATAGCAGGCAAAGTTTTTTGAGGTAGTGAAGCAGTTAAAGACTTGAATACTATTGTTCATCATTTCCAAAACCAACATATAAAAGGGTGGTAAACATGCGACTTCAGTCTGGAGAAGAAGTCACTGAATCCTCTAGCTGACAAGTGACATTGTCAAAGTCTGGCCAGAAACTTTAACCCGAGCTTTATTCAAACTAGACATTTCAGCAGGTTTAAATGAATAACAGAACTTACTTACATATAACTACATGAAGAAGAGGTCTGGTTGTTTTTGGATGTTGTTATGTGAAAAGTTACAGGTTATTATTTTAAATAAAAACAATAGACTGAGCATGTGCATGCCTGTCTCCTGCTGCTTGTCTGCATGTCTATGTGTACCTCACAGAGTCACACTTTAAAAACCTGTAACTAATGTAAAAATGTGCTGCATCCTTTGTAAACACAGTGATGTCTCTCTCTCTCTCTCTCCGGTCTAGACATCACAATTTCAGCAGGATGTGAAATCTGCATCGGCGTTGAAGCCGATGTGGTCAGAGGCCAGAGCTCTTCTGCTGCAGCTGCAGGAAACCACTGAATGGGCCCGACAGCAGGCAGTGGAAAGAGCTGTGACAGGCCAGCTGCAGGAAGCCCTGTGGATGGTTAACATGGCTCTGGAGAACTGTCCGCAGGATGCACACCTCTGCCTGTTCAGGTGACACCAACTGCTGACCCCTGTTTGGCATGCAATTAGATCAAAATAGCTGGTTTTGTAACCATAAATTAGTAAATTAGTATGCGTGTTACACATATTTTGTGGCCACAAATTAGTATTTCAGTATATTCATGCTATGATTTATTCATTTATTTTTTTACATGACGTGCATGGGGCTCTGTAATATTCAGTATATCTGTTAAACACTGTGAGAAATCAAATCAGAACAACAGAAGTAAAAACATGAGCATCTTGAGAGAACATGCAAACATTTCCTGATGTGAGGACAAAGACCTGTGTCCAATAACCAACTGATGGCTTTTCTTTGCATTTAACAAGTCACACGAATCAGTCAAGGCAAAATTAAAGGAACGGTTCATAAAGTTTGTAGAGAAATCAGCATTTTTTGCTTGTGGGGACAATTAGCTGCCTCATTTGTGAAGTGTGTGTCACTTATGTAAATCCAAATATAGGTTTAGAAAAACCAAATTTACAAAGTCACACGTTTGATCAACAACTCCTGTGTGCCATGATGTACACACTGATTTTCCTGCAATGTCAAATGTCATATTCCAGCTGCAAAAGGCTGCTTAAGATATTGTAGACTTAAGCCTTCATATATTTTATTATATTATATAGCATTTTGTGAAGTGGCTGAAATGTGTTTTTCCCTCTGCTCCTGCTGGCAGTCATGGTGAATAAATGTTAGTACCTCATATAACCACACATAAAAAACCTGAATCATTAAATCAGCTCTGTCTGAATCAGCATAATTCTCTGTCCATCAGAGGCAGCCTCTACCGTCTTCTCAAAGACTTCTCACACACATAAAACTTTGTATACCCGTCTACCAATGGGAACATGTTTTAATCAACATTCAGATGACTCTGCAATGCATGGTATTTTTTATTTGTTTCAGCTCTGAGCTGCAGTAGGGGGAAACACAAGACTTATTTTTGGTGGCAACTCAGTTTCTGGTGTCATATTCATAATGCTAGGCCACACGTTTATCTCCCAGACATAGCCATGAGTGACGCATGTTTGTGACAAACCTTACATTTTGGGACAGCATGCAACATTTTAATTTAATCAGGAGAATCAATTGAAAAAAGGATTAAAAGGGGGAATCAAAGTAAAATCCCGTCTTAACATTACCACTGAGCTCCACTGTGTTGTTGTAACTGTCATGATCGGTCTCCTGGCTGTTGCATTTCCTGTTTTTTATTGTTGTATTTCCTGTTTGGTACTATGTGTTTAACGTGTGCTTTTTGGAGGCTGGTAACACGGCTGGGCAGGCTGAGTAATCTGCACAGCTGCACCCAATCTCCTCATCAGGACCTGCCTTTATAGACCTGGTTTTCCTGCTTCCTCCTTGTCAGCGCGTTATGTTTGAAACGTTTGATAACTCACGTCGCTCTCGAACCAGCTCTAGCTCTCGTTGCTCGTTTTTGTAGTTTAACTTCTTACTGCCGATCTAATCCCTCGTTTCCTCTTTTCTCCTAGACACCTGTTGATTCCTGAGCTCAGCCTAACCAGCCGGCCAGCCTCAGCGTTTTGAGATTTCTACTGACTGGTTTCCTTAGTTTTTTGTGTAAATAAATCTTTTTCGTTTAATTCTCTAGTCCCTGCCTTTTTGGGTCCATCTTTAGTTTTTCCTTTTTTTACGATTCTCTCAAATCGTCACAGTAACGATTCCACTAGAATCGTCAATTCAACTATAAGGGATCCCAAAAGCAGAGACAAAAAGGAATAAGTTCAATGATAATTTAGTTACAAAAAGGAAAACTAAAAGTTGATTCCAGTGCATTTCTGACAATATTCATGTATGGGTGATGCAGGGTACAGGGCAGATCATATAGTGGCAATGGGAATGGTAGGTTAATCATCCCTTTGTGGGTTCACCAGGGTTAAAAAATCAACTAGTTTTATTGTGAAAGAGGCTCACTAACATAAAGCATTTCTTAGCTCATTACCATAACATTACCCATCATATCTAAATGCCCACCTCTGAATTTTTACGTTGCCTGAACTTAAAGGTATGCAACATACTACGCACAATTCAGCCTTAAATGAAGTCAAGGTACAAATATAATCTGTTACATTTGTGTGAAAACTGCTGCACCATGTATATAAATATACTGCAAATCCAAACCCATACAGAAAGTGAGTACTTCTCGTAAAATAGTCCTTGCAAAGATATAAATACAAATGTGTGTGATTTTGTGTGTATGTACACAAACGTGTACACTCTCCCTGTGTGTGTGTGTGTGTGTGTGTGTGTAGGTGTTTCCACAAGGCTGTGGACATGTTTTCTCTGTCAATCCATTATGACCCATCAGTCAGCCAGTACTATCAGAACCGAGTCAAGTCATTCAAAAGGCTTCTGAACATGGAAGCAGCAAGACGGGACGTGATCTGCACACTGATCCTGGATCCCACCAAGAGGAGGAGGAGGAGGAGGTGAGAGCTTCAGCACACCTGCTCGCAGACAGGAACAAGTCTTGTTGAAACTGTAGTTGAGGTTTTTTTGATGCGTGGTTGTACTGAATGCTCTGTGAGTGCTTCCTGTACAGGACAGGAAATACATCCCTCAGTGGCTGCCAATGAGTACACCAGTAAAAAAACAGTTATTAGCCACTTAAAGGTTCTGTGTGTAAGAATTGGAGATACCAAATGATATCATTTCACAACTCAATCTAAATAAAATGGAGAACATATTGCATTGATACATAGCAGAAACACAGAATGGCATCACAAGATCCTTGTGACGGGGTTTGACGAATTATGATGGATTAGAATTTACGCCCAAGAGAGCTGATGAGGGAATGGAGATGAACTTTATTTATTTTGCATTGCCAATATTTTCTAACACTGATGTACTAAGTGCAATGTAATCCTTTAAGTACACATCCCTGTAAAATAATCAGCAGTTCAACCCGCCTTCAGCTTCAGTCACGGCTGCTTCTAACACAGGCTCAAATATTTGTCTTTCACTGTTGCTAAAACATTTGCCACAAAAACTACAACTGAGCAGTGTTTTCCTGCACTTTTCCCACAAACATCGCCAGCACATTATTTATCTCCATTATGGACTTTCAGATGTTTGTTCAGCAAACTCTAGTGTTTAATCTTTTTCCCACAGATATCACTACCAACTGGCTTCTCCCAAAGTTAAATAAAAATCTACAACCGCTTTAGTTATGTTTGCAGGCTAAGCTGTAGATAGCTACACCTATAAACTACAAACAAAATAGTCATGTTAGATAGCTAATAACATAATAACATGATTAGCCAGACTAACAGACTTAGTAGGGTTTCCAGTTCTAAAGCAGTGTCTTTACATTAATGTAGATAATAAGTGTCTGTCTGTTGGTATTTGTGTTATTGCTGTTTGTGCAGCTTCCTGCGATGCTCATGAGTCTGTTCCCTGGACGCAGTGGGTCAGAGATCAGCTGATGGACTCCATCCAGGCCCGTGCCTCCTTCTCTGAGACACAGAGGTCAGTAGGTCACTTAATCATCCGTCAAATCTGATTAAAACACCAAAAAGATCCAAATGAATCCTTTTCCACAAGGTACTCTTATAGCATCTGGAAACGTAAATAATTTACTGCAATTAAAAAGTAATCCTGTCTCTTAGCTTAATGTCCATGCCTCTTCCATGTCTGTGCATTGGTTACAAATCCTCTGAAACTGTCAAAAAGTCAAATGCGCACTTACATAAGTGCAATACATGACTGATATCTTACATGGTTTAGTCATGTTAAAGCAGATGACTAGTTTCTGGGTGGAGGGGCAGCATATGGGCCTTGCTCTGCAGTCTATCTCTTCTCTGTGTCTCTATAATGAGCAGTAGAGCGCCATGAATTTGACATTATTAAACCAAATATTTTACAGGATCTTTGCAGAGTACTTACTGGTGTGTGTGTGTGTGTGTGTGTGTTGTGCTCATGTGTTGTCAGACTGTGTGAGAAGTTTCCCCTGATAACTCTGGACAAACAGAGCAATGCCAGTCAACCAGAGGAATCCTCTGAAGCAGGACAGGAGCAGAAGATCATGGTGATAAGTGTGAGGAGGCTCCTGCAGGCTCTGACAAGAAAACCGTCACAGTCATCTGCTGTCAACCACCAATGAAAATTAATTGGTAATTATTTTTTGTCTGTGAATGACTTTTATTCTTCTTCTTCCATTGGGGTCACCTGCAGGTCATCTGCCTCTATCTTGCCCCATCCCTTGTGTCTTCTGAATCACTTTTAATACTGATGAAAATGTGTAAAACCTCAACTTTGAAAATAGCGTTAACAAAAGTGGTGAAAAAAAAAACACTTTTGTAAAAATGTGGCGTTGGCCTTTTTCTGTGGGTGGGTGATTTTTCCTGTCCAGGGTACCAGTAGGTGGCAGCAGAGATAAAGTTTTAGTAGTTGGCGTGGGGATGCTGTGCTGTGCTGTGCTGTGCTGTGCTGTGCTGTGCTGTGCTGTGCTGTGCTGTGTGACTGCAGACATCTAGTTTAAGAGGTCATGAGGGAACAGACTGACCATGAGGTTGATCTCTGTGGAGTCTGCAGTGAAAAAAAACAGAATAAAAAGTAGCATGGAAAATGAACCCTGGTTAATGTGCCATTATAAAAATAATGTGGAATAAAATAGGAGGTGTGTATTGATACTTTTTTAATAAAATAGAACTGATTTACTCTCCATGATAGTGGTGCCTGATCTCAGACAAACAGTCTGAACTCATGGTCTGGTTGCGTTTGTTCAGATCCACGGCAGGCCATATGTGTGGGAGTGTGACATCTCAGATGATGTCACCTCATCGTGATACGGAAAATAACCTCACTGTGGAGTCCTGAGCTACTGTAGTATGTTAATATATGCATTAGAGTGCGTGGCAAGTCTTTAAACCTCTCGTAGACCTTCACTTCAGCAAATGTGTTTAGAGTTAAAACCCACAAAACTACCACCAAACTCCTGGACAGATTTTGTGTCAATAGTCTGCTTCCCTGTCTACCCTGAACTACCCGGAACTGGAAAATGGCTGCTATGTAAGACTTTTTAACAGCTTCAGAGTCATTATGATGGTTAAATGCTTGTTGCGGGAAAATTTGGGGGCTGTCTCCATCCCCCTACTGTCTTTTAGCAGCCGCTGGCCCAAAACCAGAGGTCTAGTGAAGTCTTGGTTCTCGCGAGAAACAGGACTTGCTCTACGGCACTACACACACCGGGTATTATTTTAGGTTTCATTGTGGCAAAGCCAACAAAAAAGCAGCAGAGGAAACCGGTGTTGAACTGAAAAACATATTAGCATGTAAAGCGCGTGTTGACCTCATGTCTTTGCTGTTGCACTTGTGTTATCAGCAGTGAGTTTTTACCACACTGAGGTTGAACTGGTAGACACAATGGAGAGAAAACACAAAAAACCAAGCAGACTTGCACAGTTCCACTTTAACTGCTCACTCTCCTGCACCAAAGTCTATAAAGAAAAACAGTGTTTTAAGTTCTCCCTCTTTTGTTAGGTTTGTGTCACTTGGGTAAACACAAATAAAAGATTTCAAATACCAAAATAATACATACAATTGAACTAACTGATGGACGTAGGAGTGAATCAACAACTGTGTGCTGTGACATAAAATTGTGGATTTTCTTTACAGACTTTGGCAGCAAGCAGGCCATCAGCAGACTACGAAGCAGCTCAACAAGATTGTGTGAGGGCGAGATAAAGCAGCAAACATGTTCTTACGACAGCCTAAGTGAGTAGAATTCAGTTTTTCCATGTGTGCCGGCCCACATGTGGCTTCTAGGTGAGGGGAGACGCATGGTGCATGCCCATGCAGTCAGTGTTGACTGTGTCAGTAGCTCATATGACCTTCAAATTTCCCCAGTGGCTTAAGTGGTAACTGAGTTTGGTTTAAAATTTCAGAAGAAATCTAAGGTTTGGGTATAATTATAGAAATGATCTATTGCACCATCATTCTAAAGATGAAGAAGACCAAGATGCTGTCCTAATGGTTAAAAAAAATAAACTGGTATCTATGATATTTTTAAATCATGCCCAATCGAAAACGGACAATACATGACTTCTTTTCGCTGATCCTCACTGCTACGTTCGACTGCCGTCTCAAATCTGATTGGCACGTGAGGCGTTTCCCCTGGTGATTTCCCTGGTGGTGTGAATGTGTGGTGTAGCTGTATACCTCAGCTGTGTTCTCAGAAAGTCAGCTGGCCTTGCAGCAGTAACAGCAGCTGTGGCAACAGCTGGTGGACTGTGGAAGGACTGGTGACACCGGGGCTGCTGTCTCGCCATAGTGCATATCCACACCGCAGAGCTACGAGCACAAACATGCCAAACATACCAGAGTCTGTCACAGTCACTTCACACCATCTACTCTGGTGCTTAATTGACTCTGAAGAAAATTGATAGCTTTAACTTTCTTGAATAGGCCAGCACATGTGAAACTTTTCTATTCTAGAAGTCTTTTCTTATTTGTTCAGATGTATTTCTTTATTCAATTTTGATATCCACTAAAAGTCCATGCTGTTGTGCCAATCTGTGTTTTCTGTGGTGACACCATCAGTGTCTGCTGAGAAGTGCAGCTGCCCAGTACAAGCCGTGGTGGACAGGCACAGGGTCAGGCCCTCCCACAGTGTGTGTGTGTGTGTGTGTGATGCTGTGTTTCTATTCTACTGAGGACCACGTGTGATTAAGTCAATCACACTCAGGATATTTTTTTTAGGGCCCTCTCATTTGCTCTTTTAAGGAAAGCACTTGAGTTTAGGCACAAGATCATGATTCATCTTGTACTGGTAGGTACTGTTCAGTCCACAGAAACAGTCGAGTCTTCATAAACTTAGAAACACAGTCCTGAATGTGTGTGGGCTTCAGTCCTTCAACAGAGCAGTGTGGGATAGACAGTGGTCATAAAGGAGCTGAGAAGTGTTTCACACTTGAGCAATAAAAGGCTCAAGTTACCGGTGTGTCAGGGCTGGGAGGTGCAGCCAGCTGGGAGGTGCCAGTGGCCCAGCCAGTCTGGTCTTGAGCCCAGACAAAAACACCTTTCTCTGGGCACAGGAGCTGGTGGCTTGGCTCCAGCTCAAAACATTCACTGGTGGAGGGGAGGTTCATTCAGGTTTTGGCCACAAAACATATTTGTAGTCGTTGGGCAGTGTTCTGGGCAGGTGACGTGCGTGGACGCACAACTCCTTGTCCTGCTGAAGTTAAAGTGTCGTGGTTTACCTGGGACCTGGGAGTCAGATCAGTGTTGCTAGACCAGAGTGGGTCTTAAAGTAGTTGCCAGTCAGGGTTTTTGTCAGTGGTTGGTTTCTGCAAGGTTCATACACATGCAACTGGACAATGATAAAAGACCCACCAAGTGTCAAAATTCCACCCTGCCCCTAAAGACAGGATCACAAAACAGGATCACAACTTTTAATTTTATTTAGTTAACATGACACAATTATTAAAACAAAAAAGCAATGCACACTATAAAAAACACTATAGTAAAAACACATCATTTTGTTCTGTAATAAATAATATGTTTATAAAAGTTTTCACCAGAAACATGACACAGTCTGAACCATAAACGTTGGGGACAGAAATCCACACACAGAACAGACGAGTCGTCCCGTTGATCCAGAAACACATCAAGATGCCGCAGTTTAGTCACAGACTGATGTCTGGGCCGCCGCTTCTCCTCAATCCCATGTCTGAAGCTTCACCTGACACATTTGGCACCTTGAGGACGTATAAAACCGGTAAAATGTGCTTTACAGTCTTGTAATTCTCATAAGTGAATTGAGCCGCATGGTTCCTTTTCCTGACAGAGAAGGGAAAGAGAAAGAGGAGGGGTGTACAGACAGAGGCGAGCAGACGAAGGGTGTCCCCTGAGGAACATTTCTAAAGACAATTTATATATTTTGGAGAGATAAAACATCTGCCTGTTTGTTCTCGTCATAAATTTCCCAGTCAGTTTTACTGGCTTGTCTCAGCCACTGTCTCCCTGTTCGTGCTGTGTGTGTTCTTGCATAGTGCGTTGCCTGTCCTCAGCCTTTGGACAAGTGCATCAGATCTCTGCTTTCTTATCGGGTCTTCAAGGGCACCTGGAGTCTGACTTTACCTTTTAGCTTCTGCCCTTAAAAGTTTGTAAACACATCACTGCCATGACGTGATGTTTCTGACCTGGTGACGACGGCTGCTGGATTCCTACATGTCACTGCTGACCTTAAACATTCCACTGGCCAAGGTGGAATTTTTGGAGTCAAAACATTCACATAATGGTTGGTTTCCTGCTGAAGTAGATTAACTTACCAGCCATGTACAAGTTTATCAGCACTTGGCCGACAGTTTTTTGGTAATGTTCCCATTTCTTGCTCTGAGCCGACCACTGTCCATGCCTGTTCCTCGGGATGAAGTCCTCATTTCTTATGTTTTTTGGCTTCACTTCCAGCCGTTCATCTCTTTGAGCTTGCTGATGCTAGTGCCTTTGACAGGTGTGGAGGGTGGGGGGCTGTACAGCGGCAGGGTGGGGGTGCTACACACTCGTGGCTTCACAGTGGGGATTGTCCACACACTGCGAGAGGACTTCTTTGGCTTATCGGTCTTGTCTTTAACAGTGCCCGGGGACATGGTCTGGATTGGGAAGAGTTAGAAAAGAGGATGAGTGACATGAAGGATGTTTGAGCTTCAGTGCCTGTCAACGTGATGTGGCAGCATTTTAACCTTCACCCATATTTGTCAGTGAGGAAGAGTTCAGGTTCCGTAAAATGTGGTTGTATGAGACACTGACACAAAGACCCGCGCATGCTGTGTGCAGCCTGTGCCAAAAACCAGCTTCAGATACGAGAGCTTGCGCTCAGTGAAAGCATGGCTGCCAATGGGGACACAAGGAACAGTAAGTACAAATGCGAGGAGAGAGTTTAGCTATACAACAATAGGTTCACTGCATAAAATCTTGCTAGGTAGCCTTTTCCAGCTGGACAGAGGAGTTTGTAGGGGAATATGAGTGTTTTATAGAGCCACACAAACCTCAGTTTAGAAAGTTTGGAATAGGCCATAACATATCAGTGAAAATATGCCTAAGATATCTTAAGATTAAGATAAAGACTTGATTAGGCATTGACTTAATTAGATGAGCCTTTTGTGAAGTGGCAAAAAGGCCATGGTTTCACTAAGAGTGGGACACTCACAGTGCAATCAGCTCTGATTATGTGTCAGCACCACATACAACATTTAACCAATCAAGTATAAATATACTAATACTAATTTAAAGTAGAAATATAAACTATTATACAAATAATACTAAATAATAGAAATTACACTTTTGGGTCCAGAAGTCTGGTAAAATCAAATCCAATCAAACAGATTGGACCGAGACCACGAAGATCCTTTATCCGTCACCTTTGACCTCATCACCTTTTTTTTTTTTCCACGTTTCCCATTTAGTATAATGAAAGCGACTTACACAGCAGCACAGAGTGAAGCAGCTGAGCTTGGCAGCGTTTTGTCCTGTCCCAGCATAACGGTTCTTCTTTGGCAGCAGCAAGATGAAGGACACAGCAAGAGACAGATGGTAGAAGCTGTGAACGTAGGCGTAGTCCCACTCCTGCAGGGAAGAGGAAACATTCGTGGAGCAACTGCAGTTCAATCTCAGCACAGCAGGACATTAGCTGCCTCACCCTTCACACACTTTATGTAGAAACAAATCATATACAATGAAGAAATTATGATCTCATCATGTTGTAATCTTTATCTGGTAAGGTTTATTCTGATGACTCACCTCAAAGTAGAAACGCAGCATCAGAGCAAGGGCGCCGAAGCAGCAGCCTGGACCGACCTGCTGCGTGTACACAGTCTTCTCTGGAAACACCGCCCGCAGCTGCTTCATCTTCTGCAGCTGGAGTATCAGGGCACATTAGTTTCATCGTCACAGCAACAGAGTAACAGAATCAAGATGGCGACGGCGAGTGCAGAAATGAAAGAATTCGAGTATGGTCACTGAGGAGAGGCCGAAAGACCTGATGTGACCCTGACTGCCAGTTTCAAGGTCGCTCACCCATTTGACAGTGATTATGAAGACGGCGGATCCGATTGGTCCAGAGTATATCCCATAGCCCCAGCGATCCTGGTAGATCCTTACAGCAATGGTCAACACTCCGAACATGGTTATACTGGAGCGCTGTGGTTCATCAAAGTCGCCCAGGGCTGGAAAAGGAATTACTGAGCATTTTAGCGTTTTTCCTCACAAATTCAAAGAGCTTTGACTCTTTACGCTTAAGGTTACAATTAGGATCGTGTTAGACATTTAGACGAGATGGTAAAAGTTAAAGCTGCAGAATTGTGAGGACAAATCCCCAGGAAATGAAAATGATGATGGAGGACAGTGGAATTATTGATCACATCAAATAACATCAAATATATGCTGCCTACTCACTCTATGATTCTACAACTATAAAGACACAGTGAGAAGAAGACAAGATACTCGTGTGTGTGTGTGTGCATGAGTGTGTGTGCGTGTGTGTGGGAGAGAGCATGCACATCATATGAACACATAAACAGAAAATGTATGTTATCAGCAACTGGTGCTGGCAGGGTTGTTGGTTTTCAACACACATGGTATTCTTCTTAGGACAATGCATTTATTTTGATTAACTTGGATGTCCTAAACAAAGCATTATTCCTAACCTTAACCAGAACCATTTAATACCCCACCCTAACCTTAACCTAGCCACAGTTCAAATCTTTGTCCTACACTTAAGCAGTTGCTGAGAAATGAGGTTCTGCCTCATTAGGACTAGGTTTTGTTCTCCATGAGGACTACTGGTCCTGACAAGGTCAGTGTTTATGACAGGTAATACACACAACCACAAAACAGTAAAACCACCTTCCCGTACCTATTAATGTGACCCACATGGAGAGCGCTGTGCCGTAAACGCTGAAGTACTCAAGGATGTCGTATCTCATGAAACACAAGATGGAGAGTCCGGGTCCGTCACACGCATGATAGATCTGCCAGAGGACACACACATGTTCAATTCAAACACAAGCAAAATAACTGTACAAAGTCTGGACCACCACAGAGAGATGAGAGAATTCATTAAAATTGTCATTTTCTCCAGGTTATGTTAAATAATCCTGCAAACACCATTAACCCCTTTGAGATGTAATGTAAACGTTATGTTTGTGTCGTAACTAGTAGAATTAGATTAGAATTAATGAAATTCAATGCACTGAGGTGATCGAGGTCGAGTAGAGCAGAAGTTTGCAGGCAGTGTTTCAACATACAAACATAAGACACGTACAAAATACATCATGTCATCATGAAACTTACTTAGATAAAGTGAGTGAAGGGCGACAATAAACTATGACAGCACCAACAAACTTTTGATTCCAGTTTTACCATATAAATTCCACAAAATTCACATTTCACTGCTCAGTATTTATTTATTTTTTTGTATCTAAAGATCTGATACTAAACTCAACACCCCTTTTCTGACACTCTGTGCTGGTTAGTTAAACAGTAATAAATCTTTTTTCAAGTGGGTAAAAAACATTTCTCAGCTGGATTTAGATTTAGAGTCATAATCACATTCTCACCGCCATGAAGAACATGGTGAAGAAATAGACCATGGCCTCCATGTGGAAGCCCCTCTTGGCGGCCACGCTTGCTGTCGGCAGGAACACCAGGCTGCTCACTGTGGGAAGGAGCATCTTGGCAATGAATGCTCCCATGATGGAGGGACAGTAAATGCAACACAGATGAGAATAGGAAGAAGAGGTCCTGCAGGTTTTACAGTGATCTAAAGAAGAAGATGAAGCATGAGCATTAAAACAGGAACATGCAGGTCATAGCGTCGCACACACACACACACACAGCTGTCCAATGTGGCCCTTTAAATTTAAATGGCCCTCAGGCCGGGCTTGTATGTGCAGTGTCATCACTCAGCAGCTGTTTGCATACCAGTGCCACCAGTATTACCAGTGGGAGGGGCTTGAATTTTTCAGCAACACTGCCAGTTACCACGCAGCTGTGGTTGAAAGGAGGAAAAGGTCTTACTCTCTCTGGTTACAATAAAACTTGAATTAGACTGTCACTGATTACTAGGGTTTTTTATTAAGCCTCAGCATAAGATATGTGTATTTAGTTATCATGGGTTATGATAACTACATACCATTCTCTGTCAGGTGGCTCTGTTAGTTATAGTTACTCTATCATCCTGATAGTTTTAACTGAAGAGGAAATAGATCCACTGAGAGGACAGGCGGATCTATTGAAACAAACAAGTGAGCAACGAGAAGCATCTATTCTTGTCCAATGACACCGCTGGGCATAAAAAGACAGTGTGCAGAAAATGTAAAAATTCTACAAATGAAAGGAAAGCCATGGAGTGAAATCTGGCTTAATGCTACATCCACATCACCACGTTTTCATTTCTCAAAACGCTGCTGACTCTGTTTCAGTTTAAAAAATGAAGTTGCCAGTTGGTCTCAACGGGCACAAGACACTAAGACCTTTTCAACGGATAATGCAGTTGCACTCTGTCTGACTGGTTGACATCAGTAGCTACTCCACTGTAATGCTGCCATTAACTACCGACTATCCGTCTTGTGAAGTTTTGTGCAAGATGAAATGCACTTAACTTGTGTCATTCCCAAACTCTGGGATAAGTGGAACGCACTATGTCAGCTGGTGACATAGTGCGTTTACTCATTAAAGAATTCCATTGTTTACCATTGTTGT
This sequence comes from Brachirus orientalis, assembly GCA_016785285.1. Taxonomy (NCBI): domain Eukaryota; kingdom Metazoa; phylum Chordata; class Actinopteri; order Pleuronectiformes; family Soleidae; genus Brachirus; species Brachirus orientalis. Next base: position 826,377 of record JAFBJR010000648.1, read on the forward strand.
TAAGTGCTTGCAGACATTTCTGAACCTTTGAAAAAATGCAAAAGGAGAAAATGTAGTTCTTGTAGATACCTGCCCACTGTAGGTGAATGGTCAAGTAAAATGGACATGTACTATTTCTGATATGGAGGTGAGACTTAATTATGTATTAAAACAAAAAACGTATTTACACACTCACACTGTTTCCATGACTTCAGAGGACATTCCATTGACTTCCATTCATTTCCTGGAGACTTACTCTAACCTTAACCATAATTACTAGTGTCCTAACCCTAACCCTGACCCTAACCTAAACCCAATTCTAACCCTAACCCTAA
>JAFBJR010000648.1:826744-962687 GCA_016785285.1 Brachirus orientalis
GGAGACAGATTTTTGTCCCCATAAGGAAGACAAGTCCCCATAATGTGAGTGTGGAGACACATTTAGGTCCCCACAACATAAGGAAGACCAGCGACTGCATTAATTTCCATTATTTTGGACAAAGCCTTTTTTCCTAACCTTAATCATAACCAGTTAATGTCTAACCCTAAATGTAACCACTCCACAATTAAAACGTTAGCCTCAAACTTAACTAGTTCCTCCTCAGTAGGACCAGGTCTCGGTCTCCATGACCAGCGACCAGCAGCAGGTTCATCCCTTGCTCCATATCAAGTGTGTTGTGTGCTGCTGCTCTCATGAATGTCTCTGTGAGTGTCTTGATCCCCCCGACGGCAGTGAGGTAGCAGTTGCCCTCCTCCGCTCGGCTCTCAGCTGTTGCACCTGCTCAGTAACACAAAGGGTGCAGTATTGCTGAAGGCTTTCACCCCACGCCTTCCCAGAATGCCTCAGTAACCCGAGCCACCGCTGACAAAACAAAGTCCCGCACACCCGACCATTCTAACCACGCCCTCCTGTTTTATTAATAGAATAATTTCTCCCAAATTGAAAACCCTTTTGGTATAAGCACTTTCTTGACTTATAGGAGGTTGATAACAACATTTAGACCCACAAAAAACTCCAAGGCTTTATTTTTCTCATTTAAAATGACTTTAATGTTATGGCATGGTCAGATTAAAACGTACCTACACTTCTCCCCGATGAAGCCTTGAGGCAAAATGCTTCAGTACATGTGTATTTTAAAGCGGAATTTCTCAAGTTTGGCCATTTTTTTTTCACCCATTTCTCTATGGAGCTCCCTCTACACTTTACCACCACCATAAACATCCATCCATTGTTTACCACTTTATCCTCACTCTTGATAAAAAAACTCACTGCTGACTGCAAACACACGCTGTGGAGCCATGTCCATGCCGGTCGGCATCTGTTTCGCTTCTCTTTTCTGCGTCTTGTTTGTTTTTTTCTCCGCTTTGATGAACATCCATATCTCATACCTGGATATAATGTGTGTGAAGACTTGGGGTCAGCAACCCTGATCTTCCAAGGCTGGTTTTCTGCTAAAAGATGATGGGGGGAGTGGAGACAGCACCAATTCTCCCCACAGCAAGGAATTTAACCATCACAATGACTCAGAAGCTGAGTTAAATTAGAGTACAAATCCTGCATAGCTCTACTTTAAAAGGTCGAACACTGCCATGCCGTTACATTAAAGGCATTTTGATGGACTGCATGTCCCAGCTGAACCTGATGAGGTGTGTTTGCAGCATGAGAGGACATACTGTAGTGTTTGGAATAATGATTGGCCAGACTATGGCTGCAGGTCACTCTCAGGTCGCCCTGATTTCTTGCCGTCACTTTCTTTTAGTAGAATGTTTATGTTTGTGACACACCTGCGAGTGTAAAGTAATTTGCTACAGTGTGGAAGCAGGAGAGAGGTGACCTTAGATGACCCCATGTTTGACCCTTGACCTGTGGGTCAGCAGGTCACAGGATTCAGTGTCTGTGTGTGAGTGTTCTGTATTCCAGCATTGGTAACGCCTGTCTAGGCTGAAAAGAAACCTTAGAAAGTAAAGAGAGCTGCATAGAAATGTAATAAATGACATTCCCAGTGCATTCACACACTCGAGTGTGGGTGCGTGTGGATTTGTAGGTGATGGTGCTGCACTTCCTTCAGGTTTCTAATCACCTGGACCCTGTTGCTGACTGGCTGGCTGCTCCACGCCTGCTCTCAATTATCCCCATCACCAGCACGATTGCTTTGTTTCCCGTGTTTAGTGAGATGAGCTCTTTTGATCACTTCTCTGTCATATTGACACTTTGCATTTTCTGAAAGCTCATGGTGTCCCCGCAATAGACATATGCTAGTGGCTGGAAGTTCTTGTGGCCAGCTGAAGGCAAATATTTCCCTTTTCCTCTTGGACTCACAGGACTTGATGTAGACATAATTAGTTAGATGTCCATGCTCAGGAACTTCATGTGTCTATGTTCTCATTTGTTTTATGTCCGACATGCTCGCACTCAGTTTTGCATTTTGCACCTTTAAAAGGAAATCTTTTCCACAAATCCCTGACGTCAAAATATTCAGTCTTAGATGGCTTGAACATTTTAATTAAAAACAAAGCTCATCCATTGCAGCTTGTAGACTGGACTCATGTCTAAATTCCCCATTAGTTAGTTTTCCCCCTCTCCTCTGCTGAGGATCCTCAGTTGCTCTTCTTGTCCAGGAGAATTTGTGGCCCACTGTGACTTTCACCTCACGACTCCTTAATGTAAACATGGCCGGTTAGTGTGGGAATCCAGAGCAGACTTCCTGAACACATCTGAAAAAACACCAGGCTTCCTTTTGATTCAGTAATAAATAATTCTGACCTCTGACCACTGGACCTTTTTTTTGTTTTACAAATAATTGAAGGGCAGAACATACATTTCAGGACAAATGGGATTCAGTGTGAGGGTAATTTTACCTTGTCAGTAAGTCATTAGATGTTTGAGTGTCCGTCTTTGTTTTGTCTTAAATTCCAGTAACCCAGCCCCTCCCTGTATTTGCTCTTTTAAATATATAAAACATCTTAATGAGCAGGAAATTATATTTTTCCTACAGTCTCCCTGACAGAGACTGTTGGCTCTCTCCTCTTCTCTTTCAGCAAAATTTAATTAAAAGTTGAGCCTTGTTTTGATCTAAGATGATGTCGTTTGAAGGACGTTTCAAAAACAGCTGCTCGCAGAGTCTTTGGAAAAGAGGAAATCAAACCATATCATGGCACTTTCATTTAATTTAAGAAATCTTACAACAAAGCACCTTTATGTTTTTATGCAAGAAAATTTTATATAATCTTAATATTTGTTATATTATCAAATAAAGTAAATATGGTATTAAAGAATACTTAAAGTAATATTTTGTTTTTTCAAGTGTAATTGTATGAGGTAGTGCCACACAGCCAGTGCTGACTGTACTCAGTATACAAGCAAACATCTTGAAACCCTGCCAGATAAAAACTATGATTTTTCCCCCTCTGGACTTTGGTGTGGGACAGTTTGAGAGAGCAGTGAGGAAAAAGCAACTTAGATTGTTATGATATAGATAAAGCAGGTGTGAATTTTATTAGGTAAACCTTTTAGGTGGCTAAAATCTGTTTTATTGTTGTTCCCACTGGCAGCCAGGTTTTCAGTGAAAGTGACTATGTGTGTTTTAAAGGTAAAGCCGCACTTCTGTACTGTCACTGCCATATGCCGATTTCCTCTGGTGCCGCACAAGTTGTCTTGCTTCAGCCGCTGCTGCATTTAAAAACCTCTAGGTGACAGAAATAAATGAGATCAAAGTGCTGTTTAAACTGTTTTCTTAACGCACAGCACGTGATGTCGACCACTAACGGTTTCTCAATCAAAATGATGATAGAAGACCTAGTATAATGATATCACGAAGAAGCAAAGAATCATGGGAACTGTTGACTGGAGAGAGCTTCATCAGCACAATGTTATTTGTCCTTTTCAATAATCCATTCATTCATTCATTCATTCATTCATTCATTCATTCATTCATTCATTCATTCATTCATTCATTCATTCATTTTCTACCACAGGTCACCAGGTCCATCGCAGAGCAAACAAATAGAGACAAACAACCATTCACTCTCACACTCATACAATTTAAACTGCCATTTACGTCTGCTAGTATCGTTTGGTGGTACATAAGATATGGTTGTTCACTTCTGTGCTTTTCAGTACAGAGTGATCCAGAAGTCACAGAGATAGTGCTGTATAATATACAGGAGAGCTGTGAATAATAGCAGGGGTTATCAAGTAGATAATACCTGGAATATAAACATGAATTTGTCTAAGAAGGAGATCAGTATAACTCAAAAAAGCAAGGAACAGACTGATATTTTCTGGGAATATAACACAATTTTATTTTATTTTTTCTTATTCTACTCCAAAAAGACAGATGGGCAGGGAAACAAACAAACAAAGGTTGCCGGGAAAACATCACCTCCTGAGCAGAAGTAATAACATGGAACAGTCACACTGCGGGTTGTTGTCATTTTACTTGGAGAGGACAAATCAAAATAAGGACTGAGGAAATCTGTGTCTCAACTGAGTGGCCACCTGCACTGTCAAAGCTTCTGAATGCTTACTGCGTCACAGCACCTTAACCCGGCTGTCCCATTTCTAAGTTTCCCCCAAAAGCAGCTGACAAATGTGTCCCTAATTTAGAGAAGTGAAGGATCCAGTGAGTCCAACCTATCCCAGGATGAAGGCCACCATCAGAGACAAAATATCCAAATAAAACCCACCCTTTTACACACTGTAAAAGTCACGTGCTCAAAAAACAAATGGCCCTAACTAAAATCACCGCTTGCAATGAGTGACCTGTGCGGCGTCCAGCTGCAGTCCTGTTGCCAAGCGACAGCGCTAACAGGATAAGGAAATAATGTGCAGACCGGACTGTCTCACTGAGGTTCAGTCTTCACTGGCGTACAGCGTATGTGTGTCTGTGTGTGTATTTGTTACCTCTCTAGGACTTTTTATGACATAAACAATGACCTTGTCAGGACCAGTAGTCCTCATGGAGACCAAAACCCGGTCCTAATGAGGCAGAACCTCATTTCTGAGGTTTGGTAAAGGATGGAATCACTTCCAAGTTGTTTGATTATTTGTTCATCTGTTTTCAGGAAGAAGTGGTTTTACACGTTTCAGAGAAAAGTTCAAACTTTTCCTTCTTTTTCTGTGGGTGTGTTTTGTAAGTCCTTTAATTGCTCTTTTGTCTGCGTGTTCTGACCCTAATGACTCCAGACGTTGTTTGGCGTGCTGCACATGGGCACAGTAACACACACAAACACATGCAAGCCCTTACCCAACATATTTTCTCCACAGCTTTTATTTATTTATTTACTTTTGACAGTGTGGACCGTGGCAAGGCTTTAATTTGTGTCGGTGGGCAGGGTTTAGTGTTTTGGAGTCTGGCAACCACCCTTAACTCTGTCTATCAGCTTGTGAATGTGCAAATGGAACAGAGCACCAGATAATGTGACCAGCAGATTCTCCAGCAGCAGACACCGAGCAAACAGAGACATGGATGAAGATGAATCAAAGGAAGGTAAAGAAAAGACACGAAGACACAGAGAATGAGAGAATTTCATCAAAGACATTCCTTCACCATGTGTCTTTTACAACAAAATTCCTGGATCTGGCCACCCAAAGAAAAGGTGGAGGAACATATTAACATATTATAATATATGAAGGAGATAGTTCATGGTTTTCTTGTGTAGAAATGTAGTAGTTGTCACTGCTGCCTGAGCTCACGAGGTCTGCGTCGGCCACGACTCTCTGTTCATCACGAGGGTTTATTTGCAGTTCCTGTTTGGTTTCGATTTCTCACCGCTGTCCCCAACATTCAGTTCCAGCCATTTACCTGACCACGCCCACTTCCTGTCCCTGTGGTTTTCTCCCTGTCGACAGTTGTGTCCCAGTAGCCGAGGCTGGATCCTTCCTGTGTGCATTTGTCCTACGGATGTTGTCAAAATGCGTCCCAGTACGGTGACATTGGCACTCAAAATTGTTATTTCAACTCATTCTTCATATTATTTGAACAGGGTTATTTCTAAAGAATGAGCATTTGTGGCTTAAAATATTGCAAGAAGAAGAAGCTTCACCACATTTGGTTTACCTGGTCTAACTTATGTTTGTTCTCCTACTTTGTGTCAAAATTATCTGCTGTGGATAATAAGTAAAAAATTGAGAGTTGTCTGCATTGCAGTCAAATAGGTTTAGAGAAATGATTTTACTTGTCCATGCTTGTCTCTCAGCCTGAGATACGTCATACGTCAGCGTCTGCTTTGATGCATCTCCATTCCCCCAGTATTACAAAAAATATTTTAATAATAATATCAAAACTAATGAATAAGAACAAGACTAATAAAACTGGTGCAAGACAAAACTTATCATACAGTTTAATTAGTTTAGTTTATTTACATTCAGAAAATATAAACATGTATAGAGCTTTTAGATTTGAGAAAAAAAAATGGCTTCTGCAGGTTGTCAAGCTGCTACCTACTTTTACATTTAAACAATTCATTTTATAGATAAAACCTGTGTTTGTCCTACTATTTCAGTTTGAGCATTACACACCGTACATACACATGTTGTATGAGTTAAAATATTGTCAGTGTGCTAATATATAAGACCAACTTTCCGTCACATTATTCCAAGTCTTAATGCCATAGATCACAGAGTTTGACAGACATTAAAAACAACAAAGCAGTCGGTGCCTTGAGGCTTTTGCACATTCCTGTATATACTCCAGCATTATTCCTGTCAGATTGTCTTTGGCTGCAGATTATCAGCCACGTTGCTTAAATTAGATTAAAATTTGACTCATCAGAAATGAATGATTTGACAGTTTACATTCATGACTACACGTGTAAACGTGGCTGATATACACACTTTGTATTGAAGTAGGTGATATGGAAAATAAAATGTACCACTCATTGTCAGCAAAAGACAAATGCGGTGATGTGTTGGAAACGGAGCTGATGAAGGTCAGCGAGTGACAAGAAAGGAGAAGAGACGAGAGAATAACGGAGAGAACAAGTGCAAAACTGCAGACAGACAGACAGACAGCTGTGGAAACAGAGCAGTGAAGAAAGGAAAGGAGAGAAATCAAGAGAGGAAGAGGGAGGGTTAAGAAATAACAGCAGAAGATGAAAACATTGGGAGTGAAGAAGAGGAATCAAGTGGCAGAGCGAGGGGATGGGAGACAGACAGACAGGCAGACAGACAGATGAGGGAAAAGAGGGGAAGACGACCTGATGGGCAGACATGGTGGTCCTGAGACGTCCACTCGTCCTCCACTCGTCATTCATTTTTTGTTTTCTTCTCTTCCCAGTACTTTGTCTGTTTTTGGCTCTAACCCTCTAACCCTAACCCTAACCCATTTGAGAAAAGGAAAAGCTATGTTGGCTCAAAATATTATATATCATACACTCTTATCCATATCATATCCTCCTATATATATATATATATATATATTTATATATATCCATCATATGCATTCTTACTGTAGCATATGCTAACATATGATTGGTGATTCTATCGTAAGTTATCATCAATGAAAAACAAAACTGAAAAAGTAAATTAATTGAAAGTGAGTTTATGTGAACACAATTTGATACACTTTGTTTGCACTGCACTTGGTAGAGCTTCAGAGAAGTTCAACTTTCCAAGCAGCAGCTCAAGCACCGGCCAAATAAATCAAATGTATGCAAACATTCCAGCACAGGCGGTATAGCCAGTGAAATAATTTCTATATTCTGGTACCCAGACACTTCTTTTAATGATGATCTTTTGGATTTGGAGCTGATGGGAGCTGGTGGTGGCAGGAACATGGCACACAAAACAGTTCACGTTAGAATATTTTATACAAAACACAAAAGGCACACAAGACTAAGTAGCAGAGTAATTGAGTGGCTGTACAGCAGGTGAGTGGATGATGAGAAGCAGGTGTGTTTAATGAGCCAGTGCCGAGCCAGTGCCGAGCCAGTGCCGAGCCAGTGCCGAGCCAGTGCCGAGCCGAGCCAGTGCCGAGCCAGTGCCGAGCCACCCCTTCACACACACACACACACGTTTGTGCTTCTATCATAGTGAGGACCCTCATAGACTTAATACATTCTCTAGACCCTTACCCTAACCCTAACCATCACAACTAGATGCCTAACCCTAAAACCAGGTCTTAACCCTGAAAAAGCCCTTTAAAGAAGTGAGGACCAGACAAAATGTCCTCACTTTGTAGGTGTTTATACGATTACACACTGGTTTACGTGACTTCGGAGGACAGTGCATTGACTTATTTCCTAGACTAACCTTAACCATAATTACTAGTGCCCTAACCCTAACTCTGACCCTTAACCTTAACCTTGTCTTCACCTTAAAATGGAGTCATTTACATGATGGGGAATTTTTTGTCCCCATAAGGAAGACAAGTCCCCATAATGTGAGTGTGGAGACAGATTTTGTCCCCATAAGGAAGACAAGTCCCCATAATGTGAGTGTGGAGACAGATTTAGGTCCCCATAAGGAGGACAAGTCCCCATAATGTGAGTGTGGAGACACATTTAGACAGATTTAGGTCCCCACAACATGAGGAAGACCAGCTACACACACAGTTTAAATTGTGCATCCATTTGTATGCAGAGCACACTGTCCAAAGAGAGCTCTTGGACAAGGTTGTGGTATTCCCACTATTGCAGAGGAAACAAGTATTTTGAGGTCTGTCCAATTCGTAATAAGTATTGATTACCACAAATATCCATGGCTAATGGCTATGCTAATAGGCATTTCAATCGCCAGAAAATTAATACAGTAGCATATTGCACCAAAAATGGCAGAATTTGAGTCACTGCTAAAAATGAGAAGGATCTTTTCCAGCATAGGAACTGTTTTCATTTACCTGGGTTATTAAAAAACCTTGGCATGTTTCCACCAAAATTACTCAGGTAAATATTACCCTGGTTAACAATTTACCCAGGTAAATTTAGTACCTTAGATTAGAGGAACTTTGGAGGGATGGGGCTGTGAGGAACACATCTTGCAGCTGTTTCCGTGTTGCGAACGCAGCTACTTTGTTGCTATATTAAGTCAGTATTTAAGACCTTCTAGAGACTCTTTTTCAAAAAAGTGACAAATCTAGTGTCTCTTTCTTGTGTTATTTGAGACTTTTGGAGACATTGATGTGAAAGTACATATAGTTGTAAAGCACTGGATGGAATGAACCAGTGAATGATTCTGATTCTGTTTCGCACACACACACACACACACACACACACACACACTGCTGCTGTTGTCGTCTCTGGCTGATGCAGCTCACTGTGATGTCAGTAAAAACTATTTTGAAGCTTGTTTTTCACTCCCACCGTCTCACTGACACACCTTTACAACCTCCACACGTCTGTTGTTGCATTATAGTTTATTTTTGTCTATTAAAATGAAACGGGTTTTGAGAAACAAACACAACACTGTGCATCATCAACAACACTCAAGAACTTTGAGGTGCAGTGGAAACACAAACAGATTAACAGGAACATATTTACCCGAGTAAATAAGTTCTTGGTAATAAAAGTTCCTGGTAATTTTGGTGGAAAATGGGCTAAATTAGCATGTTTACCCAGGTCTTGTGTTTTCACTTATGCTGACTGGAGTTAAAGCAGATGAAAAGCCACTCAAAGCTGGGATTAAATGGGTTTTTTGAAAATTATTTATCAATGCTCATCAATCAACAAAACCAAAGAAGAAAGTTTCTGGTTACTGATACTACTGATAACTCTGGATTGGATCATTGTGGGAAAAGTAGTTCATAGCTTATGCGGACTTAGGAGTTGTTAGGCAACTGTTGCCTCATTTGGTACGTTTTATGTCACTGCTTTAAGTTCCACTTGAGGGTCACAGGGGAGCTGGAGCCAATCCCAGGTGAGGGACACCGTGGACAGCCTAAACCAACGCATACTCTGGGGAAACATGCAAACTCCACACAGAAAAACCCTAAACTGCTGCAGAAAACTACAGGATGAAATATCTTTGTCCAGTGTCAAGTTTCATTTTCAGAACTTAGACAAAATTTCCCTCTTTTGCTGTAAAAAAGTGTAGTTTAAGTCTGTATTAATGTCTCTGTTGATATTAGCTCTCCTGCTGCAAAACCCCACAGTGTTTGAACGGTGCTTTTCCACTGTACAGTTCTAGCATGACTCTGTTTTTTTGTTGCTTTTCCACTAGGAATAGTACCTTGTACTTTTTTAGTGCCTGCTTTGGAGAGGTTCCAAACGAGAATCCCAAATCCCAATCAAGGAGAACATGCAAACTCCACACAAGACCCTTGGTCATATCAAGATCCAAACTGATGACCTTCTTGCTGTGAGGCAACAATGCTTCAGTGCCATCGCACCAAAATGTGGCCACCCGCGGAGTAAATGCAACAAAGGATTTCAAACAAAGACAAAACAACAACTCCTGTGCGCTGTGATGTCAATTTGTTGATTTTCTGTTTAACAAACTTCTGTTACCAGTTGCTGAAGACGGTCTAATGGTGAGAGAAAGCCGCAAACATATTCCTAAAAACAAATCTTGCTTGCTTGCTCTCTGGTTGCCATGTTTTCAGTCAGAATGTGGCTCTGTGTCTCAGGTTGGGTCTATGTGCAGGGGGAACACACAGCACAGTCAGCGATGACGCTGTGTCAGGATTTCATACAACCACTGCTCAAAACAGCCAAACCTCCCCATCCCTTTAAAGTGCATTCATTGTTATAATGTGATCATGTGTCCGAGTTAAGGTTCTGATCCTCCCTACTTCACCATCAGTTGCCACTCTGCTACTCCTGACTGAGGAGGAGGAGGAGGAGGAGGAGGAGGAGGAGGAGGAAGAGGGATGCAGGGAGAGTACACCTTTCCTCCCTCGCTCCCTCCCTCCCTCCATCTCTTTCTTTCTCCCTCTTCTCTGTCTCTCCCTCTTCACTCCACACCAACAGCAGCACCACTCACCAACACACCACAACACACCACTTGCTGTCACTGGTGCACTGACACACACACACACACACACACACACACACACACACACACACACACACACACACACACACACTGAGTGGCATCCTCACAACAGACTGAGACGCCCTTGGACTGCTGCAGGCGAGGTGAGTAAGTAAATATTTGAAACCTACTCTGAGTGTGTATTACAGATCGTCTGTGTGTATGTGTGTGTGTGGGGGAGGGGGTGTTGTGTGTGTGTGTGTGTGTGTGTGTGTGTTGGCTGTTTTTGTGTCTGCATGTGCTCTGCTGTCTCCCTCTCCCTACATCCCTCCCTCAGCTTCTCCCTACCTCGCTCTCTCAGCTCAGCTGTATGTGTGTGTGTTTACGAGGCACACTCAAGCCAATGAGACTTGTGTTTTGCATCAGACCAAAACAAATCCACAAAATAATGCTGACTCCCTTTCAAAAGTGTGTGAATGTTTGTGCCAGTGTGACTTGTCAAACTGTGGACTGTGGTTTCTGTGGCTCTAAACTGCAGCAGGGAATTACAGGATAAAATCTCTCAGTCCAGTGTCAAGTTTCACTTTCAGAACTTCACACAGATTTTCCCTCTTTACTGTAAAAATCAACAAACACAACAAGTGTAGTTCAAGTCTGTATTCAAGTTGATGAAGAGTTTGGTGGATGTATTACATTTCAGAGGCCCTATCTTCCGCCTGAGGAATGATGTGCAGGACAAACAACGTGATGTCGTCAAGATTAAAGTTTGAGTTAAACATTTTTTGTTGTATTTATTTATTTTAAGTTTAAGTCTGTTGGAGTTGAATAGTGGTTTCCTGCTCGGGTGTTGCTCATGCTTATTCTCACTTCACTGGTGTAAATGCGGGTATGTGACCTGCTTTTCATCATCTCAGAACAATCCAGTCCCCTGGATCACACGATGCTCTTGTACTTTTCTCCAAACCACAGATACATGTGAGTTTGCAGAACCAAAATGGCTTGACTTATTTACATGTCTGCAGATGAGAATATCAACACAAGAGTGTTTTAGCTCGTGCTGCTTTTGGCAGATATAAGGGTGACAGTAACCATGTCCTTGCTAAGAGAGTAGTTAGATTTAGGCTGCAGCATGGCAGACCTGACCTGTCATCAATGAGAATGAGTCAGGTATCTACTATATTGTAATCTCTAACTCTTGCTTGAATCACATCCATTTTATTTGGTTTTAGTTTTGGTGCAGTGGAATCAGGCCTAGAGAGGAGGTTACAGACAGAAAATGGTGTGGCGTTAGCTCCTATGTGGTGGACACCTCCTTCTGCTCCTTCAGGTTGCCTCACCTCAGCCTTTATTTTCAATTACTGCTCCTCTGAGTTGACTGTTGTGATGCATTTCATGCTGCAGCAGGTTTCTCCGGCAAAGTTTTGTCATAGTGACAATTTGAGCCACGCTGCCTCTGGTCAACCTCTCCCTCATTTGGGTTCTCTGTGGGTGAACTCCAGATGACGCTCACTTTTTTCTTACACGTACAGTCCATGATGCTGTTGGTCATTGTGCAGTTAGTGAGTAGAAAATGTTTGAGTACTATGTCTTGTTTTCATTTATTTATTTATTTTTTGCCGAGAGAGGCTGCATGAACTGAGAGAGGCTGCATTCCTGGGAAAGCCATTGTCAATAAATAAGTGAGAGTTCAAGTCTGAGCAATCACATCCAGCCCCTGTTTGCCCCAGGAGCTACTAAACACCACTGAACTCTACTCAACTTCTCAGTCTGCCTTGCTTTCTGATCCTCAGAGTTTTAACATCTTTCTCCCCCTCATCCTGTCTCTTTCCCATCATCCATCCTCCCTTTCTTTTTGTCTAGCTGCCCAGTCTTCTGTCTGTATGTTGTCTGTTTTCTTCTTTTGTACATTAGAGGCTGAGGACAGCCTCGGTCCATTTCACTCTGCACTGTATGTGAGAAACCCCTGCCACACAGGGAAAAGACCAATTTGGTTTATGGAACACGAGTCCACCTGCAGCCACGCCACATTCAGTCAGATAGCTACTCTCGCTGTGTTTAATGTCATAAATGCTTATAAACAGGTAAGTACTGACAGGAGAATAGAGGATAACTTTATAAATTACAAATCATGTCATCAAAATTGGTGAATGGTATATGACCAACCCTCAGCTGCAACTCTGCATATGAGGGCTTCCTATTGGTCAAATATGAATGAAACACTGTTTTCAAACATTCACGGAGTAGTTAATGTAGCCTTAGCCAAGTTTCCCTTACTTTGAATGGGCTCTTTTTTTAGCTCCATCCATTTAGCTTCATTTACTTTGGTCTGATGTCTTCACAAAGAGTCCCCAAAGTGTCTCCAGTCCAGTGGATGGATGGATGGATGGATGCATGGATGGATGGAAGCATGGATGCATGGATGGATGGATGCATGGATGGATGAGCAGGTGGAGTGAGCGGCTCAGTCACCGGCTCCTCCAGTGAAATGAAGTGACAGACATGGACACACATTTGGCAACTCACTGCTCTGACGTTCTGTGTATAAAGTATGAGGTGACAAATTCTTGCTGTTCCATCTCTGAGAACGCCTCACAGTGAGCGTACAGAGGCAACACTGGGAATACAGTCAAGTCCGGTTTACACCAAACAATCAGAGTTGTAAAAATTAATGTGGTGTGTCTGCTGCACAGCAGGACTTTTTGGTCCAAGCAGGACAGACTCCTCCTGCCTGCCTGCCTGCCTGTGTGTCTGTCTGTCTGCCTGTCTGTCCTTCTCTCTGTCTGCTGAGGCTGCCAGCACTAGAACAACATGAGTGTGAGGCGAGGGGCCCCAGGGGTTTGTCAGGGAAAGGACAGCAAAGTGGTGAGGGTGGGGGAGGCAGGCAGAATGAAGGGACTATTTACTTTTGCCCTGAGAGCCAGGAGGAAGAAGGAAGACCCATGTGTGTGTGTGTGTGTGTGTGTGTGTGTGTGTAACTGGTATTCCTTTTGTTGTGGGGACCTAAACCTGTTTGACCAGTCACATTATGTGGACTTGTCTTCCTTATGGGGACAAAAATCATCATGAGAATTACCACATTTTAAGATGGAGACATGTTTTGGGACCTGGTGCTTCTGCTCTCTGTCTTAGGATATATATCTATACACTGCTGCATGATATGTGGAATACCAAAAACTTTGGAAAAATAAAAGTGTTGTGCATTGATAGAATTTCCAAGTCACATTTGCCGTCATATTTAGTTGTATAGTGATATTCTCTCTGTTGCTTTCTAATTTAAGTGAAGTTTATTTATAAGGACAATTTAAAACAACAAGTGCAAGTAATGGACACTAAACAGGATGGCATATAATCAGTATCGGGATTAATACTTTAAGTTAGACAGCGAGTGTGTTGCTCAAGTATGAGGTAGTAGCAGAAGAACCAAATAACATAACTTTAATTTTGTGTTAGGGTTATTATTATGTATTAACTTTGTGAAGGTCATCTGCATAACAATGGCAGATCCAGTAAGATCCAGTCTGATTTTAGCAAAGAAGTTGACAGATTTAAAATATAAGGAGAACTGGGAGGAGACTACTTTTTAGGATCTTGAAATCGGCCCATAGTTGTTGGAGTCAGAAGGAAGAAAGGTTGGACAACTGGCACTTCCAATGGTTGGGCTGATGATGCTGAAAACCTCCTTAATGAGGTGTAATGGAAATGTGTCATTTGGGCAGGATGTAAGTTTCATTTTACAGACTAAATCAATTGATGAAAAACAGAGGGATTGGAGTCAGAGGAAGAGAAATACAATCTATATATAAAACACGTTTTTGAATCAAGAAATTACAGAAGAGAGATGGTCAGAGCACTTATAGGTCAGCTAACTACAGGAAGTCTCCAAAACTAGAGACTGGAGGTGACCAAGCCTTTGCAATGGCAGCTCCTCAGCTTTGGAATGCCTTGCTCTTTTTCTCCTTGGCATTTAACTCAGGTTGAGCTGGACTCCCATTTGTTTGCTTTTATTATGCGCTGTATTGTTTAAATGTTTCTGTTGTTTTTGTGTTTTCTATTTTAACGATTTTTATTGATGTCATTCTGTACAGCACTTTAGTCAACCTTGGTTTTTAAATGTGCTTTATAAATACAATTTGTGTTGAGTAGAGGTAGCAGTTTTAATCATATCTATCCATTAACTAAAGGAAGAAAAGCAACACAATCCCCGAGAGAAATAAACAAGCTGACAAACCAATCTATGTTACATTGTAACTAAAAGAGCAGATTTGTGGAAAGATACAGATGTCAGTCAGCAGACATTTATTTAAAGGAGCTGTAGCAAGATTATTCATGCAATAATATTTTTAATGCCAATGAATGAACGGATCATAATATGACATAAAAAAATGAGACCTACTACAACTTCCATTGTTGTCTACAATGGCCTATAGGCAGCTTTATACGAAATGGAGTCAAGACAGAATTGTTACACAAATATAAAAGATGTGAGATTGTGTGTCGTCTGCATGCCTGAAGTGAACTTCACCGGCTGATTTCTGTCCACTGTTACAGGAGCTGTGAGCAGCAAATGAGTGTTGCTTCGCTCTGACACCGGCTCACGCAGATGCTGCCGCACAGTTGCAGATTTGGACAAAAGTAACTCGAAAGCAGTTTACTCAAAGCTCATTTTTATTTCACGCTGCTGCTCAGCAAAAACCTAGAAGCAAAAACATAACAAAAGCATAAGAGCAAAATGGGAAAGTGACTGGTATTGTGGAGTGAGTGGAGTGTTGTGTACATCTTGATAGTGCAGTCTCCTCTGTCATTGTTTTGGCTGGAGGCCACGATGCTCACTCTCGGTTGTCGCGAGTACAAGCACAGTGATGAGGCTGCAGTTCAGTTAAAGCCACGCTTGTCACTATGGAGAACTGTTTTTGGAACTTTCATTTAGCCCCTGAAATAAAAGCAGAAGAAAAGAAATACCTGTGCATAGTCAACACTGAAGAAGAGAGGAAAACAAACTCGACCACTTCACAGCTTCGGGCTTTCTGTCAGATCGTTTGAAAAGTGTCTTGTTTGTTAGTAAACACTTCCAGTTGTGCACATTTGCTCATTTGAATATTTTTACTGTCATGTCATCAACAGGCCTTCTGACTGGCTGACTGTGTATGCGTCAAAACTCAAACTAAAAGATATAAACTGCATCAAAATTCCCGAAAATAATGTATAATGTTTAAAATTATTATTAACATGTGCATAACTTTTGTCTGGTGTTGCAAAGGCATTTGGAGAACCGCTTTGCTAGTTGTGTATGTAGAATGAGAACAAGATTCTGTCCAACTGACAGTGTTTGAATTTGGTCAAAGAAAGAAATTACTCAGTGTGTCTATGACGGTCCTTTCAAATGAAGAAATATAAATGTGTGTGTGTGTGTAGATTCATGCTAGTGTGCTTGCATACCTGTAGGACCACGTGGCTCCAGTTGGAGCATGAGTGTGGCTGACGTGTATGTGTGCAGTCGCTCACGCCACTGACCAAAAAATGGCTGCACATGTGAAGCTGTGTCTGATTCTGTGTGTGTGTGTGCGTGCGTGTGCATGTGTGTGTGTGTGTGTGGGGCAGCTGGCCGCGCTCCAGCTGTGTCTGGTTGGATAATGAAATCCAGGTGCGGCAGCGCCTGCTTTAAGACACCTGTCACCAATATTTAGTGCCAGAGGAGCCAGACTGCAAACAGGGCGAGACGAGCTGTTTGCTTATTTTAACAAGGCTGCCTAACTGGACCTGAGGACACGGGATGTACTATGAGACTTTTCCTAGAAGTTTTGTCTGTGTCTCACTGTGTACGTGCACGTGTGTGTATGTGTGTGTTTGTTACTTATTTCAGACCTTTTCTGCCGAAAACACTGCTCTTGTCAGGACCAGTAGCCCTTATGGAAACCAAAACCTGGTCTTAATATGTCAGAACCTAATTTCTGAGGAACTGGTTAAGTTTAGGCTTAAGAGTTGAATTGTGATCAGGTAGGGTAATGCATGGTTTACGCTGTGTGTTTGTGTGTGTGTGTGTGTGTGTGTGTGTGTACAGGGTTGCACTGAAATCCTTCAGCTTCCAGACTTTGCTGATTCAGTGTTTCCCCACAGCTTTTACTTCAAATGGCTCCCTCCCTCCCTCCCTCACTCATCTTCTACTGCTTTATCCTCCACATGATGGACATGGGGTGCCAATCCCAGCTGACATAGAGCAAGAGGTGGGGTACATCCTGGACAGGACGCCAGTCCATCACAGGGCCACATAACAACCTCCACTCTCAAACTCACACCTGTGGTCAATTTAGAGTTTCAAATTTGCCAAATCTGCGTGTTTTTGGACTGTAGAAAGAAACCAGAGAACATGGAAAAAAAAAAAAAAAAAAAAAATATATATAACAACAGAAAAAAAATATATATATATATATATATATATACTGTATACACATGGGAGAACATGCAAATTCCATGCAGAAAGCCCATGTTCCTGACTGGGTCATGTACCTGGTGTTCTTGGTGCAGCGGCAAGAGTGCTAACCGCTACACCAACCATGTTGGTTTGGTTATTTTGACCAAGTCACACGAAATCCTATCAACGTATACACATCTTAAATAGACAGTCAATGGGGTTTAATAGCTAATAATGTAGGCTACAGTATATACCCATAATAATACTGTGTATAAAATGATTTGAATAGTTAATTTTACTGATGTGATACTTCACACAGCCCCTAATAAAACCAAATAAATTTAAAAATTTAAAAAATGCATGAAAACTATGTATATAAAGTTGGTGCTAGTACCAACAGTTTACCCATAAACTCATTTGTGTGGTGTTTTTTTTATGTATAAAGAATTTGATTTATTTATATTCATTTATTAATAATATTCTCTGTGTGTGTGCTTATGTTTTGAACTAGTTTAATTACAAACCACATGATTTCAGGACTTACTAAGCTGTATTTGTCGGCCACTATGTTGTTTTCAAGGCTGCTGCCAGTCTGTGTTCTTGCAGCCAAGTGACAGTTGCACTTTTCCAAATCTTTTAATCACTACGTTAGTTCCCCACTTTTCTACAGTAATGCAGTAAGTAACAAAAAGCAAACTGTTAAACTGTTGATATCTGAATTAATTAATAATGAAACGCTTTATTGCATGCAGAAGCACACCTGTGCACTAAAGGGTCAAACTTTTTGGCGTATGATGGTTACCCTTATTTTTCCTGATGGTAAGCTGGGGTAATTTGTGGTTACTAATATTGAATCATAATTAGAATTACATGAGAGAGAACTAGACTCTTATACTTCCTCTTGTTTTGAACCGGGCCCATGACAGAAAACACAGTTTGGGAAGAGAGAGTTTGTCTCCTGTTGGCTGTTCTACAGTTTAGTGTAAATGTCACTATTCCAGCACTGGTAACAGCTAACAACTGCCTACACTGTAAAGTAACCTGAAAAGGAGAAATGAATCAAAAATAGAAACAATAAATGAAGAACAGGCATGCTAAACACATGTCAGTGTAGGTGGAGTCTTTCATCGATGGAGAGATTATCTCAAGTCATCTATCATATGTGAAGCATCTGCGTCAACTGTCACTGCCAGATTAAATTCATAAATGTAATATTTAGGTCTGTAGGACAAAACATAAATAACTAACAGTGGCAGGAAGAAATTAAAAGCGCAAAATTCACAACTGAGCAAACAAAAGAAATGTGATCATGATTGTGTGCTCAGTGTGTTGGTCACGCCCACAGGAAACCAGGCAATAAAATCAGACGTGTAACATCATGTTCCCTCAAACTTCTTTGGAGTCAAGGTGGACACCTTTAAGCCACTCCAAAGCAGCTTGTTGTCTGCTGCATCAATTGCTGTGTTGCGATGTGGGCAGTTGTTTACAGGACATCATGGACTCATCACCTGTTCTTTCTTTAAAAGAACAGGTGGTGAATATGGCAAACAACCCCATTTGAATGCAACAAATTTATATATGGGGTCTTGTGATTCCAATAGCCCTCATTTCATATGCAACAGGCAGAGCGGCTACCAAAACAGTGGCCCGTTAACAACACACAGAGAAGGAATGTGATGTCACATCAGTACTCTACATGTTGCACATTGGACATTTCAAATGATCCGGTAAGTCATTTGCAAGGATTTGTTTTCTGTCTTCGGAAACTGTCGTGAATCCAAACCGCCACGGCAGAGCCACTCTTCAGACTCTCTTCTGAATCAAAGGCTTCACTCAGTCTATAAATTCCCGTGTAGAGTTGTACACTCCTTTTCCTGTGTGTCTGTGCCTGTTCATGTTAACCTTTACATGCAGACATCTACACTTCCTCACTGTCTGCCTTCATATAGCACAGCCAAACAAAGGTCCACCTGTGCAAAGTCGTGGAAACTTGCCTTCGCCCTTCCAGCATACTGAGGCTTGTTTAACTTTAACTCGAGCCCCTCCACGCTCCAGCTCCCCTCCTCCAGCACCTGTGGGCTCTCAACACTCTGTCTGTGTCACCGTCCACCTGCCAGCACCTGCACAATGTGGACTGGCAGCACATTAAAATACCTGCTGCTGGCGTGAGTGTGCATTGTCTGAGAAAATGCCTGTTGTTTAGCCTGGCATTGTTTCACTTTGATGTGCATGGACGTGTGACAGTGAATATTAAGTTAGGTCTGATCTGATAATGTAATTAAGAGCATCTTAGTACACACTCTAAGATACAACTCTGATGCAGTTAAGGCAACAATGTCAGACAGATAACTGCTTTGTAACACTTGTTATACAATGTTGTTATAGACAGAGGAAGAACTCCCGTGCTGCAGAAGACACTGCGAATATATGATGAAAAGAAAAATAAACTATATGCACAATTTCCATTAAAAAAGCTTGGTTTATTTTGTCCACCAGGGTGCAGTTTCCTGCTACTGCATGTGTATGAATGTTGGGTCACATTGTAAACTGCACCTTCCCAAACACGTCAGGAGTAGACCAACACTCCACTGTCTCCACAAGCTACATTTTTCTTCTGAAGACTTTGCACTCATGGCTCTTGATGCATAAAATAATTTTTTGAGTGCGAGCGTGATTGCCTTTCTTATCCCCCAACACCTTGTTATTGATATTGTTGGAGGTGAGGGATTTCACAGAAGAGTCAGAAAGGAAACATTGCTTTCTCGCAGCATTAAATAAAATCAAACATCAGGCACTTCTGTGGGTTTGGAAGCTTGAGAAGTTTAAATTTGGCGATTTGGAGAAGACACAAAAAAACACCCACAACTCACCACAAGTCCCTGAACGTGGATTTAAATACCACAGGAACTTATTAGTGGTCATGATATTTCCTCTCAAATCTTCAGCCTTTTGTTAAAGAGTCATCACTGGCTGCTTCTGCCTATAAACCCAGACTCTCTCCATTCATCATCATGTTCATTGCTCTGTGTCCAGCATGTCAGTGCTCAACACTGATGAGTAGGGATTGTTATCATTGGGAGACCAACACTTATTCATACTCTTACTGATGCTTATTTTGATGCTGAGGACATTGGGAGGGTGGTGGAGAGCCAAGAATGCTCTTTTCACCTCAGCACCAGAGGCCAGGGTCTTCTGTATGAACCAATGCAGAGGGAGGTTGTAAATCTAATTTTATAAACTTGGCGACAGCACACTGTCCTATCAGCCTTTTTTTCCTCAACTCATTTTCTCTCAAACACTATTGAGGAATGGATTGGACTGACCTCTGTGGCTGCTGCTTGGCTGCCATTGTCTCATATTTAGTCACATCAAATAGACATTTTCAAAAGTGATGCCAACGGCTTCTTCATTCTACACTGAGCCATTTGTTGTCAGCAGTGGAAAAGCTAGCTTTGAGAAGTTTAAGGGTTGAATTAGAGTATATGTTGTCTATTTGTCCTTTTATATATATGAAAACATCACCATTAGTGAAGTAATGGCAATTTTGGCAACGGCAATGGCAATTGTCTGCCGTGTCTCTGACAAAATGGAGGCAACGCGGTAACGGTGTGTTTTCTGAGTGTACAATCATCTGAATGTATGAGTTGTTGTTTTTATGACCTCAGCCCTTCATATTTACATTAGAAGCAGGTCTTCTCTATGTTTTAATGGACAAACTAAACGTCTTTTGAGTTTTATTGATAAAGCTTCTCCTACAGGGAATAGAAATATTCAACTGCAACATGCAACTTCACCTATAAATGCTACTAGATCCTGCACACCGTACCTTTAATTGGCTGGAGCCTGTGTTGCCACATAGAAAGATGAACATTTGTCAACATCAGCCAAATAAGTGCAAGCACAGTGCCACAGACTCATGATGCAGTTTGGCAATGTGCAATGTTACTCCATTCAGGTGAATCAGCAGTTTCACTTGAAGCCTCCAGTGCATATGTGTGAGTGCACAGTTACCAGCCTAATACACTTATCATATACTAATTGTACACACAATCTCCCGGAGCACTTCTGGGTTCACTTTCTTGCTTAGAGTGATGCACTGATACCAGTTTCTTTATGTCTCTTTAAATGATTAAACTTCTGTTTCTTCTCTTCTCTGTGACTAACCAGGATGAGGCTGTGGTCACAGGAACGATGTGGCGAGATGTGTGTGGTCCTGCTGGGCTTCCTGACACTGGCAGTGTCTGTGGGGAACCTGTCCACCAGGGGGATCCAGGTAGAAAACTCACCAATGTCCACATCCCTGTTCACTCTTCCGTCATTTGACAATGGTTTGAATGCAACAGGGATTGGTTTATATCGAAAAGTTACACGATACAGCTTTAAGTAAAAAGGCATCTTCAAATTAATTACATTTCAACACATTTTAAAATGCATCTCTTATGCCCCAAATTGTTTACTCTTCTCTTTTTACCTTTTCTCACTTTTATGCATATTTCTACTGTCTGTCTCTCCCTGGACTCTCTCTCTCTCTAGCTGCTATCTCACACCTTTTACAAGAAGCTCAGCACACATTCCAGCGGTCACTCTGATGAATCTGTCCATATGAAGGAAAGGAGCCATTGGCCTGAATTAATAGTGTGTCTGCACATGGGGAATGTGTGAAATGCTCGACCATCTTTGCACGTTGGACCCTGTTTTACTCTGGTTCTAGTTTGTCCTGATGTATTTCACCGTGAAGCTTTATCCATTTATACATTATTGAAATCATCGTCATGCTGCAGCAAACAAACACAATAGTAACTGTTCTTCATCTTAAGCTATTAGGTCCATTAGTGCCACCACAACCACTTCTGCAGTCAGTGGTACAAGTGTTATGCAACTGCTACACTCTAATGGTCAGAATATGGTTTAGGTTTGAGTTAACTGCGGTGAATAAACGTATAATGAGTTAGTGCCTCACCAGCCATGAACCACACTGCACGTCACTGGTCAGTATTCACCAGCAATGTGTATGAGAGAGAGTGAGAGGGCATTGGTTAACCTTGGCTGAAGCTCCATGAAAACCCAGTATGTCTCACACTCTATATTTTAACAGATATATGTCTCTTTTGGTCCAGACGATTTTGAGAGGTGTAGGGAGGCTTTTTAGGTTGGGTAACGTTTGGCTTTTCTGAGCCAAACTCGCAGCTTGCTGTGTTTGACTGACTCTGCTGGCAATCCAGGTGTCGAAGTGCTACAAACTGTGTTAGTGGGTGGTTTGTGGAATGGGTGGTGCAACAAAGCAAAACACTAAACTAAAACAGAAGAAGTTTGCGGCCAAAAATTTTAATTTTGAATATTCTGGCTGCACCATTGTTATAAGTCAAGTTAGCGTTCCATATCATGATTATTTTATGACTAACTATAAAATCTCCTACACAAAAAGCCCTTTACAGGGGAAACATGGGTGACACCTCAGAAAGAACCACAGAGAAGGGATCTGTCTGTCAGGACGGACCGTCCTGTCCCTTAATGCCGGCCTTCCCATCAAAACTCCATGCTAGAAACGCTGGACATTACTGACTGTCATGGAACTGCGATATGCAGCTGCACGTCTGGTGCCATTTTTGTGTGACTTGCTAACACGCTAACTTCTGGCCATTGCCTCTGCTCCCTCCAGCTTGCTGTGAAGACTCTGGTCATGTGCTGTGAGGGCACAGGCAGGCTGCGTGTAGGGTCATGGATTGATTCCTGAAGGAAAGGCACACCAGCCAAATGAGCCAATGAGTCCAACTGGTCTAAATGAAATGATTGGTTGTGATGTATGTACTTGGAAAAATGATTAGATAAGTCAGGAACAACAAGCAATATGTTTGCATGTGTGTGTGTGTGTGTGTGTGTGTGTAGGAAGAGGGCGTGGCTTCCAACAGCCTGGAGGAGAAGCTGGAGGTGACCACATACTGGTGGGGAGAGTGGGCCAAGTGGACGGCTTGCACTCGTACCTGTGGAGGTGGAGTGATGTCACAGGAAAGGCACTGCCTCAAACAGAGGTCAGCAACACACACACTCATGGGGTTGCACCGCTATTCTTGTTAGGACTATGTATTGAGCTCCATTAATTTGAACAGTCAAACTAAAACTGTATCCCTAACCTTAAGCATGATTGTATTCCCCAATTGATTATGTTTTATTTTAGATGGCTTTTGTTGTTTCTTTATTGTTGTTGTTAATTTCTTAAACGTCTCTTTTCTGTCCAAAGAAAGAAAGTTGCCACTGGTAAAAACAACATGACCTGCACAGGAACTGCAAAGAAGTATCACCTCTGCAACACTAAAGTGAGTCGCAGACTTTCAGTTAATTTCTCACCGCTTCATGACTCCCATCTATTAAAAAGAGAAAGCCACTCTTGAGCAGCTGACAGGAACAGGCTATGGCTGTGGCAAGCAGCTGTCAGGCCTAACTGCATGTTGCTGTCTGAAAAGTAAATACAGGCTGAGACTGATCGTCCCTGGTCAGAAAACCAACCCCAATCAAATAAACACTTATAGAATTCATTTGTGTGACTCACTATAAAACTGAGTCTTAACAAATTGTGGAACGGGCGTCTGTCAACGGTGTGTGGTGCTTCTCTGCTGTGCAGGAATGTCCTGCCACTGGGAGGAGCTTCAGAGAGGAGCAGTGCTGGTCCTTCAACTCCCAGCTTTACAATGGGAGGAACTATCAGTGGAAACCTCTTTATCCTGGTAATAACCTTCATAAAATATCTTGACAACCTCTCATAGCCCCGTGAAACACACCAGAGGCGAACAAGGTCTTTGGTGTTTCAACTTCTGTGTCCTGTGTCCAGAAGAGGAGCGATGCTTGTATGAAATTCAGTGACTGAATTAGGAGCCAGTGACCTTTGCTCTCTCTCAGAAATAAGACCACAAACACCAGCTGGTATGCATATGTAGGCTTCTTGGCTCATTTGGTGTACTGTTGTGTCCACAAGATGCCAAACTCAACGTAACAGTAGTTTCCACTCTACTATGATTACATTTCCAAAGTTTAAGTTAGTAGTAGTATAGTAATAGGAGAGTTGCGGCCTACACAGTAGACATTGTATTTCCTTTTTCCGGAGTAGACACAGAATTTGTTATATTGCACACAAGCGATAGTTCGCTCAGTGTTTTGCGCCAAATGTAATACTCCAGTAACATAAGTAGTATACAGATAGTTTAAAGCAAATATGTGAGGAATGTGGTTGGCTGTGAATATGTGGTCTATGTAATGCAAGGCTATCAACATCATGAAAGTGAAAGCAAAAATATTTTCACTGTTTGGGGTTTGAAACATCTTCCCCTCCATAGACGACTACGTTCACATCTCTAGCAATCCATGCGATCTCCACTGCACTACGACCGACGGCCAGAGGCAGCTGATGGTGACGGCACGAGATGGCACATCGTGCAAGTACAGCAGCTACCATGGCGTCTGCGTGGACGGTAAGTGTGAGGTGAGTCCAGCTCCTTATTTAGTTTGTATTTACTGTTTTCTTCGGGTATTTTAAAGATCAGTTCAGTGTCTTAGCATGGATCAGTATTAGATGAGCGCTGGTGGGAAACTGGGTTTTAACTTATTTTTAAATAATTTTCGAGACAAACATATTAGAACACTTGTAGCTACTATTCTATGCAGTGGCCAATAAAACGATCAATAAATGTATGTTTTTAATAAGTTGCTGCTTTTCCTTCTGTTTTTGAAAGTGTTAAAAACATCCAACACCGTAAACACTTCTTTCTTCTTGAAATCACTGTTACTTCTTTCCTAAACTGGTAAATAGTTTCTTCATCTTTACTTCCAATCTCCCGCTTTGCTACGCAGCCAATCGGATGTGATGGAGTCCTGTTTTCCTCCAACACCTTGGATAAGTGTGGGGTCTGTCAGGGTGATGGCAGCAGTTGCAGCAGAGTGACAGGAAACTTCCGCCGTGGGGCCACAACGCTGGGTACGTTTTTTTTTTCATATACATCTTTTATGATGAAAATAATGAAGCAAAAATGATTAACTGGGGGGCGACCGGTAAAGATCACCAACACTTCTTTCCTGCCATCAAGGTTACTCTTTCATAACTCAAATACCTGAAGGATCATGGGACATTCAGATCATTGAGAGGAAGAAATCAGCTGATGTTCTAGGTGGGTACTGCTTTGTCGTCTAATAGACAAACAATTCTTCAAATTTCCCAGCTTGGGATCAATAAAGTATAATCAATCAATCAATCTTTCAAACTTCTAATGCAATCATGTACTGCAGCTGTGACGGACCAGGCTGGAAACTTCTTCTTCAATGGGGCCTACAGAGTGGACAGTCCCCAAAACTTCCATGCAGCTGGCACCATCTTCAAATACCGCCGACCAATGGATGTGTATGAGACTGGGATTGAGTACATAGTTGCTAAGGGCCCAATTGATCAGGCTATCAATATCCTGGTATGACTCTTCTGTGTTATCACATGTTATGACACATGCTATAACCGGACTCACCACATTTCTTTGCTATTTTATTTCTTAAGGACTGCAAACTATCCATAATGTTTCAAACCTACTGATTCTTCATCGACATTATGATTTCAGAGTTGACGTGTGTGCAGTAAAAGTTCGGGTTCACTGAAATGTGTTTGTGTGAGGTACTGACAGATGCAGAGGTCACTCATAGTTCAGGCAGCAGTGATTATGTGTCAGTACCTCACACCGAACAAAAACCTGAGCCCCTTTTAATTTGAAAGCTGATGATTATTTCTCAGTTTTGCTTTTACCTTTTACTGAAACAAATCTCAGACCTCCACTTGACTCATGTCCATCTCGTTGCTCAGGTGTGGAACCAAAATGGTCGCACTCCATACATCACTTATGAATACACTGTTTTGCGGGACTCCCTGCCACCCATCCCACCTCCTCCTGTCTACACTGGAGCAGACAGCTCAGCTGGTGAGGCATCCGTGGAGATGGGGAGTTTGCTGTCTCCTAACAGCAGCGTCTATGACAAGGCCGGTTCTAAGAGCCAGCTCGAGCCAAGAGGCACAGATGGACAGAAGGGCCCAGAGACTAATGAGGTGTATGAGGAAACGGCGGCCATCGACTGCGACCAGGATGGAGCAGCTGCCGCAAAATTCATAGGTAGGGATCATGGACTGCCTGTGAAGTGAAGTCAATATGGAAGAGACCAAAATGGCAGTTGGGGGGTGACTGCATTGATTTGGAGTTTAAATATCAGTCATCTTGTTTGTAAAATGTCAAGTACAGCGCAGTCTCCTACACCAAAGTCCACAGAGAAAATCAGTATTTTAAAGAGGACATTTTTTAGTGGAAAACCAAATGTCTGATGTTTTTTGGTGTCACAATAATAAACACTTCAGCCACTTCTGACAAAGAAGGGCTTCTCTGTTTACCTGAGCTCAAGCAAGAGGTTTTGAAAAGTCCAGTTTAGTTACATAACTAGCACATTTGCCGTGCAACCAACCCTCAACAGCTACTCCTGGTCATGGACGTGAACATTCAACCTGAAGAAGAAGAAGAAGAAGAAGCAGCACCGCTCTTGGCAAAGGAGTCACACAAAGCACACTCACCTCTGAATGTGTGTCAGTACATTCAAAATACCTTAAATGTCCATTTGCACTATACTATAGACTGTATTATCTGTATGGACTGAACTCTATCAGAAGCTGATTCAGTAGTCTGTTAGCAGACAATCCAAAATAGGTCAGATTTTACCCTGATCCTCTTCCCTCTCCATTTTTCTGCATGTTTGCGAGATGGCCCTTTGCATCTCTGCATTATTGATGTTACAGACACATAAAGGAGATCGGGAGTGGATGAAAAATTCAGACTTCCTGGGTGTTTTCCCTCTGTTTTTAAAAAAATGGCTGTATCAAAAACATGTGCCGTAATGGCCTCCCTGCAGGCACTCGGCTTGCACAGCTTACCGCCAAGGCCATTACGGCACCTCTGTGTGGTGCGACGAGACATTGTGGCTCAGCATACACTTTCATGAAATTACATCACATGACAGATACTGAGTGCTGAGCAAAATCTGAATTTTAAATTTCACTGCTAGTGTTTTGTATGCAAATTACAATCTTGTGTGATTATAGTTGCAACACCGATTGTTCTTGATTGATTTTGTTTGATTTGTTTCCAATCACAGCTGATTTTTGCAACTTTGATCCATCAGAAGGAAACAGCAGTCATACAGGTAGCACAGCCAACCCTGCAGCTGCTGGTGAAGCCCTGGACACAGGACCAGATTCTCCAAACCTCATCTGGCGGGTCCTGCTGGATGGCCGACTCAGCCCAGATGAGCTACTCATCAACATTTCAACCAATCAGCTGCTGACTGAGGGTGGCAGCCTGTTCTTCACAGAGGTGGGTCCACCAGAGACAGAGCTAAGCAGCCTGGAGCCAGATTTTGGTCTTAATGAGACGATGGAATACACGCTGGGCCGCAAACGCAATGACAGTGGAGACACTTTGTACCACAACAAAACAGTGCAGGGTGGTGGGAGGAGCTCCAACCGCTCCAACAGAACCAGGTAATCCAGCAAAACCAGATTATCAAGCAGAATACTAGTAAGCAGGACATCATCTTAAAACTAAGATTTTAAATGATACAACAGTTTTCCTTGGTTCCTTTCAGGCGTTATTACTTCAGAATATGGCTGGGACAATTAATTGGTTTGAGTGTTTGTTTTTTTCAATAATTAAAACAAGATTTCTGATTTCAGCTTCTTACATGTGAATGTTTTCTTGTTTCTTTGCTCCATATAACAAAGAAAACTGATTAATTTTGGTTTGTGGACAAAACAGGACATTTGAGAACATCGTCATTCCAGGTTTGAGAAACATTTTTACGGACCAAACAAGTCCTCAATTAATCAAGAAAATAATTGACAGATTAATTATAAAATAATTGTAAATTGCAGTCCTACTTTTCAGGTAAAACCTGAAAGTTTCTGAGTCTGCTGCTGCCTGAGGACGTGACACTACATTCTATGGACAGTGTGGAAACTCTTCCATAGCCTGAAAGTGTCCTCAGAGAGAAGATAGACAGTGAGACAGTCCACCATTAGTCATTCAGTAGACAGACAGAAAGAGATAGAGTAAATCAGGAGGACAGATGAACTGACAGGAAGTATGGGCAATAAAAGAAGTGTATAGGTACTGCTGGTGTACTGTACGGCTCAGAATTATAGATTATGTGTATGTTTGGGCTTTTCTTTCATATAATTCATAGTTCCTTCACTGTTTGGCAGCCAGCCACTATAAAACCAGCAGTGATGCAGCCTGACTAAAAAACAAAAGTATGTAAAACATGATGTGAAGGGGAAAGTGAGCTGTCAGAATGCAGTCACTTCTGGGGGAGGAAAAGGCGGCAGTGAAGGATAACTCTAAGAGCTGTTCAAATAAATGTCTGGCAGGTGGAGAATGACCAGCCTTATGACAAGAATGTCCACATGTCTTTTATTGTTATGTGATGAAAAAAGTGAAGCGTATCTGCTGGGATGAGGGCTACAAATCAGCTGAGACAGTCTCACTACACTTGGCAGGTGTAGTAACAGGGTTCATCTACTGTCGTCACAGTGTTAAAGGGTGGGTCTTCATGGAATCACCTCAGCATGTTCCAGTCGTTTTCACCAACATTCCTGTGTGTCACAAAGATAAATTCTGCTACACAGTTTTCCTTTTACACTTTGTGTGTGTGTGTGTGTGTGTCAGGGGGAATCAGAGGCTTCATCAGAAGAACCTGAAACTGAGCGCAGCAGACATGTACCGCTGGAAACTCTCATCTCAGGAGCCATGCAGCATGACATGCTCCATAGGTATTTTCAAACAATGATATTCTGTGTGTGCACTTACATTATTGAGTTTCATTTCCATAAGAGCCTCATAACATCTGATTAACACAACAGTGTTGAGATACTGATAGACTTTGTTTGTATGGAAGTGGACATAGTGTCTGGGTCCAGAGTTTGAAGCCAGCACAGTGTCTGAAACTTACAGTATATTCTCTTGAATGTCCATCAAGGGGCAACTGCTTCAATACGAAATGAGCTCCATAATCCCTCACTTCTTCTCCAGCATGGTTGCAAGCGTAGGTGCGCATACAGTGGATGAGCTCTCAGAAAGAGCAGCCCCACACTTCCAAATTACTTGTGATTTAAAATAAACAAGATGGTGGTGGCATCACGGGAGTTCGCATCATTCAGTGACAATGACATTACAGAAGATTAATACTTGTTCTGCAGGTTATATAGAAAAGGCTGGTACATTTACCATCAAGGTAAGGGTGCTTTTCATTTGATTGCCTGTCAGTGTCTGTGTCTCAGTTTACAATACAATATTTATGGCTTTTAATTGTTGAATGAGGGATTTTAGTCTTATTGTGCATTCTCGCCATACAAGTCACATTACTCTCTGCAGTTGATGGATCATTTGGGTTTACCCACATTACTTGCCCAAACAACGCTAAGTAAAACACAACTGGTGATTACTCACCTCAGTCTAGTGAGTCTTTATGTCATCTCATCACATGAAAATTTTAATTCTGTTTGGTGTAAACGCACCATCTATTTATTTTTTATTTTTTTTATTTTATCTAATAAATGGTTGCTCTCAATCTAGGAGTTTCAAAGTCTTTTGTCACATGTATTCGCTATGATGGTATCGAGGTGCACGATATGTATTGTGATGCTCTGACCAGACCTGAGCCGGTCCACGACTTCTGTATTGGCCGAGAATGTCAGCCCAGGTACAGTCCACTGAAGAAAACAAAGCTTTAACCAGAATTAAGCTCTTATTACTTATATTGCTGCACAGTGTTTAGGAACCTTCATTGGCAATGAGCTGATAACCTGGACCTGATGTGTAGGTGGGAGGCAAGCAGCTGGAGTGAGTGCTCCAGGACCTGCGGGGAAGGTTTCCAGTTTCGCCAGGTTCGCTGTTGGAAGATGTTGTCACCAGGCCTGGACAGCTCTGTCTATAGCGACCTGTGCACCATGGCCGACCTGGAAAGACCCGTGGAGAGACGAGCCTGCAAAAGCCCTGCCTGTGGGCCACAGTGGGAGGTGGCCGAGTGGACTGAGGTATGAAAGTTAAAGCAGAACATGACAGAAGAGGTGTTTGTTGTTGTACGTTTGCAGAACATGTGGCTGTGACTATTGACTTAGACTCTTAAAAACAAAGTTATTAATTATTTGAAGATGTCAGACATTGGTATGAACTCAGAACAAGGTGAACTGTAGCAGGTGGATGTCACGTTCCAACAGTAACGTCCAACATGTGTCCCCCTCGGATGTCTGAAGCTGCAGTATATATTTGTTGTACTAAAACATATTTATACTCCGTGTGCGTCTCCACCCTCCGTCCAGTGTCCTGCTAAATGTGGCCGAAAGGCTCAGGTGACCCGTGATGTGCGCTGCTCTGACGAGACCAGACCATGTGACCCAACGACCAAACCACCAAACATCAAAAACTGCACGGGACCGCCCTGTGAACGACACTGGACTGTGTCTGAGTGGGGACCTGTAAGTGTCTTTACACTGCACACCATATGCCATACACATACACTACTACACTTTGCATATTATTAAATCTAATTAGTGACTGCCAAGGCAAATTAACTGCTGCTTCCTACAATAATTATTAATCCAAACACAAATTTTTCCTTCCACTGTGAAGAAAAGTCAGTTAAGTTGATTTAACGATTATTATCATAACCCATGTCTGAGTCATTCAGTAAAAAAATTCCTTGTGTTCTTAACGCGTTTTCCTCCATCTAATGTTTTTAAGATTGATAGTTTCACCTGTCCACAACTGTCTGTACTACACAGTGTGAATTTACAGCTTTTATTGTCTTCTACAGACAAATGTAGTTTCTGATGTTCCACTCAAAGTCAAAGTCTGGAAACTTTAAGGTATAATTTACAACCGTGTGGAGGCAAACGGCCCGAGCAGCTGAGAAATGTTCCTCACACGCTGTGAAATTGTTCCCACTGCAACAGCTATGTTAGGTCATTTTTTTATGATTATTTATGAAATTGCCAACTCTAAAAACATGTAACTTTATATTTCTATTATACTTTGATATACCAGTTTGTTATGTTCAGCGGTGTAGTAAATTTATTTTTATTGACAGACATTTGTAGTTGTATTAAAGGGAGTGAGATAAATCAGAAACACATCTGCATCCTTTAATGAGCCAAGAAGGGAAATTATTTTACTGTTAACATATTAGTCCATGCAAGTCCAGTCAACACGTATGATTCGGGTGGACTCACATCGGGTCAATTTGGTCATGGGTGGATGAAGATGATTGCATCTACAAATTGTTCTAAAATTTGTGACCGTCTGAACCTTGCACACTGACTGCAAATGCTCTAGGTCGGGCAATACTGTGTATGGAGACAGAAGAGAATGTGGGAATGCCACACCAACACACCGAGGCTTTCAAGCTCCCGGTGACATCAACACAACATTTTAGTGCTTTAATCACATATAAGTAGCTCGAAATATCAGCTCCACACCCATATACAATCTAGGAATATCTAAAAAGCCATATTCCCAGTGTTACTACTGGATATTTAAAGGTTGCTATGATTTCAATTGCCCCGCCACAACCTGACGTACCATTCAGATGCAACAACTCCATCGCGCTGATGATTTCCACACTAAATAATCCTGTCCTGTAACAATGTGAAAGCTGAAAAGACTGACATGTGCTGCTGTTTTAAAGGAATGGCCTTGAATGATCTGATCTGACTTCTAAACTGAAAACATGGCTGCAGGGAAGCAAGGACACTGACATGTCCTCTCCTCATTAACGTATTCTGACCTCTGACCCCATGTCGCTGTAGTGCTCGGGCTCATGCGGCCAGGGGAAGATGGTGCGTCACGTGTACTGTAAGGCTCTGGACGGTCGCGTGGTCCCTGAGAATCAGTGCTCTGTGGAAGACAAGCCACTGGCCATCCATCCCTGTGGGGAGAGAGACTGTTCTCCACACTGGCTGAGCCAAGACTGGGAGAGGGTGAGGCCTAAATCCTGCTTTTACTTCATTTTTTCTACTGTTTTTTATCTTTTCCTTTCTTTTTACTCCTCTTTTCACATTATAATCTTCTTAAACTTTGTTGTTGTTGTTTTTTGGATTACACTTTTATTACAGTTCTGTCTCTGCATTGTTGTTTTTAAATATGTTGTTCTTAAATTGTACAGTGCCAATAATTTGCCTCTGTATCTGAAAACTGCTTTATTAGTTTGCCTTTATAAATTCATTACTGACAGTTTTGACATTCTTTAATGACTCTCTGGTTTCACCTTCTTACATATCAATATAATGTTTTTTATGTTGTGTTAATACAATGAGTGTAAATAAAGATGGATGACATGACAGGGCCACACGGTTGGTGTAGTGGTTAGCACTTTTGCCTTTGTAGCAAGGGTTCACAACCCGGACGGAACCAGGGCATGGAGTTTGCATGTTCTCCCTGTATGTGTGAGGGTTTCTCTGGGTTCTCCGGCTTCCTCCCACAGTCCAAAAGCATGCAGATTTGGGGATTAGACTAATTGGACACTCTGAATTGCCCGTAGGTGTGAATGTGAGAGACAGACAGTTGTCTGTCTCTGTGTTGCCCTGTGGTGGACTGGTGACCTGTCCAGGGTGTGACCCGCCTCTCGCCCTATGTCAGAGTTAGGCACCAGTGACCCCCGCGACCCTCACTGGAGGATAAGGCGCTAGAAAATGAGTGAGTGAGTGACATGACAGGTCCCGAAAGTCGATCCAAATATCTTGATTGCCCCCTAATGGGGAGCCACACCCACTTTGGAATAGCAGACATGGATCAAACTAAAAATCAAATAAATGTTTCCAAAAGACATTTTCTGTCATTTTTGTGTCTGATCACATTTTTATGCTTGATTTTGGTCAGTGGGAAGAAGGTGGAGCTATGCCATCCAACTTTGTTTTATCAGTCTTTGGTTGTTTTTATATTCAGCCGCTGATTGTCTCGAATGGTCCTTGGTGTCTACTAGTTCAGATATGAGCGTCGGTACCTTCATTTTTCCCTCTGCAGTGCAACACGACCTGTGGTCGTGGTGTGAAGCGCAGGATCGTCATGTGTGTCGGCATCAGTGGAGGAAAGTTTCAGATCTTTGATGATGAATTGTGTGGAGGGAACGAGAAGCCAGAGGAGGAAAACACCTGCTTTGAGAGGCCATGCTTCAAATGGTACACTACCCCCTGGTCGGAGGTAAGGTCTCACAGTGTACACACTTCACCTGCACAGGACTGTTCCCAGAAGTCAGTGTTCACTTTTCTGTTCACAAACATATGAATATTATCCAGATGTTTGACAAGACTTACACTGAAACTCATGTAATCATTTACCGGGGAAGAGAAAACCCATTTGATGAGTTAACGTAACAACGAATGTCATGTTTAGTGAAGGTGCCATATAAATGTGGGTAACATAGTCTTTACCCAGCCTGAATAGAGATCAGACACATTAAATGTTTTTATATCAGTGAAAACCACAGGTGTGTGATGTGTGTGTGTCCAGTGCACTAAGACGTGCGGTGTTGGTGTGAGGATGAGAGATGTAAAGTGTTACCAGGGCAGAGAGCTGGTCCGAGGCTGCGACCCCCTCACCAAACCAGTGGCCAAACAGACCTGCACCCTGCAGGCCTGCCCCACTGAGCCCCCAGGTAACAACACAGCGTGCTTCTCTTCTCTTCTTCTTCACAACCAAAGTGTCTCACTTATTAAAGGATACAAACACAAACAATGTGAGGGATGCTGTTGCTCTTCCTGTTGATGCATGAAGTTAGTGTAGAATTCTAGTCAGTAAGTAAAACCTCTGTCACATTAAAATTAGTGGGTACACCCAGGATTTTTTACACGTCGTGAAATTAAAATCAGATAATTTGTTACTGCCAGTGGTTTTTTTTTTTTTGTCCTGTGGTATTTTTTTCACCCCTGCATCACCCGTGTATGAAATATGACTACAAGAATGCAATGGAGGAAAACGATGAATCGACTACCACCACTGAGCTATTACAGTGTTACTGTGGTTACCATTTACTCCCTCTTGCAATCAATCATCCCATTGATCTGACTGATGAAAGTAAGTTTTGTGATAAACATTCATGACTAATGGCTATGCCAATGGCTAAAAAACTGAATGTGAATTGTAGAGTTGTGGGAAATGATACAGGATTTTGCATCATTGTCAGAACAGACAAAGAAGAAAGTAACACATTCACCCAGGCCCTGTGGCCACAATGATGCCAGTAAAATCCCAAGGCAGAATAGAGTTATTTAACCTGAGAGTGAATGTTGAGGGAAGTTAGGCCAGTTGGACACTGTAAACTGCCCGTGGGTGTGAATGTGAGCGTGGACAGTTGTCTGTCTCTACCACAGGGACAGACAGTTGTCTGTCCCTGTGGTGGACTGGCGACCTGTCCAGGGTGTGACCTGTCCAGGGTGTGACCCGCCTCTCGCCCTATGTCAGCTGGAGTTAGGCACCAGTGACCCCGCGACCCTCAGTGGAGGATAAAGTGGTAGAAGATGAGTGAGTGAGTGAGTGAGTGAGTGAGTGAGTGAGTGAGTGAGTGAATACCGATTAAAAAGCCATTTCATCCTGGGCTTAAGTAGATTTATAAACTGTGGGAATGGGGAGTAAGTAAGGAAAAAAACTGGCAATAACAGGCTATAATTGAAGAAATTGAGCCAAATTTAGGTTTAGTAGGAATAGTAGTTTAGTAAGTTGTTTAATTGGGTCAGAATTAAATTATTGGTTGTTTTTATAGAGATGCTTTTTTCCCAAAATGTATTTATTAATGGCTATCAGAACATTATTTCATCTAAAACATAAAAAAAGGAGACAAACTACAAACTGAAAATATATTTTGACATTCAGAACTGAAATGTTTCCTTTGTTCTCTGAAAATTGAGAACAAAGAGAGAATTCTCTTAAGCAAAAGTAAGTAACACATTAATAGAAAGAAATTTTTATTTTTTTAATTATTTAGGTATCTAACCCTCTCTGATTGCATCCCAGATGAGAGCTGCCAGGATCGTCCCTCCACCAACTGCCTGCTTGCTCTCAAGGTGAACCTGTGCAGCCACTGGTACTACAGCAAGGCCTGCTGCCACTCGTGCCGCGCCGTACGACCTCCACCGTCCTAGTTCAGGATGCCACAGCTTCTCTCCACCCGACTCTGACTCCAGCATGAGGAAATATATGGCTATGTTTACTTGTACAGCAGTTACTGTGAATAACGTGGAAGACAAAGAGCTAAAAGTGTTCATCCATTTTTGTAAAGGCTCACTCCAGTAACATATATTTATGTGTGTCCACTTTATGTTGGATATTTTAAATGAATGAAATCTGAAACTACATAGACTTCAATGTTGACGCACAACTGATTTGGAGCAAATAGTAACATAATCGGTGAGAGGTTCCATTCCTGTGTAATTTCACACAAAAACAACTAACTTTTAAAATAATTATTTTGAATGTCGTCTCTCCTGGGACACACCAAGCCTGGTGTCTCATTGCCTCTCATTGGTCAGTAATACAAGTGCTCTATTTCACCCAAGTGGCAGAATGCTTGAGGTAATGACTCTCAAAATCAGCAGGTGGCAGTAGTCGGTTTTCATCCCATACAAGATTAACTGAAAGACCTACTAGAAAACCTTGCTACATAGCCTATGGTCTACAGTCAGCTGATTGAGCGAAAGGAAAATGGAATTCCCGCGTGGCCGGTGTTTCTTCAGTGTGCACAGTCTATTCTCGTGCAAAGCTTCACGTCTTGTTGAGACAAACAACCACAAAGTGAGTTGGAAAAAACAAACTGCTGGATGTCCTCCATTGTTGTCTGTACTTTTGTTCAATGTTGTTGTCTCACTGGTACAACATCACGCTACGTATCCCACACCGCGCCTACCAAGTAAAGGTACTGTTCTCAGTCCAAACACAAGCCTGACCCAGGTCTTCACCGTTTACTGTACTGTACCAGACCAAACCGTATCATGATAGAAACACGGCATTAGAGTTAAGTTTGGGGCAGTTGTATAGTGTAACTTAAGAGAAAACAGTCTGAAAATGTCACGTAAAAAAGAAACAATGTTGTTTGAACAAAGAAAGAGTCTCTTGAGATGGTTGATAAAAAATAAGAACAGATTTTTTTGACCATTTAAACTGTAACTGTTATGGTTTCGTTGATTCTCTTGCTTCTGCCTTTCCTGTCCTGTGGCTGTTTGCTCATTGGCCAGTCAGTCAGTCAGATTGTTTTTAATGTCTTTCACCAAAAGCCGACGGCCTCCACTGCAGATTCAACATGATGATTTACCTGAAAAGCTCCCATTAGTCTGTCCCCACGCAGGAGATACTGCACCACTGAGGCTCAAAACTGCTAATCAGTGCTAACCTTGACCTAGTGGACCAACTGTCAGCTTGGTGTGTCCTGGCCTTAACTATTCTTTTTTTTTTTTTTTTTACCATTGCAACATTGATCATCACATCTAAACCATAAAACCTGCTAAAACAGGAAATGCTGATGACTGTTTCAGCTCTGATTGAACATTTTCCTCTAAAGACATGGGAAGTTGGAGACAAAGTGGAGTCATCAGATCTATTTATTTCTCATCTGAACAATAATGCATGAGTAGGATATTTAATGCAGATACCATTTAATCTTATTTAATTGTGTTTGGGTTCGGTGTCTGTCACGGCCCAACGGGAAGTAAGACTATATATATATATATATATATATATATATACATTCCACTACCATATTTATTAGTCATAGCACATTTACATTTATCTTGACGCTCCTGATGCCGGCTGATGATACGTCATCAGCTCAGCTGAGGCCAGTTGCTGTGTGTGCGTGTGAAAAGAGGAGCGAGTCCAAACACACACACACAGATAAAGAGTCCTGACACTTGAAGTATGAAATGTATTCAGACGTATACATGTATGTCTCATGTTTAACTAATGTGTACTGTGTTTTTATATAACTGATACCTCTTTTTACAAAACAAAAGTATGCAGACTGTGTACTGATGATAATAAACTGAAAAGCAAATGGTACTGACTTGTATTTTAATTAAACAGTTCAAATGAGTGTCTTTGTCATCGTTTGTTTTTAAATCAGTTGAAAAACACTTTTTACTGTATACACAGAATATGTACGGTACATATTCTAAGGTTTGCAGGTATCTGCAGGATTTCTGACCAGTGGAAAAGAATCATAATGTCAATGTGGAAACTCAGTCTCTTATGACTTTGTGATTCATCACCTACTCCTTTATCCTCCACATGAGGGTCACAGGGCTGCAGGTGTCATCCCAGCTGACACGGGGTCAAAGGTAAAGTACACCCTAGACAGATCGCCAGTCCATCACAGGGCTTCATAGAGACAAACAGCCATGATCTCACACACTCACACTTATGGGCAATTTAGAGTTTTCATTAAACCTTTGCATACATTTGGACACGTGGGAGGAAACTGGAGAATCCAAGCACACACAGGGAAAAAATGAAAAATCCGGACCGGGATGCAAACCTTATGTTAATGTGATGGTAAAGTCAGATAAGTTTGATGCCACTCATGCCTCGTCATTCTTTGAGCTGACATGTTTCAGGGTGTACTTTTAATTTTCTCAACTGTTGGCAGATTCAGATGCTGCAAATGTGATGACAGAAACAATAATTCCAACAACATGCACACACACACACACACACACACACATACAGTAGTACAGCATCCTAAGTAAGGACGCTTGTAGATATAATGCTATAATACATTTCTGCCATATGGCCCCTCACCCTAACCTTAAACATCACAGCTTGCCTACTGCACACACATGCACACACACACACACACACACAGAGAACCTAGTGGGGGATGGAAAAGGAACTGTTGGTGACCCCTGCTGGTCAATAGGAGAACTTTTCTTCAGAGGTGGAGATAACGGGTACAGATTCATGTAACACTGATTCAAAGTTGGATTTATTCTCTTTGTTCACACATGAAGCTACACAGTCACATGACCTCATCTTTTCCCTATGATGCAACTTTTTCAAAATAAAATGTGCTGTTTTTAAAAATGTTGCACCATCAGGACACCTGACTACTGCAAAAAACACACACATCAATAATACATGTCAGAGGAAACAGTGGGGCAGTAAACACGGCACTGGTCACACATATGTTCAGATTACTGTGTCATTTACCATCATGAAGAAATCATTTCCTGTCAGTTTGGTCTTACATGCTCAAAGGCTCATGTTGGAGTGAAAGCTGTCAGACATGACAGCTCAGCCTCAGTCATCAGGACACATGGGCCTTGTCTCCTTAACTCATTCGACACTTTGAGGAAAAGCCCTTTACATGTTTCCTGTGAGCTCACACTGACACAGTCACGGCTCAGACGTTAGTTGATCTGAGATAAAGTCAGGACAGAAATTTAAAAAAGCACCTACAGATTTATACAACATTTTTAATATACTTTTTAACTCAAACACAGTCACAAAATATAGTCAGTCTCAGTTGCATCTGCTCTTGAAATGTATGTAAAGTTAAGTTTTTAAATGCATGATGAATGAGTTGTTGTTAATGTTACTACTAACACCTGGGCCTTTCCTGATTATTCTTGTCAGAATGTCTGCTGTGAAAATGGCCAATGTCAGGAACAGCCTTTGTAACTGTTGTTACAAGGAAAAATAAAATCTTGTTTTCAAACTGCATCTTAAAACATTTGTTTTGTTCACAGCAAATCTAAATTTGAGTCCATAATCTCAGAAATTAATTTGCCCTCATCCTGTAGGTCGCTATTGTGTTACTGTGTAGCCTACACTTGTATTTGTGCCTTCAACAGGGTTTTGTGGATCTGCGTTTATGAAATGAAGGGTTTTAAACACAGCAAAGTTACAAGAACACTGTGGCACCATGTCATCATGGCATCAGTATCATGGTAAGCTACCGTGGAGCAGGTCAGGTAAACAGAATGTGTGCACTTTACTGCAGGCAAATTAAATGTACTCAATTCCAGGAGCTTTCTGTTGAACAATGATCCTGTTTGGACTTTTTTTTTGTTCCGTTTACGTCGACCTGGGTTTTTAGTTCCTTGTTTTTTTTCTTATGTGTTCTTTGTCTAGATTTGCTTCCTGTCTGCCCTAATGTGTTTCACTTGTGTCTTGTTTGTCTCACCTGGGTTTGATTGTCCCTGCCTCCCTCAGGTATTTAGCCTCTGTGCTCTCCAGTGCTCTGGTTTTCATGTGTTCCTGCTCCATGTTGTTTTTTGTTTGTTGTTTAACATTTTGCCTTTTGTTAGTTCCTACACCTGTTACAAAAATACCAATTTAATAACTTACCATCCATCAAAAAATGTACTTTAAATTTTTGAAAACTTCAGCAAATACAGTGAAATGTGAACTCTGAGGTTTCTTTCACTTTATGACATGAGATCTGCATGTAAATGGACTCGTCTCTTAAACACGGAAAACACAACCCCACCTGAAGGCACCGACGCATGTCCCTCTGCCCCAGTCAGCCCTAACCCAATATTTGCACACGTCATCTCCTTAAATTTCTTTTCCTATCTGTGTTGTAGTAATTTAAGTGAAGATGTTTTCATTGAATTAAAAAAAATACCCCATTTGTGTCTCATGTGGTACATTCAGTCAACAAAACCAAATCTCTGTCACTTTACTTGAAAAGCTCAATTTGTTCATTTTGAAATACACACAATATACTGGTTAGATATTCAAACAGCTAAAACACAAACATCAGGATAAAAAGGATTAGATTTAAATGAGTCCATTCAAGTCTGTCAGAATTATTTTGTCTTTAAAATAACATTAGAGATGTTGACCTCCGACATGGCTGCCACATGAAAGCCCTCGTGTTGTCGTTTCAAAGGTCAATACAAGCCGTGTCTCAGTCCAGGGGCTGGATGCTCCCAAGTGTGCACACTCAGGAGGAGACGACCGCGTCGGCTGTGACCTTAGGAGCATCCAGCCGCTGGATTGAGACACAGCCACAGTGCTACCGCTGCAAGCACAACACAATGCTCAGACCATGTGTCCACTGACAGCACTGGACTGTCTGTCAGGACAGCAGCATGTCCACCAGCATGTCCACCAGCATGTCCTCCACTCCAGCATGTCCTCCATTGTCCCGCCTACTCCTAGACATCAGTGCTGATGCTGTGGGTCTCCGCCTCCCTCATGGTGACAGAACGAATGAGGTTGAGCTTCTGGTAAAGGCTGGCCAGATCTGTGGGCAGTTCCAGGTCCTGCTGCTGCACAGTCCTGTAGCTTATCCTGCGCCTGCCGTTGCACAGCCTCTCCGGGTGCTGCAGGTAAAAAGGCAGCGAGCAGCGGGCGCAGGATGGGCAGAAGGCATGTGAGCGCTGGCACCTGCGCGGTGGAGGGGTCGGGGAGTAGCTGACGGGCCCGTTGGCCTCGGTGAGAAAGGTTGGAGGGTAGGTCTCAGGTTCGTCGCTGTAATGCTCTGGCGTGGGAGGTGTTGGAGGAGCACAAAGAGCCAGGGGGTGGGACGGCGACATGGTGGCAAACTCGGGTTCCTCCTCCTCCTCCTCCCCCTTCACAGACTCCTCCCTCTTACAGCAGTAATACTGATGCAGTTAAACACAGGAAAAGAACACTGCAGGTCTGAGTCATTGTTCACATGCTTTTACTTAGGAATAAACAAAAGTCACAGTGAAGCCCTCAAACTGGTAGAATCAGCACATTCAAGTAATGAAGAAATGTTCACTTCCTTAATAAACATTCCCCTGCATCCTCCCTACATCACCTCAGGACATTTATTCAGGGATTAACAGCCGCTTGGGGTTTTGTGATACTGGAAACGTTTTTCTGAGGCTACATTCAT
Source organism: Brachirus orientalis (assembly GCA_016785285.1). Lineage (NCBI taxonomy): Eukaryota > Metazoa > Chordata > Actinopteri > Pleuronectiformes > Soleidae > Brachirus > Brachirus orientalis. The sequence continues at coordinate 867,597 of JAFBJR010000648.1, forward strand.
GTTATAAACAAAAGTGTTCAGCTCTGATTCTGCTCCCTGTAATGACATTTTTCCATTGTTATTGGGTTTTTTCGTAGAGGCGTAGAGACAAAAGGCCACATTAATGGGGAAAGAGAAGACTCCACGGCCATCGGCCCCCATTTTGCATCTGTCATTTCAGTCTCTTAAAATCTTTAAATCAACCATTTATATGATACTGTTCATTCTGCAGAGCATTTACAAGATCAGGCACTGATCCAAACCAAACTCATCAAACCATGTCTTTATGGTCCTTGCTTTGCACACTGGCTCACAATCATGTTGGAACAGAAAAGGGCCCTTTAGCCCTTTAGCCTGGCCCAAAGCCTGATTGAAACACCTGAATTCAATACTGACCAGGTGTGGCCAAATACTTTTGTCCATGTAGTGTATTTCACACAAATTCATCCAGCATAATAATCATTTATGGAGTTTGGTATGATTCTTAAAGTGACAGCCCCTCTGGTTTTAGAAGAAAAGGATCATGGGGAACAAAGCCTGCGTGCAGACAGAGCTCTAATTTAGTTCTGCACAATTCAGTGAACAATCCTTGTTTACGGATCTTTTTCCACATAAAACCCATATGAAGCGTTTGCACATGAGTGTGAAATGTCTCTCAACGTGGGCAGAACTATGATTATCTTCATACATTCATGTTCCTCTCAGGATGAACGGTGCCTTCACCAAGTCATATATTTATTTAATTTATGCTTTGGATGGTTTGATCTGTGTGTTTTTCCAAATTCTAAGTTGTCTGTAAAGCAGGAAAAATATCAGTCCACCAAGCTGCAAGTTTTAGAGGAGATGGGAGCGATGACTCTCTAGTTTGTTGCCTGTAACGCCAAACACACTTATGAATTATTAAAACCCCTCTGTTAGAGCAACGTGAAAAGGCCCATCATCCTAAATAGAAAAGTGAATATTAGCAACTGTGGGGATGGAATTTTTTCTGTTAAACATGACATAGAGAATAAAAGAGTCGTACCTGTAACCTACATATACACAGTACGGCAACAATGGTCAATAAGATGACTGTAGCCAGAATTCCTCCTGCGATGACCACTGTCCCGGCTGACATTCGAAATGCTCTCCATCAACAGCCTGCAGGCAGGAGGAAGAGGAGGACGACGAACAGAGACACAAGAAAGAGAAGGACAATAAGAAGAGAAGGAAGAGAGGCAGGGTGTAGGAGGAGGGATGAAGGGGGAATGAATCAAGAGGAGAGACAAGGACAAAAATGGTGAAGAACGTAAACAAAGAGGAAGAAAAATGGAAATAACGGATGGATTGGACGGTTAAACGGGAGCAAGGACAAGAGACGTGAGGCAAGACAGAATGAACAAAAGACACAAGACATGAGCATGATAAGGTGAATAGGAATGAAGGGGATGAGGGAAGGAAAGGAGACATGTGAGAGAGCAGGATAGTAGAAGAAGAAGGAATCAAGCCAGAGTTAAAGGTGCACGAGCAAATCATTGCTGTCATTATCACGATGTCATTAGCACATTTACAGGAGGACATTTTCTTCCGTCCACTCAAAAATAATTCTGATTAAAAATTATAACATGCATGTACAACCATCAAGTGCTGATCCGAATAATTTTCAGAAATCCTTTTTTTCTATCCATTTCTATCAGTATCAAAAGAGGAAATATGTCACATTTAGATTCAGATTCAGAGAACTTTATTAATCCTTTGGGAGGTTCCCTCTGGAAAATTCTTACAAACCAGGAAGTCATGAGCGGAACAAAGATGTACATGAACACTGGTCGGAATAACGATCTGTATAAACCACCTATTTTGAATGGAATAAAGTTTATTTCCAAATAGGCCATACTGAACCCGAGTATTTGTATTGGTGTGTTTCAAGGCAGCCTTTAGTTTTATTTCCATCAGTGTCATGTTCTCTGTCTGCCTTGAGTTGCCTCTCCTTTTTTCCTCTTTAGTTCCTGTTTTATTTTTTGAGTGTTTCCTGGGGAAGTGCTGTGCTGTGCTTTTTCGTTTCACGAGGCTGGTTGGCAGGTGAGGCAGGGAGACTGATTGCCGCAGCTGTCCCTGATCATCTCATCTACTCCTCCCTACTTAAACCCTGGTTTCCTGCTGCTCAGTGTCAGCACGTTCCACTCAGTACCTGGTAACCTGCGGCTCGTCACGTCCTCTAAATGAGCTCAGAGTGTAGTTTCTCATGCCATGTTTTGTGTTTGAGTTTTCTGACCGTGTTACTTTTCCTTCATTTTTCTAGTTTGAGTTTCTTCCTTCCTGAGTCGCGCCCTGCCAGCCGGCCAGCCTCAGCGCCCTTAGTTGCCTTCCCCCTTTTTGAGTTATCCACGTACCTGTGCCTGGCAATCCTTAGTTTGTGTATTCATTAAGAATAAATTTTTGTTACTCCTTAATTCCTGTCTCTGCATATTGGTCCTTACAATCCTCCAATCCCACTCCCTTTTTTTATTCCAGGTTTTTGTATCATGTGAACATATAATTCTCTGATTCTATTGTCTCAACTTTCAGGAGTTTGAAGAATAAACAGTTAAAGGCTCATGATGCCTGACTTTAAATCCTTTGACATACTGTGAACATCTTTAGGACCGCTCCCCTCATCAGTGCACAGGTGTTTCCATAGCAATGGAGCCCTGGATATCGGCTCCATCAGTCAGAGAGTAATTTACACCCACACAAGCACTCATGCATCGGAGACAAATCAACAGACAGCACACAAACACAAACTCATATACACACACACATACACACAAACACTTTTGGACAGCAAAAATTTTTTTTCTTTTTTAACCAAGGTTTTATTTTTAAATTATTTTAATTGCCGTATACTAATTGTACGTGTGTGCGCTTGTATTTGTTACCTCTTAATCTGACCTTGTTACAACCAGCAGACCCCATAGGGACCAAAACCTGGTCCTCATGAGGCAGAATCACATTTTAGGACTAAGGTTTGCATTGTGCTTAGGTCAAGGTCAGTGTCTGTGTGTGTTCTTGTACTTATTGCTTTGTGAGGACCATATAAACCACACAGAGTGAGGACATTTTAGGAAACTGGGGACATTTTGTCTGGTCCTTGCATATTTCAAGTTCTTTTTGAGGTTCAAGGCCTCGTTTTAGGGTTGGGGTAGAAGTGAATTTAGATTAGAGTAAGGCATTTAGTTGCAGTGGTTAAGGTTAGGGCAAGGGGCTTAGAAATGCATTATGTCAATATGCATAAGCATATGTGTGTGTGGGCATAAGTTTAGCATCATATTTAAATTTAAAATTTACACTGAAGACACAGAATAAACATTATATAGTATATAGTATTGGTATGTGCTACTTCACATTTCATAACACTAACACCTAACACTGCTAAACTGCAGTGATTTAAACAGAGTTTAACCTGTGATATAAAATTAAAAAGTTAACAATTAATATGTTTAATTTGATGCAGAAAATAGATTAAGACATAAAAGATCAACTTTTACGCGACTTTTACGCATGTTTTACGCACTCGGGTGGCTGCTAAAGGACTCCTCACTCTTTCATTCTGTCATTCTGATTAAACCGCCTTATGATGGTTATTCTGTAGCAACATAATATTACATACAATATTTCTCCACATGACACATGTTCGTTCAATCCTTTAATCGTTCCAGTCAAAAAAGCTTCCCATCATCTAAGTAACAGCCGATATTAAAATTAGTTTGGAACCTCGTAGCCGATTGTCACTTAAGATGTTTATGATCACAAGAGTCACGCATTTGAGCGTCTTACTCAGCGCCGAGGGTTTTTCATGGCTGAACTCTCACCCACCTCCCTCATCAAGGCACAGCATCAGCCGTGGATATCCTTACCCATCACATCAGTGTTTGGATTGTCCCGTGGCGAGTCCAGGAGGAGTCCAGGAGGAGTCCAGGAGGAGTCCAGTTTACATCCACACACATGCGCTAAGTTCAGAACCGGCCCTGTGGTTCAGAGGAAGTCTCTCACAACTCCGCCTCTTAAAGGTTTCTGCTCCACGGTGGTTTCCCTGTTTCTGTAAAATCCACTGATCTTCTTTCCTCTCCAGGTCCACAGCGACCATCAGCGACACGCGGCTCTTTCCTCTGTCACATTAACTCTGGTTTATGACGTGCGCGCCGCGGACAGTCTCATCCAGAGTGCTGCGCTGCAGCGCGTTCACCTCTGATGATGAGCTGCTGAGATGTGACCGCGCGTCACAGCAGCGCGCGCTGAGGTCGCGTCCATCATTTACGCGTGTTCATTTATAATAATCGTGATGAGGGGAGCTAATCTCAAACTTTACGCACACTGAATCCGAATATACAGTATGTCGATTTGTTATAGCTAATCTGATCATCTGCTTAAGGGGATGGTGATTTAGTGGGACAGCGACGCGTCTTTTACCCAGGAGGTCGAGGGTCTACATGCCGATGTTTCTCTGGGCAACTTAGCTACAGCATGTGAAGGGCTATAAAAATGTGTAATAGAAACAGCGCTGCATAATGATGCCCTGTACAAACGTTTGAGTGTATGGCTGTGAATGGATGAATGCCGAAACCGTAGTGTAAAGAAAGTTTAAATCAACAGCGGAAAAGCGCATTTACTGAGGCTGAGCGGGTCTAACATGCTACAATAAAATAAAAGAAGAAAGAATAAAAAGAGCTGCTGTGGGAAGATGTAACAGAAAACATGACCAGACTAAGGTCTAACCTTATGAATAATGTTATCATATGATTTCCTCCATGGACTCTGGTGCAGGAGAGTAAGAACTTGACAAAGTGAAACAAGCTTCAATTTCCTGTTGACAGGAAGGCTTCCTTAAGCACTGGTGATTTTACTTGACTATATGCAGAATATCTTCCTGGTTTTAAATAACCCAGACAGGTGAGCTGTCATCCAACGATGCAGAGATGTTCTTCAGCCGGTGTCAGCAGACGTTATCAAGAGGACAAATCGAGACGCAGTAGTGCTCTGCTGTTGTCCCCTTACATCGCTTCAGTTTAAACGCCTTTTCTGATTGTAGGCCATAATTAAATACCCCAGGGTTAACTAATAACACCCAATGTGAACATTTTCAATCTATATTGGAAATTTTATTCGCTAAGATCACCTTAAAAAGTCAGTTTTCCCCTTAAGGACAACTGACTGAAAGTTAAGGAGATGGCTTATATTTCAATGGAAGTTGTGACATTCAGTGCATATATATATATATAGTCAGGTCTTGACTAAGTGGGATAACACATCTGTATCTATGAATATCTATGACAATCTCTGGCTCTTTTGAATTGATTTAGGGTCAGCATAACTCTTGACTTGTCGGATCTGATTATGACCTTTTAAGCTGCTGAGTATCATTTTGTCTTTTGTGATCACCATCAGTAAAGAAAGCAAAAGGAGGCGTTAAGGAGAAGAGGCACCATTTTGTCTTGTCATGATATCCTTCCATTGACAGCATTAATTTTCAACTTTGTGTAAAAACTTTCATTACTTTCATGTATTTTCTACACTGCAATCCTATCACTGAGTGGGTGGGATGGTGAAGACATGGTACACATAACACTCAACTCTCATCAAGTATGCTTACTTTGGACTGTATAGCTACAGCTTCTCTCTGAGTATAAACCTGAAAAATATGTAAAAATATAAAGCTGTTTAGTTGTGAAATGATATTTAGCTTCCCATATTCACAGCCAACGTCTTCTTTCACTTCAGGTGCTCCACTTAAGGCTGCGGCAAAAAAAAGATGAGTGTGAGGGAGGAAGGCAGAGAAAGGGGCAATTTTATTGTCTGAATTATTTAGAGGCAAAAGCAGGATGAAATTCCAGGGACAAGAGCTTGTCATACTTTATTAATGAGTGGAGACATTAGAGGTGATTTCTCCACTTTTCTGTCCCTGCTGTGTTTCCACACTTCACTATCCAACTGCAGCTGCTCCTGCAGGAAGCTGCTCCTGCAGGAAGCTGCTCCTGCAGGAAGCTGCTCCTGCAGGAAGCTGCTCCTGCAGCCAGAGGAGCTTCACGTCAGACAGCGACTCAGTGGAAGCCAGTTCACTGGCACCATCAACACACCACCGAGAACAGCAGGTATTGAATGGAAGTAGCCTGCTAGCTTTGAACAACTCTTTTGAGAGACTCAGGTCATTTTTTTTGTTAGCATGCATCTTATTTAATAATTGAGCCTGTCATTTGATAGTTATAAATCTGTCTTTAACCACAGGTGAAAATGTGGAACCAAAAATCTTCCTAAGACGGACTCTGCAGCATCAGCTGTGGTTTAGTCAGCCTTGTCTGGGTCCACTTGGTGTCACATGTCACTTGCCTCTGTGCTGTGTGACATTAGAGAAATGTCACAAATGTCATCGCCCCTCATTCATGTTAATGAACTGGGCTCATACAGCACCGATTGTGCAGCATCGTCACTCAGTCTTGTTCACTCAAACATTTATACTCGATCTTCTTGTCAAAATCAGAATTAGTTCCAGCAGTGCCATCAGCTACATCAAGTTTCCTTTGCTGACCACTGAGTCTACGATTGCTTCTTTTGTTTCTTTGTTTCTTCAAAAGAGCCCTGAAAGAGACCTCGCTGATGTCGTACGACTACCTTGTGTCTTACTGCTCTACTCAGTCTTGCCATGTATGACCTGCGACATGAAACTGTCTTCCACAACCTCACCGTGGGAACAGAGTCTGGATGTTCCAGACCCAGTTTAGGTCTCCTACACAGCTGTTTCTCTTTATGAAAATGATGACCATTAGCATGGGTTTGGTCTACAATATCCCTGACTTTGTGCAATTGGCACCCATATGGATTGATGTTGGTTTGAAGTCAGAGTGGTCACACCAAATACCGATTTGATCACTTTGCATTTAGTAAATTGTTTCAAAACAAATTATTACACATTTTTCTGCATGTGATTTCTGTAGAAGATTGTGCTACTAACAAGAAACAACAATGGTGAATGAAAGAAAATGCTATTTGTTATAAGACAAGGTGACTTTTCATGCACAGCTGACCCTTAACAACCACCCAGGAAGTGAATAAGGAGACCTGCGTCATTGTTTACCAAGGTCTTCATTTTTACACATCCTGACTAAAATGCTGCCCTGCAGTTTTCAAGCAAAGACAAAGCTAACAGGTGTCTAAAATTCTCTCCAATGTTTAGTCTGGGGATTTCAGTGTAAGACTGAAGGGAGGCAGGGCAGGGCAGGATCCTCCGGCACACAGAAGATTTATTATAATTTCCTCCGCCTAATGGTCAGAATCCTGGACGATGACCTGCTGAGGTGTGAACTTTAGCTGGATTTCCTTAAAACACCACAGCTGTGGAAAATGTGAGGTTGAAGCCTAATCCGCGGCATTAGCTCTCCTTGGATTTACGACGGACCCTCAGTGTTTATAAAGTACTTAGTATATAGTTTTCCTCATGTTACAGTCTGTGACTGTGTTAGGCTGCTGCTGCACTTCCTCCCTGATTCAGTGACTGGCTCCGACAGCAGAGGTCGGAGTCTGGAGCCACTTAAGTAGCCATGCGGTCCTGGACGGACAGACTTCAGCTTCAGGCAGAGGAAACAACCGAACATGGACACTTGCTCTCAGTGAAAACATGGCTGCCAGTGTGGACACGAGGAAAAGCTGATTTTAGTCCGCTATAACTGGACATGTTAATTTGTAAGCACTCACTTTCCCCGTCCTAATGTCCATAGAGATAATCAGCATTCCTAACTCACTGGGACACAGCAGCTAATCATCTATTGCTCAATATCTGTCACCAAATTAAATCTTTCAAACACAGACGTCACAAAAATAACACATTAGAATTCATTAATGGAGGCAGCAGTTTCCAGCGTGACATATACTTCACTTTCAGCCAGAAAAGGCTGTTTAATGGAAAGATTAAAAGAGATAAATCTTATCTATTTTGTTTACTAAAAAGATGATTTATTTCTGATGATTACAAACCAGATTGAAAAAGAGGCCCAGATCAACTTTATCTATAATAATAATAATGATATATAGAAGCATAAACAGTCATTTCCCAGTTTCTGTGTCTCAGTCGGGAGCTTTTAGTGACCCCTCACCCTCACCACTCCAGTGTACGACAGAACCAACACTACTATTAATAATGGAAGACAAAGATTTCTATTTGATGGTTTGTTCCTCGCTGTGATGCAGTGACTCCACTTTTAGGAGAAGAAAAAGGCTTTTTTCAAGAAATAGTTCAGCTTGTCTCCACTGAGGCGTGCAGAGAGCATCTCCCTTTGAGATGGCCTTCATCTACCTATGCTCTCTCAGCCTTTTTCTCTCCCACTAAAACCACAGGCAGTGGATCAGACATTCAGATTCTGAGGCAACACGAGGATTTTATTTGTTCTACTCAAATTACATCTCTGCAGGTGAGTGCATCAGAAAAAAGTGAGAACAAAAAGTGAGAACACTGAAGACGAGGTTTTTATTTCACTTATGCTGTGGTCACCATGCACCTCAGCTTATATGAACTTTTCACTTCTACCCTTGTGTCAACATGCAAAAACTTTTTAATTGAAGGTGAAAACTGATGTCAGAGCCAAGGTTGACATATGCAGATGAGGTCCAGGTGAGGCAAAACAAATCTGTGATCACTTAAATACATTTTGCATAAAAGTGAAGGTCAAAGGAGTAACACTTCCTGAGCTTCATCAGCCATGCTCTGTTTCACTCACATATTCAGAATCAGAATCAGCTTTTATTGGCCAGGTAAGTTTTCACATACGAGGAATTTGACTCTGGTTTTACAGCACTCTCTTGTACCAACACAAAGTAATAAAATATTGCAGTAAGGTCTACTTAAATAAGATGAACGTATCTCTTTGTGATTTAAAAATTAAATGTGAGAAATGTAAATCTTATATGTTGGTTGCCACCAGTTACAAAATAAACCTTATGATGACCTGATGGTGATGTTAGGTAAAGATCAGTAAATGCAAAAGTTGTGTGTGTGAAGCAAATGTTCACATTGCATTTAGTTGGAATATATACTTATACTTGCTCTTTAGCTCCACGTTGACATCCACAATCGTGTCGTGACCACAGTCACAGCTGGATTTAACAAGTGAATTTGCAATTTGTAAATAAAAGCTCTGGTGAAACTGGAGAGTGTTAGCTTGAGGCTAATTATCTCTGGAAAAAGTGATAAATGACAGTGCTTTGTAACAGTGCTAATACTGACTCTGCACCTCCCCTACTGTTGTATATTGCATTGCAAATGGGTTTGTGCACAACCAAAGTGAATCTTTGCTCACATTCAAATATTTGAAAACATTTTGTTTCTTCACATCCTTTTCATCTTTTCATTGAGGTTTTCAAACTGAAAGAGTTGTAGTGATAAGCGCTGAGTTTCCATCATGGTACGGTTCGGTTTGGTACAGTTTAGAACAGTAAAGTCCTGGGTCAGGCTGACTGGGTAGGCAGGGTGTGAGCCCTGTCTGATGGCTGCGCCTTGTTTTGTTGCCTGCTCTGTTCTGTGGCTGTTTGATTACGGCGCTGAAGAAACACCGGTCGACAGGGAGTTATGTTTTGCTGTGGGTCAGTGGGTGGAACTAGTCTAGCTCCACCTGGACCACCGGTACCCCAAGGATAGCAAAATGGAATGGTAGTGGCTGGTTATTTTGGTACTATTCGTAATGGAAACAAAAAGTATAAAATACACACTGTACCAAACCAAACCCTTTGTTCTGTTGGTGTTTACATCAACGATAGGAGCCAGAAGGAGTTTGAGAGTTTTCAGATTTTCTTGGTCATGTTATCACAGAAGTGATTACAATTCATTCTCCAAGGACCACGAATATTCCATTACACTCATTAATCCTAAAAAGTTTGATTAAGTGGTTGTGAATTCTCTCTTGGAATCACACCAACAACCTAATTAACTGCCCCAGGTCAGTCGACTCATGCTGACAGGAAGTTTAGACATAACAGTCACATTTCCAGTCGTACTTTTCTTCCAATGACACTAAAGGTCACATAGAATGGTCTTTTTGAAGCAAAAATCCAGATTACTGATGTCTCCTTAGATCAATTAAATCATATTTATGGTCAAAAACCTCATAGTCTCTTCAGATTAAGCCAGAATATTGCTGCTCTCTGCCAGCCTCTGAACACTCACTCTGACACTCTGTTTCTGAGCTAATGCCCCGCCCCCCAGAACACTGAGTCTCTTGTGATTGGCCAGCTACCAGCTGACTGACTGCTCCGCGGTGCTTCTTCTTCTTCTTCTTCTTCAGGTTGAATGTTCACGTCCATGACCAGAAGTAGCTGTTGGGGGGGAGGGTTCATTGCACGGCAAATGTGCTAGTTATGTAACTAAACTGGACTTTTCAAAAGCGCTTGCTGGAGCTCAGGTAAACAGAGAAGCCCTTGTTTGTCAGAAGTGGCTGAAGTGTTTATTATTGTGACACTTTAGTGATGTTTAGATGCAGGAAGGACACGGGGACACACCAGAAAACATCAGACATTTGACATTTTCCACTCAATGTCCTCTTTAAAGCTCATTTCTCATGTGTTGTCTTGAATGTAGTCCAGTCAGCTGATGAATATTAACCTGCATTAGCATATTTTTCAAGATATTAGCATAACCAGTGATAGAAACGTCAGTGTGAAGGGAACAGATGAATTAGAGGACATACTTGGGAGGAGTGGGCAGATGGAGCGTGGATGGAGGGCACAGCATTATGTCGGTGAGGTGGACAGGTCACACCGGACGCAGCAGGACCTGACAGAGGGGTGGCAGCAAGGAGGCAGTGAGGACAGACTTAGACCGACCTTGTCCACATATTAACACTGGTGCTTTTAAAAACTTTGTTTCTTGTGTTCTTCTTGTGTTCCTTTAGCCCTAAATCTGCACCTAAACTGTTTATGTCTGTTCCTTTTTGGTTCCAGTACACAGTTAATTCAACACTGTAGCTCGACTACACCATGTAACTGTACTACTTCCTTTTTTCCAGTGTACAAGCACGAGCGGGGGATCAATTTACTGAATGAAGGGTACACACCTCCACTATCCTAGCTGGTGATATGCTTCCCTTCAGCCTGTTACGGTTGGTTGGTAGTTATGTCATGCACCCACTCACTCACTCATTTTCGACTGCTTTATCCTCCACCGAGGGTCACAGGGGTCGCTGGTGCCTAACTCCAGCTGACATAGGGCGAGAGGTGGACATGTCACACCCTGGACGTGTCATGTCAGGCACCACTATGCAATAAATCTTAACCAGCTCCTGGTGCACAGTTGTGTTTCTTACCTCGTTACGGAGGTTTACTTATATAGTGGGTTTTATCAGAATTTGGTGAATTTGTGTGACTGAGCCACAAACTGTAGTGTGTTGAAGTGAGCTAGGAAATATCAGCTAACATGCACAGAGTTTATTCAGCACAGATACTTGTTACATGTTATCCTTTACCATGTACTGCACATGGTAGATGGTCTGTATTTATATAGGACTTTTCTCAAAGCACCACTCAAAGGTGCTTTATACTACACTTTTGCCATCATACCATATTCATACATCACAACTATGTGCAGCACTTTTTCTGTCACAAATCTGGCTGTCAGTAGCAACATGGCTGTCATTAACACAGTGACATGTAGCAAAGCCAGCAGTGACAACAAAAATGAAGTATGGCAAACAACAATCGGAACAATAACGTATCGAGCACTTTTCAAGATACTCAGGACAGTTAACAAGTTAAAATCATAAAATTATACATTACTAGAGAAAACAATAAAAACTATACTATACAATACACTATATTTCTCCAACTGAATAAATAAAAGAAATTAAACTAGGACATGGTTGTCATGTCATGGACCGACTCAACAAGCGTGATGGAACATGGCTAGACAGTGGCACCAACGCCAGCCGAAACATTTTCAGTAACCAATCCAAGAAAAGAAAGAAAGCCTCATTTAAAGACGCCCTATTTTAACCAATGGATGCTCCTGATGAAATGTTTTTGTTCATTCATTAGAAAGGTTGGCATGCTGCCCTTTTCTTTTTATCTTTTAATGACGGTAACGTTAAGGTGTTTAACTAACTGATGCATTTTGTTAAAGCTTTCTGAAACATTTTTTTGGGTTCATGTATATTATTTTACAAAGTTTCATCAGTTTGGAGTGAAATAAAGGAGATGTGAAGCACCAGTTTAGAACTCTGCCTCCTCTTTACACCCTGTTTGGCTTAGCATGCTGATTGGCCAATCCAGGGAGCATTTAAAGAGCAGAGACATCAGCACCAAGTAAAACTGTAATTCCATTGTTTAATTATGTCAAGGTTTTTCTGACTGAACAGAGTGTAATAGAATAAGTCAACATATTAATATTAATTTGGAATGTTTCAATAGTTAATATAAAAAATTTAAAACAAATTAAAGCCACTTGTATTATTTACTTATTGGCAACCTGAAATTGTCCAAATTGTATATCCCGTGGCTTCAAAACTTAATAATTCCTATGGGTTATGTCACAACTGGTTGCCACTTGGTTTAGACCTACACAGGTCTAAAGCTGCTTCACCCTATTTGGCATGAGCAGAGAGGATCACCTCTTTGTGGAGTTCTGGACCCTGACTGGATGAAGTGTGGATACAAGACTGTACTATTCATTGTACTCATATGCCTTTTGTTCAAAACAAGTGTCTCTGTACACAGTATATCATAACATCTTTGAAGGATGAATGTGGAGACATCAATGTGCCACACACTGGAGAACCATTATCATTCAATGAAGTGCTTTTGTTGCACAAACAAACTGAATATATGTATACATTAACTCTGGGTGTGAATTAGTATTAGTGTTTATTTTAAAATGCAATGTTATTCATCTATTTTCTATAGTGAATTGTTGGTACGTCTGCACAGAAACAGAACACCCTCCAATATTTCTTCTGCACATTTTACCTCACATTTCTGTTCAACTGATCAAAGTCTTTGAATCCTTGAATACATGAACCTGTTCTGTGACATGACTGTGGCGAGGCTTCAGATGTCAGTACTGCTTTATTCAGTTTCTTATCCTTATAATATGGCCAAAACGTGTGTGTGTGTGTACCTGGTATTCCTTATGTTGTGGGGAACTAAATCTGTTTACACAGTCACATAATGGGACAAAAATCAGGTTCCCACAACCTAATTTACTACATTTTAAGGTAAAGATAAGTTTTAAACCACATTTCTGGGTAAAGTTTTGCCTAAATCTGGCCTATCATGGGAGAATTTGACCAATCATAAGACAGTCTGTAGTCAGAGCGCACATCCTATTGGCTTTTACTAGCAGCTGTATGTACACATCCTATCAGTGGACAGGTCACTATTCCTCCATAGGTAACTGAATATGCTGCAAAAAAGGAAAGGCAAAAAAGAGTCAGTTGATAAATGCAATAAAACGTGATGTGTGTGGAGCTTTGAATGAAGATGGAGAAACTGCATCAGGTTATGTGGCACGTGTGTGTGTCTGTGTTCTTTTGGTGAAATGGGCTCAGGACAGAAAGCCTTCATTCCAAAATGTTAATATTTAATGACCTAATGATGAGACTCAAGTTTTTTATAGAGATACTGCCAAATGCAGGTTTTAACTTTGCTATAACACACCAAAGCATATTGGATTTTGTTTTTCCACATGTTCTGGCCCTTTTTATGTTTTTAATTAATAATTATTTTGGTCTGGATGTTTCAGTTTTGTTGTTGGATAAAGTATTGTCACATAGTAACACTCACTCAAAACGTGGCTGCCAGCTGGGACACAGAAAACAGAAAAAAGCCTCAGCTAATAAATGATATGCTTCCTCTGATAAGTTAGTGGTGGATTAAAAACTAATGAGTGCCATGATGTAAAAATGCTGGTTTTCTCTACAGACTTTGGTGCAGGGTATAAGCAGTTTACCAAGAAATGCAAACAGATAACAGATAAACAAGGCAGTTTTTGGTTCACCGTCTCCTCCGTTGATACTTGGAGAAGAAATCTGGGGATCAAACCACCAACTTTGTGGTTAATTGATCACCCTCTACTCTAGCACAGCCACAGTTGAGACACACATGTACATGCAGACATGTACGCAAAGATCCAGTTTGTATTCTTGATGAAATTGCTGGGTCAAATAACGGCAGCTTTAAGGTTCATCTGCCAGTGTGTGCTGCCCCCTGCTGACTCACAGGAGCATAGTGTAACAAAATCTTATGAAATTAAGCCAAATGTTACAGTCTGAATGTATGAATTACATCTAACCAACAGGTGCTTATGCAGGTGCAGACACTTCATTTTATTAGGGACAGTAACACTAGAAGAACAAAAGTTTGGTTCTTGGTTTCAGTAGAATTCACCACTGCTGCGGAACACTTATCTGTTTACATCAGCAGGTTAATAATTTACACATTTTACTTTCAAGAAGACTTTTTTTTAAAGAAAAGAACAACAAAAAAGAGAGAGAGCTTCTGGACCCTCCAACATGCACGATCCCATCTAATGAAGTTCACACATGCAATATAAAAATACAAATCAATAACTAAAAACTAATCAAGAATGAAAAACATTTTTGGCCGGAAATGTTTAATTAAAATTATTCACAAAAAAAAAAAATTGTACAAGGCAAGAACAGCATTAAACTGTTGTGCAATATTATATATCCTCTGTTCAGGTGGTAGCAGCATTTACCACACTGCAGCTTTGTCAGCTGGTGGGAAGTGTTCAAGTCATCATTCCGTCAGGCGTTTTACACTGGATATGCCAGCAGTGTCCTGATTAGGCTGGACAAAGTCAGCGTTTGTCAGCCCCTCAACTAAAGCAGGTCACATGGTGGGCGAGCACTTCTTCCTCTGAGGGTTTGTCATACTAGGTGGACAGGGTCTCTGGGACGGGGACCTTCTTCATACCCTCGGCAAAAGAGTCTGGGTCTTCCATCACCTCCTCACACACCAGCCTCATCAGATCAGCCACATAGTCTTTTTAAAGTATTACAGTCAACAAAAATATTACATTTAGTTACATTTTAAAACATATTTGTAATTAAATTTGTGACACATTATTTGGAAATAATCAGGATTTGTCAGCATTTGTTAAGAAAAAAAAAAACCTGATGAGAATATATTTTATTAGTAACTTACTGAATGTGGGGTCCGTTTTCACTGGCTTTGTAATGGCTTCTCCCTTCTTCGACTTCGGATACAACACCTTGTAAACAGGTTTGCCAGAAGCGGTTGTTGCCTGCTTACGGCTTGTGTTTTCGTTGTGGTGCATGGCTGCAAGATACAACCTATGTAAACGTGAAGGTGCAGATCAATGGGCCAGTACTTAATTTGGTTTGGTTGGTTAACTTTGTTCCACAAGTTATGATGCCAAATAAGTTACTTTGTCAAACACTGTAAACAGAGTCGATTATAAAAAGGTGCATTACCTGCACAGCATTCCAATGAAAGGGAAAACCACCTTTTTGGGAGTAAAACGCAGGACCAAGCTGTCGAAGGACTCCAGCGATGGAGTCTGGTGGTGGTGGCTCAGCCTCTCCACATCTTTGAGGACACTCTTGTTGGTCAGGATCTTTTCAAACTTGTGGAGTGCAATTGACCCTTGAGTAACAACAAATACTTATTAAATACTAATCGATTTTTTTTATTTTGACTGCAATTAGTTAGGATAACATAATTATATTTTGTGTGTGGAAAAACCAAATATCAGTTATCACTAAATATTAAGGACATCTATTCATTTTAAATAAAATTTGAAAGGGACATTTTGTTTACTCACTATAGTATACGTGGGTTTTAATGGCACACTGCCACTTCTTCAACATTTCACAGTCTTTGTTCTTAGCAAGTTTCGGTAATTTCTTGGACAAGCCTGCAAAAAAACAAAACACAAATATATTGTTAATACTAAAAATTGTGGTAGTGACAGAATATATTCATTAGCGACTGTAAATGTAGTTAAGAGCATTTCAACTCTCTGAAGAAGAGAGACAAAATAGTTTTCAAATAAACTGCGAGTCTAGATGTTAACTATTTGACTACATTTGTCTATCTGTACAATGTAGTAATAAAAATGTGTTATGGAAAAAGTACAGTGATAAAAAAAATTTACCTTTTTCCAAGTGGCACACATCATAAAACTGTGTGATGTTTAGTTCATTTAAGAACTTCCGGATCTGTGGATTTCCATCTGTAACCATGTAATCCACAGCCAACCCATTAGAGTGCAGAAGGTCCAGGCTTCGTCTCAGTGCCTCCTTTTCCATATGGTAGCTATCACCGACTTCATTGCTCTGTTAAGAGAAATGCAAACACAGATTAGAGACAAAACAAAGAAAAATGTTTATTCAAAATAAAATTTCACTAAAATACCCACACACCTGAATTAGCTGGAGATCCAACACTTTGTTGCTTTCCAGGTGCATCACAGAGTAACTCCCAAATTTTGCTGAGTCCCCTGAAGTAAACATAAGAGGATGTGTAATGAGTTTTCAAACGCACATATATTTGATGTTTAAAACTCGTATGCATTTTTTAGTGATTGCTTACATTACCTGGTGAGTCTGCACGCATATCTCCGGCAAGTCCAACTTTTTCCCCCTGCTTTAGCTCAGAGAAAAGGTTTTGCTGATCGCTGTTCCATTTGTGGATGATAGCAGGTTCCAGGTATGTCCTTGCATGTTTCCTGTATGTGTCATATTGGCAAATCTGGAGCTGCAGGGCCTTGCATAGCTGGAAAAAAAATTACAGTGCTTAAAACTAGTCAATTAATTGAGTGTCATGATTTGAATGGTAATACGTTAACAGTAGTACCTTTTCCAGCTCGACAAAGGATGCACCGCTGAAATACGTAGCGGCAGACAACTGGACGTCGCCAACTGGTGTATCCTGAATCAAGGGCTGGCTTTGCCACTGCCTTGAGTATTGGCAGTTTTTGCAAGCTTGCTGAATTGCAACATATGTGCCCTTCTCCTGCTGCTGCACTTCACATGGGCTCTTGCAGACTAGACAGGTGTCAAAAAGCTCCCTCAGGCAGGACTCAAACACAATGTATTTTTTATCATTATCTGCTGCTCTTGAGTCAGTCCTAAAAATGGACAGACAAAAATCACACTGGCTCCTTTCTGCCATCTGTGGTGATAAGTCGGTAAACTTTAAGGCAGTACTTACGACATTGTTGAGTCCTGTGTCAGGGATTTGCCAGGCTTAACGGCTGAGTCACTTTGGACGACTTGCGACTCTGGCGAGATGCATCCTGACTCAACACGTGGTCTCTTTAATGGTCGAAACTCTGGCTCCGTTGAATGTGTGGATGACAACATGTACTCGGGGAGTTTGGCCGTGGTTTGTGTGCCAACAGTGTTCTGTGACAGTGCTGGTGTCTGCGTCCCTATGGAGTAGACAAAGTGTGTGAACATTGTATGCTCTTCAGTGTTTAGTCCTTTCAAAAATACAATTGCACTTACTTGTGCTGATCACATGTGCTTTCAGTGTCCCAATCGACAGCTGAGTGCCACATTTCCTCAAACTTGGAGCGTCAGTTTGAGTGCCTGTGTGGTTAAATGTACCCTAGTGTGGGAAATACAAAACAACATTATGGATCGTGTAAAATAAACAGTTTTGGCAGAAGTCGTTCCCTATTCAGAAGTATTACACCGACCACCGCCTGCTGCAGTCAGTAGTTAGCGTAGCAACACTTATGCTAACCCCGAGCCGTGTCTGTAAACACTCACAGACACGGCAAACACACACGGTTCCACACAGTAAACGGCTTCACACGGAGCTGAGACAAACAGAAAAGGCGAACACGCGCGCCCTGCCTTTCAAACATGGCCGCAGTTAGCCGTCGTTAGCTATTGCTATTCAAGACAAGAAGCAGTCAAGCTCACAAAGACAACATTACTTCATTTGGAATTACTTACACTGCCTCTAGGAAGTCCATTGCGGAGTGTTGGAACTGCTCCGTCCTTAAGGTGAAGTTTTGAGCTGAGTCCTGCGTTGTATTGACCAAAGTTTGTATAACTGTTCACCTCGAAGTGACTGCTACAAATAAAGAGCATTTTTGGAAGCTTAGCGGGGACGTTAGCATCAAAAATGAAAGATATCCACTCTGCTCTTTGTTCCGCGTTAGCAGGGAGTCTGTGGATCGTCTGGTGTTGTTTTAAACAACCAACAACAGAGCAACAATGAACGGAGCCTTTCTTCTCGGACATGATGCTCTCAGCAGATACAACCGTTGTAAAGGCGGAAGTGATTCTTCTTCGTCGTCTTCTTCTTCGGGTTGAATGTTCACGCCCACGACCGGGAGTAGCTTTGGAGGAGGGTTCGTTGCACGACAAATGTGCTAGTTACGGAGCGAAACTGGACTTTTTAAAATCGCTTGTTCGAGCTCAGGTAAACAGAGAAGCCCTTCTTTGTCAGAAGTGGCTGAAGGAACGATTAAAAACTATAATGGATCATATAAAACACACTGGGTTTTCTCCAAATCCTTCCGTTCATGATCTCTCTAGAATCTGCGCAAATGTTACTCTACGTTGTTCTTTATTCCAAAATATTATACGCCCCCCCTCACAATCAGCTGTTAGCATGCGTAATTTCGCACGCGCTTCCCTCCAGCTCGTGTAGCGATTAGCTTATAGCCAACGTAACCTTGTGCTCACCGGAAGCAGAGACACACACGTGCACGGAAATGTAAAGCAACCAAACTCGCTTCCTTTCGACTCCTGTTGCTGGTAGCCGGCGTTAGCTGGTGCTACGTGGGGTAACACGCACACAAAACAGGAGGGGCGCGTTATTATTACAGTTGGAAATGCTCACATCTCTGTCCCTGGGGAATCCATCAAACAAATGGGCGGATTCTTCTTTGGAGGCATCTCAAGAGTTATTCTACTCAACAGGTCTTCTTCTTCATCTTCCTCTCAATCTTCTTCTTCTTCGAGGTTTGTGCGGCGGTTGGCAAACGCGTATTCCATTCACGTGAAGAAACTCCAGTAATTTATTTTTTGGTTTGTTTTTTAATTATTTTTTCTGTTTCTGACAGTTTTCCCCACGTTTTTCTAATTATTTTCCTGTTTTTCTGAGTATTTTTTTCTTCTTCTGTTTTTCGTGGTAATTTCCCTCCTGTTTTTCGGAGTAATTTTTTCCTGAATCATCGCGATCACTTCGAACTCCCGCGAGAACGTCCAACCTGCAAGTGACGCCCATGGACCTATAGTGACTTCAAGTCGACAAACTAATGGCAATACCATTCATATGACTTAAAGACTTAAACCCAGCTCAAAGTAAAGCTTGATTCATCTAAACAAGCCGGTCATGTTTATTTCCATTAAATCGAGCTCTCAATAAAAGAATGAATGTGGCTGTTGTTTCAAATGCTCTCTAAATTCCTCAGAAATAAATATATATTCTGAAAATCAGGAAAAAATTACTCCAAAAAACCAACCATAAAAATAAATTACTCTGAAAAAACCAACCAAATAATAATAAGTGAATGCAATATGCTTTCATAAAATCATATAAAAAAAACATATTATTCTTTAATATACAGTATCACACAGGTTATTTGAATGTCTGTTAACTTTTGGATCATAACTTATCTTTCTTTTGATGTGGTTGACATTGAGTTAAAACTGTTTCCTCCTGTTCACAGTGATCACATCTACCTGTACTGTGTTCACTGATTCTGAATAGTGTACTGTTGAATCCTGTATGCTCTAATCCTTGATATTTCAGTTTCATCTTTCCTGCTTCTTCCTGTGTACCTAACATCTCCCACTCTTGTTTTGTTTTTGAAAAACCATCTTCTCTTTCTCTCCTCCTCCCACTGTCTTTGCCATCTATCCTTAATTTTTCACTTATTGATGCTCTCTGTGATTGGTGTGCTGGTATCCATAATAATGTAAGTGTAAGTCCCATCATCTGAATTATATGTATAATGTTTTCTTCTTGTCTTGTCTACTTTCTGAGTTAGTGAACTGTATGAACTTGAATCTGAGCAGATGATGTTCTTCGTGGCCATGTTTCGTCAACCCATTGTATTGCTAATAAAAGTGCTATTAGTTCTCCTGTGTATACTGACGCTTCATCAGTTATCCTTTTCTCTGCTTTAATTTGAAACATGTTTGGGAGAGAGACTAAATTCTATCCATTAGCCCTGTTTCATGAAGATATTTGTTGAAGTGAGTGTAAATACCGTCTGCTTCTCCACAGTGAGCCTGCATCCCGCTCTCCTCAGTGCTGCTCCCTGGGGTTTTCTCTTTGTTTCATACATTTGGCAGTTAATTGGCACATGTTGGACTGTTTCAGGGTGACAGCAATGTATACAGTTACCAGTTTGATGTTTGCCTATTTTCTTTGTGGTGTGATTTAGTCTTGTATGCCCTATCCTGAGATGTGTAATGACTACTTTTTCCTTTCGGTTCCTGCCGTCTTCCTCACGTCCCTACATTCTTACAAATACTCTATAGATGCCTTTCTGTTTCTTCTACATCACAATATTCTTGTCATATTTTTGCTTCTTGATAACTGATTTGCCTTCAGCTGTGCTTAACAGAATATCAATGTCTATTAATTCTAAATGACTGTTTAGCTCGTATGTCAACATCCTCATTCCCTTCAATTTCAGCATGAGCAGGGAGACAAATGAAGGAGACAAACAATTCCTTTTTGTGTAATGTATTGTCTTGTCTACATGTTTCCATTGATTTAACACTTTTGAGAGCTGCCCAACTATCTGACACAATCAGTGAATTGTTATAGTTGTTTTTGTTTAACCACTGCAAAGTAAGCAGGGAGGCCAGGCCAGTTCAGCTGTGTATACTGATGCATGGTCTGTGACTCTTTCTGTCGTTTTATGGCAGGGACAACTAGCTTTAAGGTGCATTACTGCGCGCACACACAACCACTAATACTGTTGATCCAAAAAAGCAAAATAAACTTTCTACCTCCTGATCAGGGACTTGCTTAAGACTCAGCTCCTCCTCATCTCCAAGTCTCCTGATTTTTCTCTTCAGTGTGTCTTGTTCTTTTCAAAAATGATGTGCTTGACTGTGTCTTTTGTTTGACATTGACTACATAGACCTGCAGGCTGTTTGCTGTGTTTTGTTTAACCCTGTGGGTCCTACTTTAAGTCTTGTTACAAAGTTCTCTTCTTTGGTGCTTCTTTTTGGTGCTGCCATTCTTTATTGATGTGTCTTCTGATCTGGTTTTTGCTGAATGGAGTATCAATAATGTTATCCTGTTACCTCTTTTGCTAATGTGTCTGCTACTTCATTCCCTCTTATTCCTCTGTCAGCTGGTAACCACATGAATGTCATTTCTGTACAGTAATTTATAAATTTCATTAACCAGATCCCGTCTTTCCTTGCTCTAGTCTCAGCAAATATACTCTTCTCCCTCAATATTTCACTCATTTGGCTTATATCCATGTCCTCACTATTATCAGCAATGTCAGACTCTCTCCACTCTGGTCCATTCACACCACACTTGTGTCTACCCATGATTGTCTTCTTCATTTCACTGGTGAGTGTGAGCTCTCCCCTGCTTCCAACCACCAGCTGATACACTGTTTTCAACGTGGAACCCTTGGTCAGATTCTTCTGAATGTTTAATAAAGTTTTGATCATGTATTCACTTTGACTCTTAATTTGGATTTACCACAGCTGAAAAATGACCTCAGTGCAAATAAAACCTAGGAGACCTTTTGAGATTCTTCACTGTCCATTTAAAGGAGAAGCTGCAGTGGCTCACAAGTTATAAAAACATTAAAGGTCATCTAACTTTCAACTGGTGTATAGTAGTAATTTGAATAAAAATCACTGTGTGTTTAAAAGTATTCAAATTTAAGTTCATTTCTATGAAACGGGTCTGAAGTATTGAGGTTGAAAAGTTTAAAATATAAACAAATTATATGGCAACCAGGGGCACAAATAGCAGTAAACATTTTATAAGGGGGTCCTTGGAAGATTTTCTCCTCAGTAAGGGGTCCCTGGTCCTAAAAGGTTTGAGAGCCCCTGCTCTGTGTACTCTACTTTTTATTTGTTTTTCTGTTCTGGTCTGCTGAGGAAACATGGTGGGCTTCATAGAAGAAGACACGCTCCCATGCAAGTGCAAGCAGATTGAGCTAAGCCTGAAATAAGATAAAGTAAAATAAAGTAACATCAGTGTTTTCTCCTGAATGTTTCTCCTGAGAAAGGAGGCTGCAGTTATTTAGAGACTATTGAGCAGCTGAAGCCAAAGTTCACTGGAGCATTGGGTTACAATCAACCACATAAGACCACAAGTGCAGCTCCAGCCCGACAGCTGATGCATGGTCTCCCCGTTTAGAGATAAAGAAAGGAATAAAAACCACAAGTATTCGCTGTGTTTAGGTTTCAGAGCTGTTCTGTGCTTTTTCATTTTATATGGTATGTACATTTGAATTAAACCTTTAAAACATTTAATATTGTTTTTTAAAGGCTCCAGCTGTTCTGTGCTTTTTCATTTTATACGATATTTACATTTTAAATTAAATCTTTAAAACATTTAATATCGTTTTTTTAAGCCTGTGTTAACATACTTTATACAAAATGGAATTAGTTAATGGTATTGTCATTATTAATAATAGTATGTCATCAATGTTATTAGTGGTAGTAGCAGAAATTATTACATTTATAGAGAGGGAGAAGCCAAAGTCGAAGCCATCCACAGGCAACTTCAAAAAGATGTGTTATATCGTATGTGTTATTTATAATACAATCGTTAAAAATAACGACAAACTACGGCATGACGTCACTAGGAAAGCGTCACTTCCAGGCAGGCCTCGCTTCCAGGCTATGCGCCCGGGTTGTCATCTTTTCACCGGGAGAAACGAAGGGCAGACACCGGCCGAGTGTGGAGCGGAGCCGAGGACGCGCCTTTGTCGAGGTCAGTAACCGCGAGTTGAAGCAGTGTCCACCGGAAGACGCTCTGCTCCCCGCTTCGTCACTGACACAGTCCATGGTTCATGTTTGCAAAACCCTTTAAAAGACATTTGGAGGAATTTGATGAAGAAAGAACGCGTTAGCATGTTACTCGCAGGTTAGCTAACACACCCCGTCATAAGCAGCGTGAGCCAGGTCATCTTTCAGCGGTCTGTTCTTGGTGAAATCACGACTCTCTCAACTAAAGTGACAGATTAATTTGTGTTTATTGAGTTAGCTCATACAAGGGAAGTTATTTAACACCCGTTTAGCCAGTAGCTCAACTTGCTAATAACGGCAGTTGAGTAACACAGGGACGTTTCTGTTCGTTGGCTTCTTATGTTAGTAGCTCAGCGCTAAAGCTAAGCATGTGGAGTAAACGTAACACTCACTTGCGCTCCTAAATTCACGTGAAGGAATTTTACAATGTTTTGATGAAGCAGTCATTTTCGAGAACTCATGACTCGTGAAAGGGCAGATCGACTCAGCTTGACTGACATTTGAAGCGGCCAATTCAATCCCGTGGTGATTGCTTTCTGGGCGGGGTCTCTTTCACTCAGCCAATCGGTAGGTCCGGTAGTAAGATGAAGGGCGGGCAGAGGGACGGAGAATGGAGCCTGGTGCTGGAGAGACTCAACAAGGTCAAAACACCGAAACCACAGCTGAAGAGACACGTGAAGACTCAGGTTTCTCTTCCCCTCCAGGCTTCATAATCACCGTCAGAGTCCTGGTGTCTCCTTGGGGAGTCCATTCACGTCTGTTGCCCCTCGTTGCACATGCTTTATATTGTAGGGACAGAGCAATGTTCTGGTAATATTTGGTAGGTTCCTGGACGGAAGGGCACCCCGTGACCTGCACAATAAACGGGTTCTTCCAGGTGTAAACATAACTGCACTGAAGCTAACTTAACGTATTCCTTCATTATCTGCTTAACCCCCAACTTTGTTAATAATTAGTCTCTAAAAACGACTCTTCAAATGTTGCTACTACAATAATACTCGGTAGAAAACGTTAACTTCATGAGTGATACAAAACATACTAAAATTAATTACTCAAGTTTCTTAACCTGACGAAATATGTACAATTATTAAGCAAGTGGTTGCTTACGAACATTATTTTTATAGATTTGTGGGATTTGCTGCTCAGGCTCCCTCTCTCCGTGGTACCTGCAGCCTCACAGCAGGAGCCTGGTCTTCTTTCTACCCTACATCATTTCCTCATCTTTAGGAATTTTAAATATAGTAGCAGAGCTTTTCTGTGCGTTTTTCCATCGGGGTGAGATGCATTTTCAGGACAGAGACATCCAAGCCAGCCACCAAACCAAAGGCATCAGTGTAGGAGCAGCAACAGTTACTTACAGGTGAACAGTAAACCACTGATTAAGTGCAATCATTTCTAGATTTTAAGGAGGAGTTATCATCTTACCATATTTTTAGACAAATCCTGAGCAGAAGACAGAAAAGAAGCTGTAAAATACAATCCCACCATTCTCTGCTTGATAATGCATCGTGACCAAGAATCAGTAATCACATAATAGATGACGTTAACAAGTGGCGTATCATAAAGAACTAGAAATAACAATAGAAAAATGTATTCTTACTGGCAAGTAAATATTAAAAATAAATGGTAAATAAACTGAATAATGCATTATGGGGACCCAAGTCTTGTCTTAGACAGGCACTTTCATAGTAGGCTAAAAAAGGCGATATTTCACAGAGCCTGAGAGAGAGTACCTTATCTTTTCCAGCTTTATGTGGAGCATTACTTCTGACACATCTGCTGTGCGTACAGGGAGATGTATCCTTTCATTTTTAAAGGCTCACCCTTTGTGCCAAAAGGCTCGTAAAAGCAATAAAACCTTGAACAGTCTTCTTCAGGGTAATGTCCCCAGGTCAGTATTAAAATATGATACTTCATTTAAGGACTGTCAGCCATTATTATTCAACATGTAGAAACTCTGCTTTTGGTTTACTGAGAGTAAATGTTAGGGCTGCAACCATATATTTATAGTTAGAGCTATTATTTTACAATACTTATATATTATTGTAGTATTACAATTTATAGGTATATTATTTTTACATTTGATGAATGAAAGAAAAGATGATAGAAAGATAGATGCTTTGATTTCTCGCAGTCTGTTCTGACAGGCATCTTACTGCAGTAATTTCAATTTGCACTACATGAGTGACCAATGAAGTGGTTCATACAATATTCTTTCACCAGGAGGAGCCCTGACTGGTATGTCTCATCCATCTTACATGAAAGAAACAACAAAACAAAGGGGGAAGTGACATGGTGACATGGTGAATTATGTGGCAAAATCAGGCTCAGTTCATCTTTTTCATGTTTACAGGCCAACCTCTGCATTTATATTGTGGAGTTTCATTCACCATCAGCTCATCCTGATCTGTGAATTGAAGGAGTGGCTGAAGTCAACACAGAAAGTTTCCACTTTCCATTATGGTGGAAATTAAAGTAGATAGGTTAAAGTGGGCGGGTTCAATGAGAAATACATGCTCTTCATGAATTTAATAATCAAAGCACCTCACTTTGTTTATAGTGCTGTATTATTCGGGTCATCATTGAAATCTCTTATTTTCAAAATGTAGCTCTTTTGTGATATCTCTGAAGACACATCAAACATCTCAAGATGTTTTGTCATGTTCAGGTTCAATAATATCAAAGGTCACATAGAATGGTCTTTTTGAAGCAAAAATCCAGATTACTGATGTCTACTTGGATAAATTAAATCATATTTATGGTCAAAAACCTCATAGTCTCTTCAGATTAAGACAGATTATTGCTGCTCTCTGCCAGCCTCTGAACAGGCACTCTTTCTGAGCTAATGCCCGCCCCCCAGAACACAGAGTCTCTTGTGATTGGCCAGCTACCAAATGCATTCCCACTCGCTTGTGATTGGCCAGCTACCAGCTGACTGACTGCTCCGCGGTGCTTCTTCTTCTTCTTCTTCTTCTTCAGGTTGAATGTTCACGTCCATGACCAGAAGTAGCTGTTGGGGGGGAGGGTTCATTGCACGGCAAATGTGCTAGTTATGTAACTAAACTGGACTTTTCAAAAGCGCTTGCTGGAGCTCAGGTAAACAGAGAAGCCCTTCTTTGTCAGAAGTGGCTGAAGTGTTTATTATTGTGACACTCTAGTGATGTTTAGATGCAGGAAGGACACGGGGACACACCAGAAAACATCAGACATTTTCCACTCAATGTCCTCTTTAAGAACATGGGGCATAAAGATCACCTTCAAGCTCTAATGACCTATTTGAAATTCATCCTGCAGTCCGAGAGACCATTTGAAGTAGTACCCCTTAGGATCCAGCAGAAGGCACTCATAATGTCTCCCACCATAATATGAATATGACTGTACAGTACACAAAAGGGACCTGTATAAACCAAGTGACTTTGGCAAAGGCAGCCGCAGCAGTGACATCCTCTTGGATATGCAAGTGTACATACAATAAAATAGAATAGAATAGAATAGAATGCCTTTAATTGTCACTGTACACATATACAATGGGATTGAGAGCAACTCACTCTTCAGTGCAGACATGTATGTAGAGTTATATACAACATAAAATAGAATACAATAAATATTAGTGCATAAATAGTGAATAAAAGGGGGTAGGATATGGTGCACAGTCCTGAGGTAAGAAGAGATGAGAAGTCTCATATACTGAGTGAATATTGCACTATACAGATATTGCACTGCATGTATGTGTGCACTGTACATGAACTGGCAGCTTATCAATATTGTGTGCACTCCAAGCACATGTCCTCGTCCACTGGGAAATATTGCAAATAGAAAGAGAGCCACACTCGGTCCGAATCATGTCGACAAACTTGTTTTTGGCAAAGAATATCAGAAATTAAGTTGGGTCATTTGCATAGACTATTGGTTTTATGTTAAAATATAGAAATGTAGTATGATTACATTTTAGTTGAAAGCTGTTGGAGTGGCAGTGTGTGTGTGTTCCATCCTACTCTGAGTTGAATTGTATTGTATGGATACTCTAATGCAAGTAGCACCGTTAATGAAGTAATGAAAACTATGATGTTTGTGGTGTACTGGGGTGAGTGGTAATGATGGTGTGGGTTGGGTTTTAATTTATTTGAATAAATAAATACAGGTCATTATAAATTTGTTCAAAGTTGACTTTTTTTTTTAAAGTGACAGCCCAAGTTCAGGTCAGTTGTTGACTGTTGGTTAGTCCTTCCCCATGCAGTAAAAGCTGTGTTTTTGGTGTTTATCAGAAGCAAGAAGCAATCAGTAGTTGCTCTGCCCGTAGATCCTTGTAGAATCATATTTCATAACTGTGACACCAGACAAACAGCTACCATCACATTTTTGGTATTTCAACAGACATAAATACTTATAAATAAAGACTTTTATCTTCAGCGTGACTCATTTTCTATTGTTACCTCATTTATTGTAAAAAAAAAATAAAGTTCCAGACAAGTGTTCAGTGTTTATTTCTACCTGCTTTGTTCTCTCACTCCCTCTCTAACAGTGTCTCTCTTTCTCTCTCTCTCTCTCAGTGGACAGACAGTTTACTGGACCTTTTTTCTTCATCACTCCCGTCCCGGTTCTCACCTCATTGGAGTTGTATTTCCTGCTGTGGTTCTGAGATTGAGGAACGTCCGGCCTGTCGGACTGACCACCACCACCACCACCACCCCTGTGTGTGTGATACTGTAAGGACTACTTATGCATCGTTTAAGGACTTGTGCGGCGCGATTGCGTCCGCTTACTGCCTCACAGGCGGCTCAGACTGTTGGCCAGCAGCGGCCTATCACAGTCGCCTCCACAGGTGGCACAAGGACGTTTCAGCCAATCAGGTGCTACTCTGCACCGGTGGCCTCTGAGCCATTCCTTAATGGGACAAGCTCCAACTATGTGGAGGAGATGTATTACGCCTGGCTGGAGAACCCAAAGAGTGTTCACAAGGTTAGTAGAGCCCACTGATAGTATGGGAAATTACATAACAACAGAGCCAACATGGTGGTTTACACCGTGCCCACATGAGATAAGACTTTTGTAGTAGATATGACTGCGTTTCTGTCCAGATTTGCTTGTGACACACAGCAAATAGTCAGGTGCTGAAATGTCTGTAAAGGGTAACAAGATGATGTGTCGGCATGGTGCTCAGTGTGAACATAGTCGTTTAATGTGGGTGCCAAATCGTAGCTGTTTGATGAAAGGCATCTGATGTAAGGTAGTGATGATGATGATGATGGTAATGAAGGAGCTTGTTTTCCACGTTTCACAGTCGGTCTTGAACAGTAACGGCAACATTTTTGTACCAAATCAATGTGAACGTCAGATCATGTCTCTGCAGCTCGTGCAGAGCGAGTGTGTCGTAGCTTTGTGGTCGTCTGTCTTGAAAATGTCAGGTATTGTATGAACAGGTTTTTCTCCGATCACAGAGACAGTTTTAAAGGAGTGTTTACTTTTTTAAATAATAGTCCATCCCTTTAAACTATTATTTCTATTTAATAAGATGTTGATTATATTATTATTGATGTAGATTATAGTATTTTAATATTATATTAAATATTATAGTATTTCAAGCAGGGCTGCTTGATATATCAAACTTAAACTCTCTCAGATGACATGGATGTCTGTGTAATACACTATTACCTGACCAACCAAGGCGCATTTGCTTTCCATCTGTCAATGTATTCTATCCAGAGGAGTGAATGTCACATCAAAAAAATGCATTTTACTTCCATTTCTGCACTGTTAGATGAGTTTGAAAAGTAGTGATCCATAATCAGCAGCATCGCGTCTGTACCTACACTCTCCTCGGCCCAAGTCGTGGCACTGTGCCCTGGCAAAGGTGCAGCACAAAGGCTGCTTTAACCCGCTGCATATATTGCTTTCTTCTCTTGCTAATATGTTAGTGCTTTGGTGGATGAGCACTCTCTGCTGGTATAACTTATAACTATACAGTATGTGAAGTCCTGTACCATTTAGATCACAGTTACACACTAAACAAAGTTACACCACATGACCAGGAGGAGGAAGAGAAAATGTTGGTTACCAATTGGCACATGTGCATATAACTCATTTCATTTCTCAAATTAATTTGTTTTTTGTTATAATTATAATACATCTTAATCATGTGGTATATTTTATTGTTTATCGCATATCGTTACATATAATTTTTTTAAATTTTATTTCATGTTATGTCTTCATTGAAATATTCAACAATGCTACTGTATGATTTCCTATCACTCAGACCTTTTTTCAAGCAGAGAATTATACATTTATTCCACTGTGTTGAAATACAGAGCCTTGTCTGTCTTGATAGGAATAATTTTGAGAACCACGCACTGTATCTTCAATGTTCTCATTTCACACAGCCTCTAACATCTGTCTCCTTCAAGAACTTGATCTTGGAGGATGAAGCCTTGACTATTGGGACACAGCTACAGTGCATGCACTCTACACCATAGCAGTGATGCTTAACAGTATGATGATACACATTCAAAGGTTTGATTATTAAATAAATGTAAATGTGTTTATCATGTTTAGTTTCATTATGAGATGGTCGAAGCCAGCACAGATGCTTGTCAGTATTGCTGGGCAGTATACTGGTTCTTACAGATTACTGGTATTTATTAATTTTATGTTATACGTTGTTTGTATAACACAAGACTAGTATATGAAAAATGTAATGTGGTGCTTTTCGAAGGGGAACCTTTTCATTTCCTTGTGACTTGGCTCAGATGGTCTTTACATGTCCACAGAAAAGTTAATGACTCAGAGTTAAAGCGACGCCATGTAGTATTTCAACCTTCTAGGAATAGTGCCCCTGTTAGAGCCTGAGAGGTTCTCCATCACCTGTACTGTACTATGTAAGACTACATACTTTGTCTTCAGGAACCAATGTGAAACACACTTCTACTGCGTTATATGGGAGTTGTTCTTTCATTGGAAATGAAAGAGACGGCACGGATACCAAAGATTTTGTCGAAGGAGTCAAAGAAGTCGTGGGAGAGTGATAGGATAAGATGCCCGACATGGGTGAATATTGGTCCTGCTTTCACTCAGCTGATGGCCCCCGAGGGATGTCGGAGTGATAGTGATCTGGCTTTGATACTGTTGGACTAGGAAGTGGACATTGTTCGCTTACAAACTTAAAAGAAAGTGCTTTGGAGCTGCTGTGTGTCAGGTGGTGTTATTGAAGTCATGTCATTCCCCGTTCATGTTTGGAATTCAAAGTTATTCACGCAGTGGAGCGATTTTCCCCCTAGCTGCTACTCAGGGCTAACATTCTTGTTGAAGACCTGGCTAGAGTCCTCCAGTATTGTTGGTTTGTCAACAGATGCACATGTTACCACGGCGTAGTTACGACAGACAGTTCCCGTTTCCAACTTTAGGGGATCCTGAAAGCAGAAACTACATTGTATCGCTTTGAATGCTGCTTTTAAACTTTTGCAGTGGTACACTGGGCTGTATGTGTGGCAGTCATAATTCTGTGGTAGTGGTGTAGTCATGCTTACACCAGTGACTCGTCCTGTAGCTCTTTCTCTAATTGTTTCCAGATCATTTTGGAGGGGATTTCCCTGTGTTGCATTCAAGTGCACTCATCATTGTCTCACCAATGGTGAGTTTAGGTGCAGTTTTTATATTACCATGCAGACTATACTCATTTTCAGAATTTGACGACATAATATCTTGGAACTGTGTTTATTCTTGTTTGTGTGTGACACAGAATTTATGACCCTGTACTCGCATCTGAAATGCCTCCTGGGTCAGGATTAATGTTGATCACGCTTCCAAGGTAATTTATCTGGAAGTGTCTCGAGGCTGCAGCTCAATTTTGTTGTGGACCTTAATTTTGCTTCTTCACATGTCTAACTAGTAGAGGTGTCAAAAAATTGATTCATTTAAAATAGCCTGACTCATTAGTCAGATTAGCAGCTCGATGTACTGAATCAATTTCAGTCAAAAAATTATATTGGTTCACAAATCCTTTCTGAAAAGTGAAAAAAAAAAAAAAGGTTTTTGATATGAATTGGTATACCACCCAGTACTCTGTCAAACCATAGAAAATGTCAGCAGCTGATGGAAAAGCTCTCACAATCCTCTTTTCAACTGGTCAAAAAAACATTAATCCCTGGCTTTTGTCTAAAAGTCACCTGCTATTTATTCTTGAGGTTATTAATACATTTCTTTATTTTGTCTCTCCTTCCCCTTGTCCCCTCACCCTAACTTGTAAATACTTCTCTTCCTCCTGATGCTGCTCCTGCTGCTGCTCCTCCTGCTCCAGTCATGGGATGTCTTTTTCCGTAACGCAAATTCCGGGGCTCCTCCTGGTGCTGCCTACCACTCTCCTCTGGGTCTCTCTGCAGCGTCAAGCCTCGTCGCTCCACAGCTCTCCTCTCTGGTTGGAGCTCAGCCCAATGTGGAGAAGCTGGTGGAGGATCACCTGGCAGTCCAGTCCCTCATCAGGGCATACCAGGTACAAACACGCTGAGTCCAACTCTGCCTAAAAGTAATGCTGTATAGGTGGCTCCTCTGCAGTCTGACAGTTGTGGTTCTTGGTGTCTCCAACTTAGAATGATAAACGTAGGAATGTGGTTTGTGCAGCTCAGTGTGAAAAACATTTTAAAAGAAAAAAAGAAGAAAAATTGCAGAACAAACTACAATGGTTCTGATGTTTTAGAAAGATCAGTTGATATCATGGCCCCATACAATAAACACAGATCCATGACTCAATTTCCCAGTGTCATTGCCTATAAAACAACAGTAAAAGTAGTTACCTTGCCTTCAGTTTCCTTCAAAAATGCAGAATGGACAGTCTAAATGGCCAAAAATGGCTGTCTTCTCAGCCATTTTTGAGTCCTGGTCCTTTTTTTCAAATGAATCTCGACTGACAATAAAAGTTTTTTAATTGCTGGGACAGTGCTCATTTGTTGATGGGGTATTTTACCAGAAGTGTGAGCACTCAGGTCGAGGTTTGATTTTGAATTGTTTGAACAAATTAATTTTGAGCTTCATCTTTGCATCACACATGATTTAATTGAATAGAAATGTTGTAAATTGTACTGTGCATGCCCAGCTTAAAAATCCAAACCTGGACAAGCAAAACTAGAACTCTCTGTGTGGATCTCAAGGGTCAGAGGTTACAAATGACAAGAGACCATAAATAAACAAAAAGACACCCAATCAGATTCTTATGGTGTGTGTCTATGGTTTATATTTAGTCAAAGCTTCCATTTAGCAGGTTACATTAACAACATGATTGCCCACTACTGGCTGATTGATAATAGTTTGATATTCATTTAATCTATTTTTTAGACCTTTACCCTGTAATTTCTGAGCCTGCCTTTTATTTTAAAATGGGATTATAAAACTGAAAAGCATTTTGATGATTAATACTGTGACACTTTACTTTGATGATTAATACTGTGACACTTTACTTTTTTTTATTATTATTTTTCTACAGAACATCCTGTCACATGGCGTTCAGTATCTGACATGTCTGGTTACTGAAACCCTTTTTTTTACAGCTTTCACTGTGATTACATATTGTATAATTTTTGTTGTTTATAATAATCCCTAGTGTCAATCTTTTAGTGTGTATTGTGCTTGATGTGTATGAGTGTTTCTCAACCTGGATTAAGTTCCTCTGGTCACATATTTTGGCTAAAGTTTATAGTATTATATGCATTATTACATTAAGTACAATTTAAATACAAATGTGTAATTGTACAATGACATGTCTGAAATTATTTAGTCTGAAAGACATGTTTGTGAAATATGGATGTAATAACTGGAGGTCATCACAGGTCGTGTTATATATTAGGGTTGGACTATATGACCAAAAACCTAAATGCAGTAGCTCTTTTTGTGATCCGTCTATATAATATTATAATAAATATCCGAGTTAGGAGTGAAAGATGAAGAAACCAGTCAGTTGTAGTTTTAAACTACTTTATGGACAGAAACCAACAATCACTTCTTGAAGAGAAAAATATTTTACACAACAATTTATATTCTTATTTAAATTATTGCCCACCCCCTAAGTTATATACAGTATATATAACCTTGGTCGTGTGTTATTGTCAGGTGTTGTATCACCTGTGATCAATTGTTAAAAAATAAGAAAAAAACAAATAATAATGTTATACTTATCGGCCAGTCACATCACATTAGCGACCTCCAAAATAGTTTGCTCTTCAGTAGTGTTGTGTTCATGAGAGAGTGACCTGTAAAGCTCTGTTAGAGCTCTTTGTGATGTGATAACCAGGTGTATGTGTGTGTTGGTGTGCCTGCGTGTGTGTGCAGGTGATGGGGCATCATAATGCCCATTTGGATCCCCTGGGAATCAACTGTGTGAATTTTGATGATTCTCCGGTCAATGCCGGCTTCCAAGATGTTGGTGAGAACAACAGAATTAACAAACAAACCTTGCCTGTGGTGTTAATCTTGCCTTTCCCACCCACCCACCCCTTTTCTCTCTTCTCTCCTTATTCTCTGTTTTCCTCTCTTGGTCTTCCACTTCCTTTATGCTCTTGTCCTGCTGCTGTCTGGTGCTGCTCCTTCTTCTTCTTTTTTTGATGCAAAATCTCATTTTGATCCTGATTTTATTTTTTTGTCCTTCAATGCTCCACTCCGTCTTGCTTCTCATGTGCCCACCTCTCCACATCCTCCCACCGCTCCCTTTCTCTTATTTTGTTGCCTCATGCTTCCTGCTCCTCTTCCTCCTCCTCCTCCTCCTCCTCCTGTCCTGGGTGGCTTTGTACTTTTGTCACTCCCCTGTAGATCCGAGGGCATCATGTGGCCCAGTTGGACCCCCTCGGCATTATGGATGCTGATCTGGACTCCTGTGTCCCCACTGACATTATCACTTCATCCGACAAGCTGGGTGAGGTGCTAATCCCTCAGAAAACCACTGTAATCTTATTTTTCTTAAAGTTGCCCTGGTCTCGCTCATGTCTGCCTCGAAGTCCATCTGTTTTTAAGTTGACAAATAACCAGGGGACGTTTAATTTTTCAGAAAGCCTGAAGTTCCTTGTATACATGAAGTTTCAGAAGCTTTTTTTTTCCTTGGGAATCTGGAAACTGTAAAAGTTTGCTGAATTGAAAATAAAATAGTTCTCATCAGGAACAGAAAGTTCCCACAAAATATCCTCAGACATTTGTCCTGGAAACCTGTTATGTTCCGTTATCAACAAAATCTAATGTTCAGACTCAAAACTAACAAGGTGGGTAATGTCTGTCTGTGGCTCTGAGGCCTCTGGTTCTTATAGGGAATGAGATCATGTCGTCAAGCCACGTTGCATCATGGTCGTGCCGGCCATGTTTAGGGCTATGGGAGCTTACGTTGCTGCAGCTTGAACATGTGCTTTTGGACATTACTGTTACTGTGCTAGTAACTGCACTTTCTCAGCCCCTTTTATTGTGGTGAAACGTTGGTGTGATTCGGGGTGCAGCAGCTCCTCCCATGGCCACACGGGAAACAAAATCGACAGCCGCGTTCTGCATCGTTCAACAGAACTACATGTAATGTAATGTAATGATGGAGGAATTTCCTCTGCCTCGAAGCCCCGTTTAATTAAATTTAAAGCTCACGTTTTGCACGGATTCTTTGTAGCGTGACACTACGTGCTTACGTCACAGGCTGTGCGTCCCCTACAAAGCGGAAGAAGACGGAGCGAGCTTTGGGTAACGTGTGTGGACAGTTTAGCTGTACAGAATGGCAGACGCGGGGACCGAAAACAGTGAATACAGCAAAAATGAGCAAACGCAGCAAAGCGAGAGTAATAGGAGGAAGAGGATAAAAGTATGTTTTATCCGATGAATCGATAGAATATTCGATAGAATACTCGATTACCCAAATATTTGATAGCTGCAGCCCTAATTTATTTATATTATTGCAGAGATCATATGGAGCTTTCTTACATGTAACAGGCATGTGAGGCACCACCATCTTATCTGTGAATCATATTAATTTTATCTTAATATTATTAATAATAAATGTATGTTTTTACTGATTATCTTCATGCCTCACGTCTGGACTCACCTGATCTCTCATCAGCTTGTAGCTTCATTGGACTTTTACAGACAGACGAACTAAAAACAAACACATGTGACTGGGTTTAGCTCCACACACTTTAGTTTGCAGCTTCAAGATATAAAGGTCCTGCACCCAGTTGGTAAACTGTACATGCAAGGCTAAATATTTGTCGTTTTTAAACCAATCTGATGTGTAGGTACTCCTAAACATGAATGTCACTTCCCACAGTTCAAAGTTGTTCTCAAGCTCTACTGAAGAGATACATTTTTACATGGGTGACAAAATGGGTTCAAAAAAAGGGAGCTATAGATGTTGATAGGCTTTTACAGCAGCCAATAGCAGCAGAGATTTATTTATTTATTTGAGCTCAACATGAAAAGTGATAAGAGCCTGCTATGTTATTTACAACTTCTTACCACAACTTAAAACTACTCCTGTAGATTTAATCAGGGAATTATACTGAGTATGTCACTGTATGCAGTTTACTAACTGGTGGAATTTATTGTCACAAGGAGGATGAATTAAAAAAATCCACAAAAATTTACGAAAGACATGATATTATTTCAGGAATACACCTAGGAACATTGACGTTTAACTCATATTCAATGCCAGGAACATGACTTTATAAATTCAGGATTAAATTTAGGAACACAGATTTTAAAATTTAAGGTTAACCTGAATTGTTTATCATATGGATTAGGGGTACATAATTAAAAATAAAATAATCAAAATCACGATATCTAGATTGAAAAATCTAATACTTGAAATGTGTGACTTAACAGCTGAGAAAATGTTTTATTTGTTGGCAGACTCCAAAGCATGTCATTTATATTTTTATTTATTATTTTTAAAGAAAAATGTAAGATGCAAATTGTACCAATTGTGAATTGTTGCAGTTGCAAGTAGCAAATCTATCAAATAAAATAAATAAATCATGTAACCTAAATATGGACTTTTTAAACACACCCTCAAATGTCTGATATATATATATATATACACAGACATTTGAGGGTGTGTTTAAAAAAAAAATATATATATATATATATAAATTATACAATTTTACTGAAATTGAGTAATTCACAGTGAGTGCTACCTACTGCAGTCAGGTTTGACTCTGAACATTAGATTTGTTGTTAAGAGGCAAACACCAATATGTGTCACAAGACTTAATAAGACTAAATTGATAAAATAAGTTGTTTACCCATTTTTAGGTTGATTTATGTTACATGTCTCTGTGATGATTCTTGCCAACCTTGATGTTTATGAATTAGAAAAGTAGCTGCGCTGGCATTTGGAGCATTTGATTGATTTTAGTCAGCCGACATGTTTTAGCTCTTGGCTTTGAGCTGTGGCTGTTAGTTTGCTTCTGTTGGCTGATCGCTGCTGACACTGTGTCACGTAGGATGAAATATAGTATAATATGCTACAAGTTTTGTTTTTATTTTTAAGTGTGGTTGTGTGATGTAGAAATGAGTGCTGACTGAGCACCCCTGGTGCTGAGAACCAGTTGGAGACACTGAGGCTCACTGTCACTCAAAAAACCCATAGGGACATAAGGAAAAAAGATTTTAGATATTTAATATTGTAAGACTCCTCTAACGAAACCTACACCGCGTGCAGTGCAAGTGTAAGACAGGGTTCATACGGGTGCTTGAAATCCTAGAAAAAAAGCTTCAATTTTTATGTGTTTCCAAGGTTTGAAAACTGCTTGGATCAAATGCTTGTGAAAGTACCTTATATCTCCCAAAACAACCAGCGTTCTGAATGAATGGATAATCACATTTTTAATAAAAAAGGTAGTATGTTTTAATGTTTTATGTGATGTGAAAATGGACCTTGAAGGTCTTTGAAAATGACCTTTGAAAAAAGTGTATGAACACTGATAACAAAATATCTTCAGCCTTCTGTACAGCAGAACCATATGTTCTCCTGAACACACATGAATTCTGTGTGTCGGCGTACAGCTTGGGGAGGTGAGATCCAATCACACATGGTCACAGGAGATGCATTCATTTTAATGCCAGGTGTGATGTTGTCCACTTGTGACCAGATCTCTCAGGACAGATCAGGTCTGTCTGTGGTAGGGATGTGCACAGGACTCAACACAGAGTCAGTGACCAAAGTGAACACCCCAACCCAGAAAAGGAAACCCATCACAAACAGGGTTTTTCCCGACATGCTGGATGCAGCCCTAATGCGATGACGACGCGACATAGAAGCCATGTCTAGCGGTAGTGCTGGGTGGTATGACCAAAAATTCAAACCCTTAACCTAACCCTAACCCAGTAAAAAAGAGAAAAATGGAACAATTAAACTACACAGAGTGAGCTATTTTGAATAGTGAGTTTAGAGTCTGAACTAAAAAGTGGAAGAGAGTCAGAGTTAAGTCTGGTGGGAGTGAATTCCAGAGATGGTGCTGAGGCAGGCGGCGGGCACAGTGAGGTGGATAGAAGAGGAGGATCTGAGGGAGGAGGAGGTGGTGGCAGTGTGGAGGAGGTCAGAGAGATAAGGAGGGCCGAGGTTGTGGACGGCCTTGTAAGCATACAGGAGGATTTTGAATTGGATTCTGAATTTAACCGGGAGCCAGTGGAGTTGCTGTGGGATGGGGGTGATGTGGTGAAATTAGGCGGTTCTGGCGATGATGCGGGCAGCTGCAATTCTGGACCAGCTGAAGTTCATGGATGGATTTGTCAGGGAGACCAAAGAGGAGAGAGAGAGTTGCAATAGGCAATTTGGGAGGTGACGAGGCTGTTAACAAGGATAGAAGTGGTATGGGGGGTAAGGAAGGACGGAGACGATTTATGTTGCGCAGGTGGAAATATTTCAACCGTTTCATGGATTACAAGGTTATTTCTTCATGCGCGTGTTTGTGTTTCTGTGCACGAGTGGTTGAGTGAGAGAGAGCTAGTGTTGCAGCTGTCAGTGTGTCTTTTAACGTATCTGTATACATTGTTGGTTCTCTCTGACCTGTTTTCTGCTAAGGTGGTGGAGTAAATTGATCATTCTTGCTATTACTACCATAGCTGCTTCTTCAGCTAAGCCTGAAGCATGTGTGGTGCAGCAGTGAGAAGGGTCCCCCATCAAAAAGTGTTTTGCTGCAACACATAACGTTTTTCTTTACAAGTCTTGGTATATATGAAAAAAATAATAAATACCAGTTTTCAGTATGAACTGGTATACCACCCAGCACAAATGAGCAGCTATTGTATAATGCAACATGGCGGCCACTGAATAGCAGCTGTCTTTTGATTTGCTTGTTGCTTCCATTTTAGACAACTTGCTCCAGAGACAAGGGTTGTCATCTCAATCAAATGAGACTGAGATGCAGTCTGACGTCAGCAAGGCAATGTCAGTACCTCATACAACCACATTTCAAAAATTATGAGCTGTCCCTTTAAGCACGGCGAACATATTCATTCCAAATACAAAAGCCCGTCAGTTTTGTTTTGTCCGTTTAGTCTTGCATTGAGCTCTGTTTGCTTTGGTTACCACTAACCATTGGCTTCAACTGTTGTCTCTTATATCTGCTCTTTTCAGTCACTGATACTAGGCGTACTACACAGTCTTTACTCCAAACTTTTATTGGACCATGAGCATAATTTAATATAACTCAACTGTTGCAGGGACAAATTTTTTCTTTTTTTTTTAAGTCCTGGATAGTATGCTGCACCCCTGCTGTTTAGAGACAGTGATGCATTCACGCAAAACACAGTTTTTTCCGCCAGGTTGTGTAATGAGCTTTACTGGTTGCTGGACCGTCTGTTTATTTTATTTATTTTTGTGAGTAACTGGCGTAAACAAAACCAGTGCTCACTGTGACCAGCATCTTGAATTAGTTGACGCGCATATTTTTAGCACTTACCAGAAAGTTCTTGTTTAGTTTCTGCCGAACTTGCATGATTCTAGTTTGCCTGGCAAGACCAGCATGAATTTCATGTCCATTCATGTGGTTGTATTAATTTTGTACATAAGCTCTCTTGTTGCGCAAAAACTTTGCGTCACATTTGATGCGAACAGACCATAAGTTCCAGCCTTGCTATAGTAAAGGTGACCTGTGCAGAATGGCTTCCTGTTTGGGAGGACGTTTGGTTGTGGTGTTGCTTCTGTTTTGAGGACTATATAACCACAGCATGATGTGAACTTCATCCATCTCTCTCTGTCACCGCTGACCAAATTTTCACTATTTCTAAACCAAAGTATTTGACTTGACAATAGATGATAAGGTGATGGAGACTTTGAGATGCTGGAGCTGGTGTTTTGCTCTGTTCAAGCTGTTAGATCTGTAAACAGGACTTGTTAAATGGGCCGTAGATAATTAATGGTGTCCAGGTATCTCTCTCCTTTGCTGCTTCCTGCTGGTGACCCCTCCAGACGTGGCGGTTTTCAAGGAGAGGCTGAATGTCCTCACAGTTGGAGGTATGAGAAGCAACAACAGTAGTGCTGCTTCTGTGCCACTGCACAATCCTATGAAGCCAGTAGTTTGTCTGTAGTAGTGTTGTCATTAGCTTGCAGGATCATTTTCAACATCTCTAAGAGGTGTGGAACAGATGCTGCAGCCCTGCAGAGTGATGATAGTTGCAGCAGGATCCGTCTCTGACTTCTTCCCTTCTGAGCTCCTGTCCAAGTCTAAGCACTAGAAGGATGAGATTATACAGAGGGATGTTTGACACGGTTCAGACATTGAACTATGGTAAAATGTCCCTTAAAGACATCAGCATGCAGGAGACATCAGAGGAAACTCACTAAAATATGCAAAAATATACATTCTGTTTTGTTTGCAAGACAACTGTTTACTGTTTTAACAATTTATCATGTTATTTATCATGTTTCCCTCTCTGAATGTCTCTTGTGTGTTGTGGTCAGTCAGTGCAGTTAGCTTCATTAGCTCCCAGCTTTTGTTAGTGTCCTGCTCTTCCCAGTAAACTGTAAAACAACTAGTGTATGTCTCTGAAGCTTGGTTTATATTTGCTGCAGCGTGTTCAGCACAACACAGTGTGTGTCGTGTGTTGACTTTGATCATCACACAATCGAACTCTGTCATGAATGTAGCTTACGACCTTAGCTGTGGCCCAAACAACTGAACCCTGGTCTACTTTACGGACATGGTCTCAAACAACGTTTACCGGAAGCGTAGTATTAAAAACTAGAGCCTCAGTGTTCCCGTCTACATCCGAAGGTGAGGGGAAGGAAGAACCAGTCAGAGAGCCACTGATAAAAGGAAATGAGAATGCCTGGTTGGCCCATCTTTTCCTCCTCTCCAGGAAAACTAGCACATTTAGCCAAGCATCATCACCCCAGAGCACTACAATACTGCCAACTCACCATTTCTCACCCACGGCCAGTAGGATGAGTGTGAACCCACCACTTGCAGAGTCTGCGGTTTCTCAGTGCTCCAGGTTAATGATGCTAGCTTGGCTAATTGTACCATCTATACCGACAGTGGAGGAAGAGTTTTGGACTCTCAAGCGCGGAGGAGGGACAATGTATAATGGCACAAGTTCTTTGACTGTCCCAAATATCAGTGCTTCTTTACCCTGTTTTCCCAGCTTCTCACTGGAGAACATGGATGAGAACACCATGATTTTTGAGACAAA
Organism: Brachirus orientalis; assembly: GCA_016785285.1. Classification (NCBI taxonomy): domain Eukaryota; kingdom Metazoa; phylum Chordata; class Actinopteri; order Pleuronectiformes; family Soleidae; genus Brachirus; species Brachirus orientalis. The sequence goes on from JAFBJR010000648.1 coordinate 908,165, forward strand.
GTTCAACCTGTGTGAATGAGGCAACAGACAACTTTTTTTTTTTTTATCCCTAATGGTTCCTGTTTTTGGTCACACAGCAACAGCAAGGCACTAGTAATGGCAAGTGTACTTTTCCTCAAAGCCAGTTTTGTGTCATAATAAAGAACCCTGTGTGACAAAACAGTATATAAGGTGAACTTCATTGACTTGGATATGGAATAATGCAAATCATTTTTGCTGTAATGCGAGTTAAAATTCTTCCAAAAACTGCCTCCTGCTGGCCTAGAGAATAATTTACAGAAAGTAAGTCTTAAAGGGAATTATCTTATATGAGAAAGGTGTCCAATACATTGTACAATCTCTTTTAACATCATAATGACAAGTTTGAAACTCTAGCCCTATGTGGGCTTGAAGTTTCAGGCCCGGTTTCTGGTGTGAAGCTTCGGTGTCTGTTGGTCTGAAGCTGCCTCCTCTTCCCTGCTTTTGCTTTACTTTCTCTCTCTGGCGACTGTCGGTTTGGATCTTCTTATTTTGCACTTTCTCTGTTCTTTGCTCCAGTCTTGTGGTTTTGGCACTTTTTTCTTTGAAAAGCAGAAGATTTTAGCATTACTAACAGCTAGGGATGTCATGATCTCGATTATTAATCAAATATATCAGTCGAAACAATGTCACAATCTTGACCTTTGAAAGCAAAGATGGAATCTACTATTTAACCATGCCCCGGTTGTGACGTCCTGCAGATGTGCCAGAGGTAAAAAACACAGTTTTGTGTGTGTAGCGATTGTAGCACGACTACACGTTGCCTCCTCCTGCTAACCTGAAGCTTCTGCCAAGTAATAGTAACCATGACAACTGCTGATTTGGACCAAACTCGAGGTGTTGCCTTCCATGTCTGATAATGTAACTGAGGTCAGTGCAGATTTAGTGGCCTTAACAACAGCTTGTCGGACCTTTAGAGCAACACAGAGCTACATGACTCTCTATGACTTCTCTTCTTTTTACACTTAGTTTACAATTGACTGGTTATTGTCAAATTCATATTCTTAATAAAGTTTTGAAATTTGACTAAAAGGCCTTAGTGCAGTACATTGCAAACAAATTATAGGCATTATAGAAAATTGAAATGGGAATTCAAAAATTAAATGAGTTATGGCATAGTGATCAGTGATCCTAGACTAAATTAGACAAGTATAAAAATGGCAGACTCATCTCTGCTAAAAGAGAGAAAAAAAGATTGAGAATCGAATCGATTCATGAAAATCAAACCAAGGACATCCCTACTAACAGCACATTGTTGCCTTGTATTCATTGTATTCATGTTGTGTGTTGTTGCTGCAAAAGAGGTAGAAAACAGCAAAAACAAATTCTGAAACACCTCCCCTTGCAGAGGAGGAGACGAGTGAAGGAGCAGCTGATCAGGAAACCACTTTTTAATGAGTTAGAGTCTAGAAATTATGGAGTTTGTGAAGCTAATTTGTTCATGGCAGTTTTAAAAATAAGTCTTTGTAATTGAAAACGTATGAGAAAGCTTCTCAAATGTTTCTTTGACAACAGCATCGGTCTCTTGATCTGTCCTCTCTCCCGCAACACCCACATGTCCCATAATAACCAGTTTGAAGTTGTCAAAATAACATTAAAATTCCATTGCACTCCTGTCATGACCACACTCCTGGTCCCCCCCCTCTCTCTCTGTGTGTGTGTGGTGAAGTGTTTTTGTTTGTTTCTTTAACTATAATATCAAGCAGCACAAACAGTCAATCTTCACATAGCTCATTAATGCCCATAAAGTGAAGGTCTGGACAACAAGAAGCTATGTGTCAATTGTCCACCCTGAGAAGTATTTGTCATAAATAAGATGTCTACAGGAGGAAGAAAATGTAGAACAAGGATTTGGTTTGTCAGAGTGGCGATGAGGTGGAACTGAATCTGAGCTCTGTCTTCTGGTCTCATGTCTGGCTATTGTTTTCTTTGTCTATCTGTTCTGGCTTTGAAGTGGCTCCATGTTGTGTTAATCATGAATTTACATCACTAAATCACATATGCATGTTGTCATTTGCCCACAAACATTTGCATGTCTGTGGAGTCTGTCTTCAATCTGTCCTCACCTTTTCCCTTATTTCCCTTTTGTCGTCCTGTGGCGGTTGGGTCACGTAGGGTTCTACGGTCTGGATGAGTCGGATCTGGACAAAGTGTTCCGTCTGCCCACCACCACTTTCATTGGAGGTGCAGAGAGCGCCCTCCCGCTGAAGGAAATCATTCGCCGCCTAGAGGTAAAGACAGTGTTCACATCGTTTTGACATGTCCGTGTCTTAAATAATCTGTGGACTAGTTCTATCTTCTGTTTTCACAATATTTGTATCACACTGATAAATGACAATGAACAGTGCCATTGCTGTAAACAATCCCACTATACTTTGTTCTGCATCGGGCAGTTTTTCTCCATTAATTGGTCCCCCGTACCTCAACATAGAACCTTCATTCAGACTGACCTGATGGTGAAGACATTTAAGCAATACAAACTACGGTCTTTGCTTTACATAGTAGTTCAGAAGGTGCGCAGAAGGGCAGTTAGTTTTCGTTTCTAATGTTTAAAAAATGGTACCTGGTCTAAAGACATGGTGGTTTGCACATTAGAAGTCCTCATACAGAGTTCCCCAGCTTGTCATCAAATACCACAACATTTATTTTATGATGGATTTAACAAACAATACCATTTACCAACTGTGGGGGGACCCAGAGAGCCAATTGTGTCGATACAATCAGCATGTTTGCTAGCACCAAGGAACACAGACCTATTTGAAATTTAAGAGATATATAATGTTTTCTTGCATCCTAAATTTAGAACTATAAATAAAACTCGCTTAACAGAACCTTTTAAAGAGACAAAGCCATTTATGTGATCGAAACAAGATTAAAACATTAGAGAAGGGAAAGATCAGAGAATGAAATAAAAGTAAATTAAACATGTATGTATGTTTTTATGTATGAATTCCTGCAGTGCTGCTGATGTTGTGTCGTGCATTTAGATGGCGTATTGTCAGCACATTGGAGTGGAGTTCATGTTCATCAATGACCTGGACCAGTGTCAGTGGATCAGACAGAAGTTTGAAACTCCAGGAGTGATGCAATTCACTCTCGAGGAGAAGAGGACACTGCTGGCCCGCATGGTTCGCTCTACCAGGTACACTACATTACACAACACTACACAATAGGGGTGCAAGGGAAGTTACTGTGAAGCTTACTGTTGGGTTTACATCGTGGTTTCTGGGTAATGGTTTTTCATTTATTTTTTTTAGCTCATTAGAGTGAAGCTCCGTTTTGTCTTTAACTGACTTATTAAATTTGTTTCTGAATTGCAAAATTATATTTTCTATTTAAGTGCAGTAGTGGCATTACATCACTACTGCATAGCAAACTAACACACTAGAGGAGAAGACAGCAGTGGTGTGGTCTTTTTCACCACTACACAAAACTACTGCACACCACTGAATGATCAAATGTTCATTACTTTGTGAGATAAGGAGCCAAAACCTGTCTTCTGTGTGTGTGTGTGTGTTCAGGTTCGAGGAGTTCCTGCAGAAGAAGTGGTCTGCAGAGAAGCGTTTTGGTCTGGAAGGATGTGAGTCTCTGATCCCTGCTCTGAAAACTATCATTGACAAATCCTCTGAGAATGGAGTGGAGAATGTGATCATGGGCATGCCTCACAGGTAAAACACACACACACACACACACACACACACATATTCAGGTTTCTCTGTCAGTTTACACACCACATCTGTGTTTATCTCTCAGAGGTCGTCTCAATGTGCTGGCAAATGTGATCCGTAAAGAGCTGGAACAGATATTCTGTCAGTTTGACTCCAAACTGGAAGCAGCTGATGAGGTGATTTACTGCTCTCCTTGTTTTTGCTGTTTTTTTAAAATACAGTATATAATCTGGGACAACATGTTGTCATCTGACTCTGGAGTGACACATCCGTGGTTTTCCTCTGTAGGGCTCTGGAGATGTGAAGTATCACCTTGGCATGTACCACCGACGCATCAACCGTGTGACGGACAGAAACATCACCTTGTCTCTCGTGGCCAACCCCTCTCATCTAGAGGCTGTTGACCCCGTGGTGCAGGGTAAGACCAAGGCCGAGCAGTTCTACTGTGGAGACAACGACGGGAAACGGGTGAGCTGCCTCACACAACCCGATTTAATCCCTGACCAAACCTTACACTTCCAAGGCAACAACACCTGTGTGTATACATTACATCCAGTTAAAAGAGAAGATAATAAGTACTGAATGATGTGACTTGTTTGTCACACGGGACATCACCAGCCTGTTTAAAGATGACTGGGCCCAATGATGAAAAAGTGAAATACAATATTTTTTACAACAGAACTTAATGAATATCAAGTTTGATTGTTGTGCTAAGTTTTGCCCAAAATGAAATAATCATCAGTCACATTGTTCAGTGTTTAAAGTAGGAAAATGTCAGATTATCTGCTTTTGAGACAGATATGGGACAGTAAAACACTCACACCATAACATCACATCATTTCCTCATCAACAGCCACTGCTGCATCATTTCTAAGTTTAAACATGTGTGTGTGTGTGTATAGGTGATGTCCATCCTGCTCCATGGAGACGCGGCGTTTGCAGGTCAGGGTATCGTCTATGAGACCTTTCACTTGTCAGACCTACCATCCTACACCACACATGGCACAGTGCACGTCGTCGTCAACAACCAGGTAAAGGCCTCAGGCTTTGACACGCTCAGGTGAACGTCTGAGTGTCAAAGCTCTAACATGTTCTGTTGCCTTCGCACCTGCAGATTGGTTTCACCACAGATCCTCGCGTGGCTCGCTCGTCTCCATATCCCACAGATGTGGCTCGTGTCGTCAACGCTCCCATCTTCCATGTCAACGCGGACGACCCCGAGGCCGTCATCTACGTCTGCAAAGTGGCCGCTGAGTGGAGAGCCACATTCCACAAAGACGTTGTAGTCGACCTGGTCAGTTTCGCCTTGTGTTGTCGTTGGATTTGTAAAGATTTGTGTCGGTGGGCAGTGAATTGAGACGCACGTGTACTCATCCGTGTGCACAGGTGTGTTACCGCAGGATGGGTCACAACGAGATGGACGAGCCCATGTTCACTCAGCCGCTGATGTACAAGCAGATCAAGAAGCAGAAGCCTGTTCTACAGAAATATGCAGAGAAGCTGATCACAGAGGGAGTGGTGAGCCGCCAGGAGTACGAGGTAAAAGTCATACAGACATAAATAAAGCATAGGTTGTTCTTACATTTTAATTTAATTTATGGACAGATACTACACTTTACAATGGTTTATCATTTACAGTGCACTGCTTCAGGAGTGCCACCATCATTGTGACAAGAAATTCCAAACACAAATGAGTCAGGATTATAAGATTTTTGACAAATCTCGGTGCCCTTCATAGACTGTGATGCATGCATGTGTATAACCAACCAAAGCAGGCAATACATTTTTATTTGTTACTATTTTTACCTGTGTTTGTCTCCCTTTTTTGCAACATGTGCTCAGTAATAAAGATCATTATTTATATTAATATTTCATGTTGGGTTGTGTCTTAGATCTTCCTAATTCCTACTTTTAATGGTGTACTTACCCACTGTGTGATGTTGGTATCACAGAATACATCTAGAGCCGTTTTTGGGAAAAGTCTCGGTTAACTTAATTTGATTGAATTAATACATTTAATCTGTAGCTGCAAAACCTCTTTGACCTTTATAATAAAGATAGCATCGTGATTCAAGTTTTATATATAGCTATACCGTACAGAAAAGACCAAGTCTTATAAAGTGATAAAAAAACACATGTAGGCCTCCTTTAAAATAAAATAAGAGATCTGTGTACACCTACTTGAGCCCCCTATTGTTTGAGGAAAACTAATAAAATAAAAGGTAGCCCACTTTGAAATAAATAAATATTTGGATTTTATTGTATGTTGTTCATGCTTGAGCTAAGCTGCTGGCATAATTCTGTGGATCCAAAGATGGGCAGAACTCTTAATGTTTACATGGCTTCAAGTGCTGGGATTCACATTTCATACACAAGTTTGTTTTCAGTATCACATTCGATGCAGGCATAGGATGTGGCACATATTTTAGCGGACGAAATATTAAACCACTTTTAGTTCTTGCCTAAATTGCTAAAAAAAAAAAAAAAAAGAGCTCACTTTCAAAGAACCAGTGAAAATAAAATAGAAATAAGCAGTGTTTTAATCAAAGCTACAGGGAGCCACTGCGACGGTATCAGACCCCTGATCTAGAGCATGATTTTGTGAATTTATATCACTGTAATGTCTTTGTAAATAAAACAGGTTTCATTATATATTTAACTGTATACACGCTCCTCTCTTCAGCATTGCTTTGTCCTCAGTCTCTCTGTGTTTCTCTGCTCTTAGGAGGAGATAGCCAAGTATGATAAGATCTGTGAGGAGGCATACGCCCGATCCAAAGATGAGAAGATCCTTCACATCAAGCACTGGCTGGACTCTCCATGGCCTGGTGAGGACCCACGTCACACTGTTGAACTGATGAGGGAAAATCAGAAATCAGAAACACACTGCAGCTTGTTAGATGGATTGTTTTATACATATACATTATTATCTCCTTTACTTTCTTGATTATGTCGCCAACACACTTACAATGTGACCTAAGTCTTCCTCATAGTGACTCTGCTGTGCCTGCATTCATACTTCCTTCTTCATTAGCACAGACAAATGACAGTCAGTGAAGCAGTAATGCTACTATAGTAATTACTAAAGAACACTTACGCTGACAAATTTTCATCAGCTACATCAACTGTGTCAAATAATCTTTGCAGCCTTACACTTAACTATGATAACATCATTTGTGTTTACTCATGCCAGTGAGATGGGTGTTTATAAAATAGATGTACTCTTCCATTTTGAAAAATGTAGCCCAGGAAGTGTGACAGAAGTAAGTCATAAAAAAGAACTGTATGGGAAATGAGCTACTTCTCATTTGATTATAACATCAGCAAACATTTTCCTGAGGAGGTAATAGTCTTATTTGTTAGTTGTAGATCTTCCTAAGTAGAACATGTCAATTTTGTATTTAATTAATTAAGCACAACACTTAAAATTAAAATTAACCCTAACCCTAAAGTAACATTTGTGAACTTCCGTTTGCAAAAACTGTTGTGGCATGGGTTGTATTGCAAATCTTGGGGCTTCAAAGTGGGAGTTAATTTTGCAACAAGAAGATGAAATCTATTTTTATATACAGTTTTAACACAAATGATCCGGCAAACACAAATGATTTGTCTCCCTCTGTATTTTTGTTTGTTTTTATATAGTCTGAGTGTGCTTGCCTTTGTGTATATGTTTTTATGTGCTACACCAAGGACCATGCTGGTCCTAAGTATGTTACTTTTGCATGTTATCCTTTGGATTCTATATTTTATATGTTTATCCAGAAATAAATCAAATCAAAAACCAAATTCACAAGAGAAAATGAAAAATTGCATTCAACACCGTAACCATAACGTGGTAGTTTCACGAGGTCTCTCTCCCTTGGCTTGGATTCAAGCTGTGGACGTTAGACTGTTCCTTGTTCTGTTTGAGGACATTAACGTACCCATTTTGTTGTCTCCAGGTTTTTTCACTCTGGATGGACAGCCCAAGTCTATGAGCTGCCCCTCTACCGGTCTGACTGAGGACAACCTGAACCACATAGGGCAGATAGCCTCGTCCGTTCCTGTGGAGGACTTCACCATCCATGGAGGTTGGACATAGTTCAAACTGCTCGTTTCAGGTACGTTTTCAGGAGTGAGTTTTAAACCTTTGAGATGAACACCGTGTTGTGATGTTTTCGGGGGGTTTAGGTCTGAGTCGTATCCTGAAAGGCAGAGGTGAGATGATTCGTAACCGGATGGTGGACTGGGCACTTGGCGAGTACATGGCCTTCGGATCACTGCTGAAAGAGGGAATCCACATCAGGCTGTCGGGACAGGATGTAGAGAGAGGGACGTTTAGGTAAACAGTTTGAAGTACAAAAGAAAGTTCGGGAAGTCAGTTGCTGTGTGGTTGTCCTGCAGACTGACACAGTCTTGTTTCAGCCACCGTCATCACGTCCTCCATGACCAGAACGTGGACAAGAGGATCTGTATTCCCATGAACCACCTGTCTCCTGACCAGGCGCCTTACACAGTCTGCAACAGCTCGCTGTCCGAATATGGAGTTCTTGGTCAGTCCGGACCCACGCACTCTTTGTGTTCTGCTGTTTTGCTTCAGGTCTTTGTAAAGAAAAGGGATAAAGTTTTTTTTTTTTGCTTGTATGAGATACTGGCACATAGACGGTGCTGACGGTGCTATATGCTCCTTCTGTACCAAGAACCAGCTTGAGAAATTGCCTGTCTTGTACCTCATACAACCACACATCAGAACACTTGAACAATCGCGCTAAGCATGTTATGATTTTTGTTTGCCTTGTCTTCAGCTCCTCATTCCGTTGACATCTTATTCCTCTTCTTGTGTCTCTAGGTTTTGAGCTGGGCTTTGCTATGGCGAGTCCCAACGCTCTGATCCTGTGGGAGGCTCAGTTCGGAGACTTCCACAACACGGCACAGTGCATCATTGACCAGTTCATCTGTGCCGGTCAGGCCAAGTGGGTCAGACAGAATGGCATTGTGCTGCTGCTGCCTCATGGCCTGGAGGGCATGGTAAGGAATGCACACACACACACACACACACTTACGTTTGCGCTTCTATCAGAGTGAGTTAAGATAATCCTGTGTGTGATGTAAATCCACTCTGACTTATGTTTCCAGGGTCCAGAACATTCTTCAGCTCGTCCAGAGAGATTCCTGCAGATGTGCAATGATGACCCAGATGTCATGCCGGTGAGATAGATACACAGTCATTGAGATGTGTTTTTGGTTCAAATAATCCTATTTTTGCAGGTGTGGCAGGCAGACCACACACACACACACACACACACACACACACACACACACACACAAAACCTCCCTACCTCTTTTTTTATCTCTGTACTTTTTTTCTTGTGTAGAATTCCTTTCAATTTAAGTGTTTTTATATTTTCTTCATGGTAAAATTATTGAAGGTGCAAATTTCAAATCTAAGAACCAGCATGTGACATGACTGTGATCATAGCTTTGTTTTGATGTGAACCGGGCTCTCACCTTCAGCTGGATGTTTGGTGTTCCTTTCAGTAAAATCGTTCTCTGAGAGCCACCACCAGGTTTCCTCTCCCTGCAGGTCTCACTCAACTTCACCCCGAGTCTGAGCAGTGAGCACAACCCTTTTCTCCCCACTCACGACACCAGTCCTGTTTATAGTGAACACATGAGGTGAGGAGCTGGTTAGTAATGCAGAGAGAAACAGCTCCATATTTTGGAAATGGACACTGTGGAAGCTCCAGTTGGAGATGGAGACTCACTCACACAAGTGAGCAGAATATGCGCTTGTCTCACGTCATGTCTTCATTTACATTAAAACTCAACTTTTATTTATTTACTTGTTTTTTTTACATCAAAGCCGCTGTGGAAGAATCAGAAAAAAGACATTTAGTGTCTGATTCACTGCTCTGAGTTTGTTTTTGTTCTCTGCATGGGTTTATGTAGCTCGCCCTCTTGCACTCTTCCTCTCCCATCTCGTTGAGAAGTAGAGGGGTCGCACTTTCAGTTACAAACATCAAACTCGTTACAATATATTGTTTTCTATGAAGACACACGCTGGAGGTGGAGGCGGAGCCTCACAGTAAAATCCCGGTTGTGATCAGAGTCCTGTAGCATGCACCTGAACATTATTTACATCATTCATTATGTTTGTTATACAGGACAATACATACTTTATTTTATTCACTTTATTCAATACTTTTTATTTAAAAAAGAGTTTTCTGCACATTTTTTTTCTTGGACATATAATACTCAACAGTCTGAAGTAAAAGTGCGCGTGTGACATGTGGCTTTGCATTTTTGTTATTACTCAACTGATCGAAAATTGGGATATAAAGTACTTTACAAGAAGTGAAACAAGCTGCATGTAATTGTATATTTAAAATACATCAATTCTGAAGGACAAGCAGATAAAACAGAGGCCTGATAAAAGAAGATTGATGTCACATCAGTACTGATGTTGAGGAAGATCAGTGCTGCTCTGTACAGAAACAGATTGTTCATCTTCACTGTGAAACCAGCTCTGAAAATACTCATCCTGGTGGAGATTTTCATTGTATTTCTCTTGACTTACTGATTTTAGTTTTGATTTGAATTTCATTAAGTTAAAAAATATTATTTTAGGTTCAGATAAATTCTTCAGTTTGGGTCTCCCCTGTCTCCAGAACATCACGGAGGACTTTGCAGTGCGTCAGCTTTATGACTGTAATTGGATCGTGGTGAACTGTTCGTCCCCCGGAAACTACTTCCACGTCCTCAGAAGACAGATCCTCCTGCCCTTCAGGAAGCCTGTGAGACGCACACATGTCCTTGCACCATGACCTTGACAGAACACAACAGCCTCATGCATGACATCATGCCTTGGTTTTCCTCTCATCTAAACACCGTTTTTACACCTGAGGCAAAAACTCAACATCTGTTTAAAGACTCCTGTTTGTCTCTGCAGCTGATTGTCTTCACTCCTAAATCTCTGCTCCGTCACCCAGAGGCCAGGTCCAGCTTTGATGAGATGCTGCCTGGTAATGGAACAGTCATTTCTGTTATTAACCATTGCTTTATAGATCTGAAGTCATTGGGGTGACCTTTGACCTCTCTCTCTCGCTCTTCTCTCTCCTCCTGCAGGAACTCACTTTCAGAGGTTGATCCCTGATGACGGCCCGGTGTCTGAGCGTCCTGAGGAGGTGAAGAGGTTGGTCTTCTGCACAGGGAAGGTTTACTATGAGCTGACCAAAGAGAGGAAGAACAGAGGGATGGAAGGAAACGTGGCCATTATACGCATGGAGCAGGTACTAAAACAGTTTTGTGCATTTTACACTTTTTTAGTCGTTTTGCTACTTTTTTTTTTCTTTTTTCCAGTCGATGTGGAGAAGCAGCTAATTAAACCTCTCATTTTTCTTCCCCAGCTGTCTCCTTTCCCCTTCGACCAGGTGAAGGCCGAGGTGGAGCGTTTTCCCAATGCTGACCTAGTTTGGTGTCAGGAGGAGCATAAGAACCAGGGTTACTATGACTACGTGAAGCCTCGCATCAGGACCACGATCCAGAGAGCCAAGCCTGTCTGGTAATAACCTTCGTCTACGTGTCAGGCTTCAAAATTCTGGCTCAAGTTTGGTTGTTTGAGGCACCAACACATAGTCTGGACTGACTTCACCTGAAAGCATGGCTGCCAGTGGGAACATAAGGAAAAACAGATTTTAGCAACTTGACCAAAGGTTTTACAGAAGAAAATGTGTGCCATGTGAAGTCCACAATATCTTAAAAATGTTTTAGTTGTTTTTTTTTGTTGCCAACAGCTTTTCATTTTCCAGTCAGAAAGTTTATGTCGCATTGCAAACTGCACATGTCTCATGCCAAAGTCCACAGGAAAAAAAAGTGATTTTACATCATAGCAATAGTTGAGTTGTTTAGCCACTTCTGCATTCATCAGTATGTTTAGATGTGTTGTTTTGTGATTGCATTGTTGAACAGGTGAGGCCTGGGTTCCTGCCGTTTACCTCTATGTGTCTCTGTTTCTGTATTTTTGTGTAGGTATGCCGGCAGAGATCCAGCGTCTGCTCCAGCAACAGGAAACAAAAACACTCACCTGATGGAGCTGCGGCGTTTCCTGGACACAGCCTTCGACCTGGATGCTTTCAAAGATCAGCAGTAAAGTCTGACCTGCAACACCCTCACCTGTCCCACCTGTGACCCCTGATCTTCCAGGAATTCAGTTCAACAACATGCACACACGTGCACACACACTCACACACACACACACACACACACAATATCAATCCATAAAACTACAGAAAACAGAAGCATATAATACATACTAACTGTCTGCCTCTCAGTGCAGGGCATAATGCAGGTGACTGTGTTCTGCTACTGCAGTAGTACACAGTGTATCAGGAGTTTAATAGTCAGGTTAGTGATCAGTTTAAAAATAAACTGTCAAAGTTCCAATTTTCTGATGAAAACAGAGAAAATCCTCAGCGCAGATTTAGCTTGATCAATGAACCTAATTGAGAATTTTGATGAATGAACAGGTCAAATATGTGTCTGCGGACAAGTGAGCTTGGAATCACGTCTATTTATGCACAACGCTGAGTTTAGGTTCAGGTTAAATGGGTGAGAGGCAAGGATTAAATAAAAACAATTGATGTGATTGAGGAATGATGTCATGTGACCAGGCTTCTCAAGCCTCAAAGCTGAGGTGTTTCTAAGCCTCATTTCTGTGGCACATGGATCTCATAATTAAAATGGTATAAAGTGATTGATTTAGATGAAGAAAACCTTGAATTTTGAAAGTCTGAAAACCACAGGTCTTAACACACAGTCAGCCACAAGAAACTTGACCCGTGTTAAATCTGGTCTGGAATGGTTGAAGTCTGGCACACATTGGCACACCAGCTCTCTGACTTTTTCTGACTCTTTGCTGCAGAAATATATTTGTCTGCTTCTTGACAGGTTGTTGAGTGTCTGTGCAGAGTGCAACATGTCTTGAATCAAGACATGAGGCATTGTGAGGGCCAACGTGGAAGGAAATTGGTGGAAACAACTTTAGCCTGAACTTTGATGATCTTTGACCTCTCAGCAATGCACTCTTGTCCGTCAGTCCAAACACACACACACACACACACGAACGAGTCCAGAAGGTCAGCAGTTACTTCGGAGGGTCCAGAAAACAGCGACGACTCCTGTTTCTTTTTCTCCATCTTCATCATCATTACTCCTTTTCCAAATATCATCTACACCTAAAAAGATCACAACAAATGTTTATTTTTAATGTCATTTGCATAGTTATGGCTCCCATTAAAAACCAGTGGGAGTGTGGCTTGCTGGGAGAGATGGAAGTGAAGTATTTGAGGTTTGGTGTCAGATTTGTTTGCTTATTAAAGAAAGTCTACAGTTAGTCATCACAGCGATGCTTAACTCGCACATTCAGCTTTTATTTTAAAGGGATATCTGGGGTTTGGCTTCCCTACATGAACTCAACCAAATGCACTGCCGGTGATTAATTTAACCCCCTGACTTTTCTCTGATTCTTTTCTGTCCAAAACATTTATCCTGTGCCAAACTGGAGGGCTCGTGTTTTTTATTATTTTAGCGTTTATCAGTTGAATGAACTCTTGTCACCAGAAAAATAAAGTATAACAATAAATCTTCTGGTCTGCAACGGCAAAGAAATAAAACAGCAGAAGATGAAATCGGCTGCAGAGAGTACAGTTCTGTGCTTCTGTTGAAAATGATTTATTTATTTTCATAATAGGGGATTCAAATTCTCTTTATTATTTTTGCTTCATTCAATAAAGAATTCTACTGAAAGAACTGCTTCTTTTCTGTCCTGACTCTATTTTACACATTTGTAACTTTGTATTGGTGAATTCATTTTCAATGTTTATTTGATAATGAAATGTTAATTTCAAAACACAGTACATTTAAAAAAAAATGTACACACCAATTTTATTTTCAAACTGAAAAAAAACAACTTCAAAATAAAAGATCAAACGCCATAAATGCATTTGTTCACTATTTACAATCAGGAAACTCTCCTTCAACCTGTCCAGTGAAGGACGAGGTTTCACACCTCCATTTTTAGGTTAGTAGCCAAATCCAGCCTGTGGTTGTTAGCCAATATAAATGCAGATTTAAGACGAGTCATTTTGAAAGACAATGTAAGCAGGTCCTCCAAAAATCTCATTTAGGCAACATATCAGATTTAGGCATCGAGACGTGGTGTAAATGCAGCCTTCTGTACGGATGCTAAGAGTGGCCATAATTTAGTTATTTTGTTTGGAAGTAACAGTTTCATTATACTAAATAAATAGTATTGAATCTCAGTTTCTCTTTTTTCCTTGCATCTTCTCATCTTCACACTCCTCTTTTCAAAGAGGACATTGAGTGGAAAATCAAATGTCTGATGTTTCTTGGTGTGTCCCCGTGTCCTTCCTGTATCTAAACATCACTAAAGTGTCACATTAATAAACACTTCAGCCACTTCTGACAAACAAGGGCTTCTCTGTTTACCTGAGCTCCAGCAAGAGGTTCTGAAAAGTCCAGTTTAGTTACATAACTAGCACATTTGCCGTGCAATGAACCCCCAACAGCTACTCCTGGTCATGGACGTGAACATTCAACCTGAAGAAGAAGAAGAAGAGGAAGAAGAAGCACCGTGGAGCAGTCAGTCAGCTGGTAGCTGGCCAATCACAAGAGACTCTGTGTTCTGGGGGGCGGGGCATTAGCTCAGAAACAGAGTGTCTGTTCAGAGGCTGGCAGAGAGCAGCAATAATCTGGCTTAATCTGAAGAGACTATGAGGTTTTTGACCATAAATATGATTTAATTTATCCAAGTAGACATCAGTAATCTGGATTTTTGCTTCAAAAGACCATTCTATGTGGACTTTAATGTATACTGTATGTCTTAAATGCCTTCATTACTTTGCTTTTCTTTTGTCACACATTATTCCCTTTCCTACTTTTCTTTATTTCCGCTGTTCTTAAACTTCTACTCTATTTATATTGTTTATTCTTTGTATCAGTTCTATTTTCCCACTTTGTTCCAATTTCTTTTTTTATTCCTTTGTTTTTCAACTGATGCGTCAGATGTATCCGTTGCCATGGTAAAAGAGGCTGCACATTGCAGAAGCATCGTCCTTGAAGGAGCGGACAACCTGCAAACACAGCTGTGTGCGGGTGTGTTTGTGTGTGCGTGCACACTGCCTCTTCATGCCCGCGCAAAAGAATTTGCGCTGATGTCACAGTGATGTCATCACATCTAACAGCAGGTCTGTTACACACAGTTACAGTAAGTAGTTCTGCTGAAGCAGGTACAGGCATCAACTGTAGCGTGATGTGCAGTAAACAGGAAGATGTTTATTTAATCTTGTTGTTTAGAAACAGTGCAGTTCAGGGAATATGACAGCCCTACATACAGTCCTAGATTCCCTGCACTGTGGACCTGATCAACCGAGACACAGTCCAGTCTCAATAATATTTCACCTATAACATCATGTTTGTTGAGGATCCCGTTCAATGTATTTTAGCCACCTCAGCTGAAAATTTTGCTAATTTGGAAAAAAATAAATTTAAATATACTAAATGTATTTATATATTTATACATTACTTGGTGGTTATTGTTAACCCTGTTATTGCATATAATAATATGCGGTATTTTATTCTATATGTTTTATTATATGCTGTATTTTTTAATTATTTTTACAATTTTAGTCCATAATTGTCAAACCATGCGTAAAAGTGGTTCACATACTCAGGCAGGGAAAAACAGAAAAGCAGTTCTGACATGGTTTAAATCAAATACAATTAAAAGATATTACTTTTCAGCCACAGTGTTAAAAGTAGTCACATGTGAAGTACAACGATGGCTTACACGGGAAGAAGCTGACAAGTTACCATCACGTGCACACAAGATAATGTGTGCACACTTGCAAAAACACTGAACTTTGAACTGGCATGAACTGGATGCCATTGAATTGAATCCAGTAAAATGTGGACAGTAGATCAAGAAAAGCCACTTTCCAGAACGTGGGAGGCTCCGTGGACACGAGGTGAGTTCACAGCAACACGGCACGGGTTCGCGAGCTCTGTCTCTAAAATAAAATAAAAGTGTGTAGTGAAATAATGCAAAGACATGTAGTGAAAACAAGTGAAGGCATGGAAAAACATAATAATCTCGCTCCCTCCCTCCCTCCCTCCCCCTTCTCCCCCTCCCTCCCTCCTGCAGTTCTCCTCTTTGACCTGCAGGGTTTCTCACAACGGCAGGGGCGATGCAGAGGTAAAACAGAGAAGCCTTAACAATGATTTGATTAAGATACATTTTGAATCTGCTAATTAGAAAATTCCCGGAGCTGTGGGGGATGGTGTTGCTTCCTGAAGCGGGGTAATCAGACGCAGAGGCCGGCGGCGGCGGCGGCGGTGGCAGCGGCAGCGGCGGCGGCAGCAGGAGCAGGGAGGCAGGCAGGCAGGCTAGACTAGCAGCAGGCTGACCGGAGCAGGCAGGCACAGACTGGGTTGGTGCTGGGTGAAACTCGGTTTCCGTGTGGGATTTCACCGGGACATTTTTCGGATATTAGACCAGCCTGTGGTAGGATCCCTCGCTGAGGTGGTGGACTTCGAGTGCGCTCGGTCCTTGATGTCCCGGAGGCCCGGAGGAACACAGACTACGGAACACCGGAGCAGGACTCAGACGCCGGGCAAGTAGAGGAGGTAGGTCGGGTCGGTAAAAAGCAGCACCTGCAGCCATTATGTCTGTGTGATATTTGCGATTGTGTGTATTCATATGAAAACTAGTGTCGATGTTTAAAACCTGACGGGGAACCACATGTTCGCCGACATTATGCGACTGTTTTGTGTTGGGGGGGGGGAGAGAGAGCTAGCTGTGGCTAACAGTTACCATCGGAACGTTCCATTGTCACAGTCTGCTGGGCTATCTAGGCTAACACCTAGCGGGGGTTCAGTTGTGGAAGGGCTCAGTGTTCTTCTTTTAAATATGTCGTATTTACCACAATATCCGACGTCAAACACCTTGGCACGGAGCCCGTCAATAACCGTAGTTTCCAACACATTTCAAACGCAGAGGACTATTGTCGTCCCGGTATCATGCTAACACTAAATGCGTTGCCACCCGCGGCAGGAGCAGTGGAGCCCGTGGACTTGTCTGTTAGCATGTTAGCGTGTTAGCATTAGCTTCTCTGGCACTGGGGGAATCTCAAAATGTCTCCCTGGACATTTTCATGTTGTCGAATGCTGTTTTATATTGAAAACGTAACCAAGAGGAGCCGAACAACACAGGCAGCTTTATCGCGCTACACGACCCATAACTGACTAACTGACGAGACGTACATGACGTTGTATATTCGCTATATTGTTTAAGCCAGACACGTGCGTGTGGTCCGCGCACGCGATTCCGGGGCAGTTTGAAACTAAAGAAACATAAGGTTTAATTGAAATTAAACACGAATAGTTTTATTATACAATTTAGATCGTCGTCATTTTCTAATAGATAAATCCTTAATTTGTTTGTTATGGTGTCTGTCAGCTGTTATGCAAGTAAACGCTGAAAACCGTGTATTAATTTGGATGTTGGAGATAAATTATGTTTAATTGACTAGGTGTAATCATGTACTTTGTTGTACTGTGTTATTTTAGTCTTGTACTTTATTCTTGTTTTAATAACAGTGTTGTTCTTCTACGCTGTTGTAGTACTTATTGGGCAAGTGCATCTCTCAGCAAACAATTGGATATGTAGTTATATACATGGGTTACAATGCTTCATGTCTCTGTATAGAGCACAATTCTTTGTTTACTGTAGACCTCCACTTTCAATTCCAAATTAGAACAAGCCAAATGGGTCACTGCTTACCTTAGTATATATGTTTGATGAGAGATCAGATAATATTAAGTTTGCTTTTGCTTAATGACACCAATAACACACCACAGGTCCATGGTTAAGAACATGAATAATTGAAGTGGATCAAAAAGCAGTTGGGACTGAATGTGTGAACAACATTTGACACTGTAAATAAAATCATTTGCTCATATCGTAATATGTTAAGTGCTTGTGACAAATCTTGACTAACAGAATAAACTGATAGAGGGATACATATTAAACAGTGAATCTTATTAGCACAGCGAGTCTCGCAGTGAGCAAAGCAGTTGCCATGAGCCTAGTGCTTCAGACAAGTCGAGTGAGTTCCCTTAGAGCCTTTTATCAAAGTTTGAAAAGAGCGATGTGGAAGTGACAGCACAGCAGCTTCACAAAGCCAGTTAATTACATCAAAAGATGGGCCATCAACTTGTCCATTTAGTTTGACTCACAAGTTCATTTTTACACCGTTAGTAGTGCAGCAGTTTTGTTGTTGTATTGTAAAAGGACACTCAAGTGTTGTTGTACCAGGGTTGTTGTCATACAGCAGTATTGTTGTACCACAGTGTTATTATGTTGTATTTAATTTAGCCAAACACGTTGGCATCTATTAGACATCTGATGTAATATTGCTTTACTGATTTATAATGTGCACAGAACATGAAATAGATCACCGACTGTGACCATGGGGGATGATGGTACCTTTAAGTGGGTGTCACAGCCTTCAGCGAGAGTGTCTCCCACACAGGTTTACTCAAGACTAAAGTCTTGGTAAACCGGTTAAGAGGAGTGAGAGCGATTTACCAGAGAACAGGTAGTGTACACCAACGGAGAGGTGAGTCACATGACTCAGTCGTTGCCTGGTGCTGCTGAAGTAAAACGTAAACAGCTCGAGTGTGGTACTGCGGAGGGTCAGGCTTGCAGTGAAAGGCATAACTCTGACGCCAGTCAATGTCATGTCTCGTCAGTGTGAGGTTGTAGAGACTAGACGATTGCCTTTTACAGAGCAGGTGTCACTGGATCAACAGCTGAAATACTAAAAATCACTAGATTGCATCTACATAACGTGTCAATGTTTTACTTGTTTGTCTGTAAAGGTGTGATTAAAAATTTGTCTTTTACAAATGTTGCTGATGAGTGAAACCTATTTGATTTATGGTCCAGTCTGATTTGCAGTAACTTTATTTCTTTTTGGCCATGGTTTGTTTATTTAATTAATCATTTAGTCTCAGATGGTGTGCTTTTATTGCATCTGGCATGTGTTTCCATTATTTCCTGTTGGGCTTTAGTTACCACCCAGCTTGAATCTTTGTTGTGTTGGATGTATAGTTGTTACGACAGTTGCAACTGATTATTTTCATTATCAGTAGGTCTGACTTTACAGTTAACTAAGTTCAATTCTAAGCTGTTGCCCTTAGATGTAAAAAGAGTCAGTCATGTAAATCTAATGATTTTACTATTTCAGCTCACCAAATTTTTGCAAATCATATTTTCACACTAGATAATTAACTTCCTTGCACTTGTCAGAGACGTGACTGTTGGTGTATGCGATGTTCTCGTTGACAGCGTCAGACCAAAGTCCAATCAGAAATGTGGTAATTAAAAGTGAACTTTATCAACAGGGCTGCATGCCCAGTCAGACTCTCTTTAACATGTAGTTTTTCACTCAAGGGACAAACAAAGGCATCTTACTCGGCTTAATACTTTTTTAGGATGAGTTCTCACTCTGTACAATAGGGAGGAAAAAAATCTGACAATAAATGCAGTATGAATCCATGACAGTCTGCACATAGCATTATTATTATTATTGTTGTTATTGTCATTATTTTCTTCAGTAGTTAACTCAAGCAAGTTTATTTACAGGCAGCAATACAGCACACACATTCAGAAAGAAGACATCAGGCCTGTAGTTCATTTACTATGTTAAGAAAAAGGTCCCAGGGGCTGGAGATTTGTGTCTCCCATGTCTGATCTGTACAGTAGAGAAATTATAATATTAAAACATTTTGTTAACTAGTTTTCCACAATTAAAAAAACAAAAAAACACTACAAACAGGAAAATAGTGTACCTTTATGTCAACACCAGGTTGTTTAGCAATCACAGTGGTGTAACATCTTTTCGACTTTGGTCATAAACCCTGGGTTAAAACATAATATTTCTGACATTTTCTGTGCGTAACTGTCATAAATAAGTGGACTAACTAGCAAAACCATGAACCTGGATTAAAACTTTCTAATACAACTTCTGCCCATTTTCATTAAAAAAAATACACAATCATCACATGAACAATATTAAAATAAGGGAAAGATAAAAGGGCATGTCATCTCTGATGTGAGGTGTAGGAGTTAGGGCCCATTTGCATGAGCTTAAAGTGTAAACTTGTTTAGTGATGAATGACAACAGTCAGTCATCATGAACAGGCCAGGCCTATGTCAGTCCTCAGCAGCATTCTTTCTGCCGCTCTTTATTAAAACAGTGTCTTGTCCAGACACTTTTAATGAAGCAATCATTTTTGGCTGTCACAAAATCCCACAATACACCTGGACATGTCACGTGGCACACCGTTTGGGAGCCACTAGTACACGGTCCTGACACATGGTTGATGTATTGGATGGGCCTGCATGCTCTTAGTGAAAACATACTGCGGCTGCCAGTGGGGACCCTGGACATTAGGCATCCTCCGCCTGAGCCCACTAACATTAAGAAAAGGCCAGTCACAATCTATGTCGGCTTCACACCATCTCAAGCGTGTTTCTTCCTTTATCTTGTCATTAGATGTCATTTTCCAACCATATACTAAGTTTGGTGTTTTAACATCATGACACACACACACAGCACACATGATCCACCTGCTGCCTCCATTTGACATTTGAGATGTTTAATTCAAGACACGCAAACTTTCCACATAAGGCAGCAGTAGGTCAGCAGCTCCAATGTGCCTCTGATCTTAACTTCAGTTTCCTGTTGAATAACTGTCTAATGGTGAGATAAAGCAGTGAACATTTTCTTCAGATTATGCAATTTCTCGTACAGCCACACATGGAAAACCCTGAAATAGCTGGGTCACACATGTTACCTCATTTATTTATTTTTGATTATTGTTGTATTTAAACTATATGTATTTTTATGTTTTATTTGTCTAATAATTGTAGCTCAATGGGCTTTGTTAAATGTGAATGAATTCTATAAAAAAAAATCATCACATGACCCTTTTAATGGTCTCTTGTAATACTCATGATAACATTGCTTCAATTGAGTTGCAGTCATAGCATAAATCTGTGATGTTTAGTTTGGGTAACTAAAATCTGATTGATTTTTTTACTTATTTGATTTTGTGTGAATTTAATATGGTGCATTTTGGGGGTAAAAACCAAACAAATATGTTGTTATTGACTCTGTCAGTGGCTTCACATGTTCACATGATTTTTTTTTTAAAAGGAATTGAGCTTTGCAATGTGTAAAAGGTTTTTCATGGAGTGTATATCCACAACTTGACAGATAGTTAATTGAAGCTGCATAAACTGTAACAGCCCAGTGTGTGTCAGCATGTGACAGACCGTGTGTGTGTGTGTGTGTGTGTGTGTGTGTGTGTGTGTGTGTGTGTGTGTGTGTGTGTGTGTGTGTGTGTGTGTGTGTGTGTGTGTGTGTGTGCACGCGCTTGCATGAATGTGTGTGTCAGTGACTCTGAGCTGCTGCCTCTCAGGTGACTAAGCACAGCAGAGTCAAACACTGACAAGCTTTTTTATCTATGGAGGCTGGAAACTTCTGTCAAGAGCCTGATTTGAAATGCTAATTGGTATTGATCAGGGATAAGGGATAAGTAGTGGAGAAAGTTATTAACCATATCATCAATATGACTTGCATTGTCTGATGACATGGTTGAGTAGCTAACAAACTGGTTTACAGGAAAAAAAGTGAAAAGCCCAGTGAGTTAGTCAGAATCACAAGTTATCTAGCCTGAGATTGTCTCTAATTAATTTGTAATTTGTCTAACTGGCCACAGTGTCAACAGAACTAGTTAAAGCATCTTTTTTCCAACACCCTTTATTATAAAACAGGGAAAACAGGGGGAAGCATACAAATGAGCGTGTTAAGTGTCCCCAATTTTCAGTGTGTAATAAGTATCATGGGCCACGCGGTGTTGCACTGTTGCATCACAGTAAGAAGATTGCTGGTTTGCATCCGGTTTGGCCTTTCTGTGGGTAATGTGCATGTTCTTACCGTGGGTGGGTGTGTGGGTTTTCTCCGGGTTCTTTGGTTTCCTTCAACAGTCCATGGGGGGTGTGAATGTGAGAAGGAATGGTATCTCGTCTCTACAGGTCACCAGCCCTACAATGGACTGGTGACCTGTCCAGGGTGAACCCTGCCTTTCACCCTGTGTCAGGGGAGATTGGCTCCAGTGCACTTGTTGTAATCCAGTCTTAAGTACCTGAGAGACTAGTAATAGAGTTAAATAAACAAAACTACTGTGTCTGAATAACTTGATTAACTCAGTTTTTAATTTAACAGCTGAGTCATGTTGTCAGATCAGTCCAAAGGGGTTTTAAACTAGTAGTCATCAATATCTTAACAAGTTAAAGTGATTAGTAAACTGGCAAGTGTTTGAATGAGATGAAGTCTTGTTCCAGACAGTGTGACTTATATGATAATTAAAATTATGAATGTCTGCTTACCTAGTCAGACTCAGAAATGTGGTTCAAATGTTTTAAAACATCTACAATCACTAGTTAACACCCAGTCATTGGATAAATACAGTGATTATACAGTATTTACAACTGTTGTCATGTTATTCTTTCTTACTGCCAGACACAAATCTGGGGGCAAATAGTAAATGTAGTGTTTCACTGATGTTATTTGATTGTAAATATTTGATGAAATATGGTCTGTCTGCAGGAGTCTGTCCATCTGTTGTTCTGATTGGACTCTGGTGAGCACCATCCACCATGAACCCTCTGAACCAAATGAAGGCTGGACTGGCAAACAACCAACACGGGTATATGCACACAAACACACACAGAAGTGAAATGTAATATTTATGCGACTGGACTTGATTTACTTAAGTGGAAGACTTTTTATCTCTCGACCACTGAGAGGCTTCTTCACTTTTGTCTGACTATTGAAAAATCCAAGGTATTAAGCATGTGACGGCTCTCTGGGAATGACCTTGATGACTGAGATACTTCACTGACATCAGTTTTGGGGCTTTGCCATGTTTATTCTTTCCCTGTGTGTCTGCAGCGATGGTTCGTACTCCTATGACCCCTCCAGCTGGCAGCAACCCACCAATCAGCCTGCTGGATCCCTCTCTGTAGTAACCACTGTCTGGGGAGTCACCAATCCCTCAGCCAGCCAGGTACTGTGCCAGAATGTGTTGATCAGGACAGGAAGTTTTTCGCATTGCAGTACCTGCACATCAGTCGTGGCAGAATAACTTGTGTTCACTGGCGTTACTCACAGGATTACTTGATTACCAACAGCAAACATACTACCAATAACAGTGCGTCAAACAGCTTGAATTAATGCACACATATTCAGAAGCTACTTATATGTTCTGTCAAGCCCTCTCCCTCTTAGCCCAGTCTTGGTGTGTATGTCCAGATACAGTAACTGTACTTTCTCATACCACATCAGGGCGCTGAAAGATTCTCAAAGCTGATAGGCATTTGCAACAGGGCCTCACCAGAATTAGTTTCCAGTCGACTATTTCAACTCCTAATGTCTTCTTATCTCTGCACTGGGTGTGGCCATGTTGCAGAATAAAACATGCATTTGGTGTGAATGCATCATTAAAAACTGGGATGTAATGTGTACGTTTCTGTGTCTGTCAGGGTCTGGGTGGAGGAGTGATGGGGCCTGGGGCCAACCACGGTGGTGGGCCCATGATGCAGGGCCCAGGGGGTCCAGGTATGGCTGGAGGACCTGGTGCCTACATGGGCCAACAAGGCTACGGCGAGCCCAACAAAGGGTACATGAACCAGGGCATGTATGGCCGGTCGACTGGTGGTTATGCTGGAGGACCAGGGGGCTACACAGGGAGGTGAGTTTGTTTATCTGATTCTATTTAAAGTAAAGATTTAGTTTGGTTACGTTTGCATATTACACCTGTTCAAGGGTCTTCTGGCTGCCGGTGTCATGTGACTATTTTGGTCCAACCATGACTGACAGGCTAACCTTGCACTACCTAATGTGGTCTTGTGACAGTTAACACTAAACATGTGACACTGAGACACACTAATGCATCACTCACATTTAAAGGATTTATTGTAATGCTGTATTTCAGATCAACAAAACTGAATCATTTTTATTCAGTTATAAATTACACAAATGGCTATATATTATTTAATGTTTTCAGTAACATTTGTCAGTCTGTTTGGTTAGTGAACAGCATACCTCTAAAATTGAAGGGCAGATTTGGGGGGTGTATGTTATGGCCAGTGGAAGAAATTATTAGATTTTCATGGTGAAACAGAAACTGAGCTGCCTTGGTGGATGTTTTCACTCTGTGAGTGATTTGTTTAGTTTGTTTTGTTTGTTCATGTTTCCCGGAGGAAAAATTGTGAATAATACAAAGTAAATTGATCAAGTTAAAAGAGTCGTCCCAAAATCTTGACACGTGTCTGCGTTGCAGTTACCCATCCAACCCCAGTGGCTCTCGAGGCTCCGCCGACTTCACTCAGGCTGCTGCTGCCGCTGTTGCTGCTGCTGCCGCCACAGCAACCGCCACTGCCACGGCAACAGTTGCCGCCATTCAGGAGAAACAAAACCAAGAGATGAACTATGGACAGGTGAGGGAGGAGGGCTACTATTAATGCAATTATGGCTTCCTCTGCTGCAGGGGTTATCAGGTGGTCATTCAGTTTCATGCTGCTTCTAGAAACTTAAAGTGAGATAGTGATCCATTTAAATGGATTAAAAAACAAATTGAGCCTAATGCAAACAAACAGGTCACTGTAGAAGAGTTGGCAGGAGAGCTGCCGGTGTCCTCCAAACCACAGGTGCTCTCATATCCAACAAAATAGATGGGTTTTCCCAAGTAATGTTTTTGCTTAAAAACAATCCAAGTCAAGGCCTTTTTTATGGCTTAAAACATTAACCAAATCACACAGTAATGTGTTTTGACCCATGCCTTCATCTGGGTGTGGAGACAAAGTAGTACAAAACAGTAACTTACAATAACATGTTATTGTTTTGTAAATGTTTGCATTTTGTGTCTGTGTGTCTTTAGATGGGAGGACCAGCCTACAATAATCAGTTCATGCCCCACTCTGGCCCCCGTGGCCCCCCTAGTATGGCTACTGGAGGTATGGGTCCTGGTCCAGGAGGACCTTCCAGGATCCCCCCCTCAATGGGTCCCATGTATGGACCTGGAGGGGGCCCACAGCGAGTCCCCCAGCACCCAAACTATGGTCCTGGACCACAGCAGGGTCACCTGAGACCCCCTCAGGGCCTGAAACGGCCCTACAGCTCTGAGGTGAGAGTCAAGAGGTTCAGCTCGAGAGCGAAAGCCATTTAATCAGATTAAATCCATAATAAACCTGAGTTAGTCAGATGAGATTAATATCAAACCTTTTTAAATTGCTCATCACTAAACATGTACTGTTCTACAAGTCTTTTATGCCTGTATCCGCGTCTCAGTCATTCCCAGGAATGTCTCAGCAGTACGGCGTTCCTGTTGGCTCCAGTGTGAATGTGATGTCGGGTCCTGGTGGTGCTGGTGGTGCAATGGGTTCAGGTGGAGGTGGTCACCCCGGGGCTGGTCCATTCTCTGGACCAAACATGCAGTACCACCCAGGTAAGATGGTTGTGTGATAAAAATGTAGCAGTGAACCAGAGAGAGTTTTCTGATCTAAGTTTAAGGATCTTTAATGTTTGTTTACCTCCAGGTCCTGGTGGTCCAGGCCCTACCCCCCAGCGTTCTGGCTCTTCCCCCTCCTACCAGAGCCATAAGATGTCCCTGCAACAGTACCCCCCCTCTGGTCCCCCTAACTCACAGTATTACAAGGTAAATAATGTTATGTTGCCATAGCTCTTTGTGTTTGTGTTTACACATGATACAAACGTGAACGACTTTGTCTATTCTGTACCAGGATCAGTTGAATGGTCAGAGTGGAGGTTTAAACACTTTGACAGCAGGTGGTGCTGGAGGTGTCTACAACTCCTTTAACCAACCTTCTGGGGTAAGAACTACTCATGTTTGTGTTTGGTGCAATTAGTTCAAATGAACGGTTTAAACACGCCTTTAACATGTATTGTTGCGTCCCTCTCCCCTTCTCTCAGCCTGGTCGAGGGTTACCAGGTTATCCGTCTTCCCCAGTGCCCGGGAACCCAACTCCTCCCATCACCCCCAGCAGCTCCATGGCCCCGCCCTACATGTCGCCTGGCAACAGTGACATCAAGCCCCCACCCTCTTCCTTCCTTCCTGACATCAAACCCAACATGGCCGGACTGGCCCCACCCCCTCCTACAGGTACTGTACATAAACACAGAGAACATTTTGAAATGAACCATTAAGATTGATAACTGTGAACAGTGTAATCACAGTATCAGTGAAGTTATCAAATCATTGTCAAAAAGCATATTGTCTTTGGTGTCACTTTTTTTTTTGTGTGTGTGTGTGTGTGTGTGAACCAGTCACTCGACTCAAAGGCTTCTTTTAATGTGATGTCACAGCCAAGTTTCCATGTCTGGCCATGTTGACAGGTAACCCCAGCGATGAACTTCGGCTGACCTTCCCAGTGCGTGACGGTGTGGTCCTAGAACCCTTCAGGTTAGAGCACAACCTGGCTGTGAGCAACCACGTCTTCCAGCTGAGAGACTCTGTTTATAAAACGCTCATCATGAGGTAAGAATGGCCTGATAAATGTACTTTGCCATATTCTACTTATTTATCTCATCCTGTTATGAATGTTAACTTATGTGTGCTTGTATCAGACCAGATTTGGAGCTCCAGTTTAAGTGTTACCACCATGAGGATCGACAGATGAACACCAATTGGCCCGCCTCTGTCCAGGTCTGACACATTCTCAATACATCATCACCAAGGCATGTCACACTTTTATTTACCGTCTGTCTCTTTCAAAGGTGAGCGTGAACGCGACCCCTCTCACCATCGAGCGAGGTGACAACAAAACTTCCCATAAGCCTTTGTATCTGAAGCAGGTGTGTCAGGCAGGCAGGAACACCATCCAGATCACTGTCACGGCCTGCTGCTGTGTAAGAACACGCACATGCACACAGACGCTTTCTTTCTGCGAAGGACAGGCACAAGTATAAAACAGATTTTAACCAAAGATTCACCACATAAAATCTATGCCAGTTTAAGTCTTCCATATCTTCAGAATATATATTTTCTCCGCTCATTCACCAAGTCTACATCACAGCAGTTATTGATCCACTTCTGACAATATTAGTAAGCTCAAATGTGTTATTTTGTGATTTTGGTGTTTGAAATTTCTTGTTCCGACTTACATAAAGCTTAGATCTTTAAGAAATTTAGTGTTTTAACGCATATGGTTTAGCCCATATATTCATAATTTCGATGGTCTTTTGTAGGCTGCGAACTGTTTTGTCTTCTCGGGTTTGGTGTTGGTTTGTTGTACCACCCACTGTCCACCACCCAATAATGCAGCTCATAGCACTTTATCACCCTGGTTGCCAGCAGAATTAGGCAAACACAGTTATCTGCAGCTATCTGCTGTATCACACATGCCAAATGATACCAAACGTAAAAAGCCTCACTACCCCTCTCAACAAAGTCTAGAAGAGAGGAGAGGAAAAAGGTTTTAGTGCACCTAGATGTCTCCATGTTGCAGAAACTTTGCCAACCGCACTACAATGTTTTGATTTAGGATTGCAGTAGCCAATTTAAAATGTCAAAGGTTGCTGTTTTACATGTACATGTACATATACATACTGTATATCATATTTAAGTGACTTCTACCTAACAAAAAAACACAGTTGTACCTTCCCCTTTCCCCAGAAAAGGCAGATTTTTTTTCTGTTTACTTTGGTTAATAATTAAGAAATTATAGAATTAAACCAACATAGATTTTTATTAGTAGAGCCTTTTGTTAAGAGGCTGAAATTTTATTTATTTGTGTCCAGTCTAGCAGTGATCTTTTCACTGAGAAGAAGCATCTGTGTCTCAAGCAGGGTCGCACACAGTGCAGTCAGTGCTAATTACATGTCAGAACCTCTTACAGCCCAATATCAAATTACCTGAACTAACTCTTTCATTTCAAGTATGCCACTTTGTTTTTAACGATTTAAATCCATATCCCCCTCTCGCTGCAGTCTCACCTGTTCGTTCTCCAGCTGGTCCATCGTCCATCGGTTCGCTCGGTGCTGCAAGGTCTGATGAAGAAGAGGCTGCTTCCTGCTGAGCACTGTGTTACCAAAAGTGAGTCATATCTGCTTTAAAGACATTGTAATGAAAGTCAAAAAGAAACAGGCACTGTGTGACTCTGAGCCACCTCCCTCCCTTTCTCTGTGACTCAGTCAAAAGGAACTTCAGCAGTGGGTCGATTCCCGGCACTCCTGGGTTAAATGGAGAGGACGGCGTGGAGCAGACTGCCATCAGAGTCTCGTTAAAATGTCCCATCACTTTCCGCCGCATCCAGCTCCCTGCCAGAGGTCACGACTGCAGACACATACAGGTCTGAACGCCTGCCAGTCGCAGCAGCCCGTTCACTGTGATGTCACAGGGAAAAACAGCTTTCACAGACGAGATACTGATGCTCTTTCTGTGTGGGTGTGTTACAGTGTTTTGACCTGGAGTCGT
Organism: Brachirus orientalis; assembly: GCA_016785285.1. Classification (NCBI taxonomy): domain Eukaryota; kingdom Metazoa; phylum Chordata; class Actinopteri; order Pleuronectiformes; family Soleidae; genus Brachirus; species Brachirus orientalis. The sequence goes on from JAFBJR010000648.1 coordinate 936,472, forward strand.
ATCTGCAGCTCAACTGTGAGAGGGGAACCTGGAGATGCCCCGTGTGCAAGTATGTTCCATAAACACTCAGTGTAGAGCATGTGTCATATATACATTATTTCCTCTGTGATGTGTGTTTTTATGTGTGTGTGTGTGCGCAGTAAAACAGCTCTTTTAGAAGGCCTGGAGGTTGATCAGTACATGCTGGGAATCCTCATCTACGTTCAAAAGTAAGAAACCTTTCTCTCTAAAAACTTTGTCTGACACATTTATTCCTCTTTAAATGTAGTGATTCAACAAAAAAAGAGAATAAAACCCAACACATGGGAAGATGTACAGTTGTCATTCACTTCAAAATTACTTTGCAGTAGATGTTGTTTGTTATCAGCTTACATTCTGATTTGCAGTTATACGTAAAAACATGACACCACGGTGAAAGTGGTAATCTAGTCTGGTTGCAAAGTCTGCACCTTTTCCAGTGTGATGTCATGATGAACATTGTTCAGACTGTGATCTAAAAGGATTTAGTTTGAAAGACTGCAGTTGATGGTATTTAAGCATAACCACTGAAATGTGAAATGTGCCAACTGAATTATTTAAATATGTCTCTGTTATTATTATTACATAATTATTTCAATCACTGTAATCCAACTTTATTTATAAAGCACTTTAAACAGCTGAAACAAAGTGCTGTACATTAGAGATAAATAAAATAAACTACTGAAAAATACTATCTAAAACAAACAATATAGACAAAACAATAAAACAACAGAGTGATACTGTATATATATATATATATATATATCTCTGTGCAGCAAAGAGGAGGAGAGGGATCTGTCTGTCAGGACGGGCAGACGGGCAGCCAAAGAGTACAAATGGGTCTTAAGATGCTTTGATGTAAAGAAAAAAATTAAATAGAACTTTTGTATAACAGTAACACTGACCATCAAACTCACCGGAGATGTGCAACATAAACCACCCAAACACAAAAATATACAAAAACAGGCTCATGTTGAATGGGTGTATGCTGTATGAGAGATAAAATACAGATCTGAAGGCAGTTCAAGGTATACACTTCTAGCAAAACAAGAAACCTTGAGTAAAGGTTTGCCGTTTAATGCTGAACTCACTGCAGTTTTCTATTATCTCTTAATTCAAGTCGATAACCTGATTATTCAATCAGACCTGAAGTCAATTTGCTATGGTCCAGTTCTGTAATCACAGGACACAGCTGATGTACACCGAAACAGACTTTATGAAACAGCCATTTTCAGTCACCCCCAATAAAGTGTAGTTTTAAGAGATAGGCAGCACATAGAGCAATAACAATGATAGTTGGACAGATGGTCTGTTAGAAAACGTTGTTGATGTTTGTATTTGTTTGCTTATAATTTGAAAGGCCTGGATAAAGAAGCTGAAATTATAAGTCATGCCTGAATGAGCACGTTGTTGAACTCGATGTCTGACCTGCAACACTCCACACTCCTCCTCCTCCTCCTCCTCCTCCTCTTTCTCAGCTCAGAGTATGAGGAGATCACCATCGATCCGGTGTGCAGTTGGAAGCCTGTCCCTGTGAAGCCAGACATCCACGTGAAGGAGGAGTCCGATGGCCCCGTGCTAAAACGCTGCAGGACACTCAGCCCCAGTCACATGGTCCTGCCCAGCGTAATGGAAATGATCGCATCGCTCGGCCCTGCCCCCTCCTCCTCTAACACCTCAGGAGCCTCCTCCTCCCCAATGCCCTATCCCTCCCTGTCTGCAGGGGGCAGCAATAACAGCAGCAACACCCCTGACTACCCTGGACCAGGTAGGGCACACCCAGGTAATTAATGAAACCCATGTAGGTTCATTGTAGGTTCATTGGTAATCAATAGGAAGACTGTAACGAAGTGTGTTGCTCCAACATTGATCTGTCCCCGTGTCCACCAGCTCCGTCCTATTCTGCACAGTCGGGCAGTTTCTCTGACTTCAGTGGTCCTGGGACTCCCGGGGTCAGCGGAGACTTCTCCTCCCCTGGTCCTCCACCTCTCTCCTACCAGTCTGAGCTCTCCAGTGCCCTCCTCACCCCTGACAAGCCTCCCCCACACCCACTGGCAGGGCAGGTAAGGACACTCATCTGTCAGTGATTCAAAGATTAGTTGAGAAAGAATCACTTGTGCTGTTTCTTCTTTTTTTCCCATTTTATTTCTACCTGTCATTCTTTATCATCATCACATCATCACCTTCCTTGTTAAATCCCTCCCTTTCTTCCCCCCCTCCTTTTTGCCCCTTTTTAAATTTTACATCCCTCCTTTTTCCTTTTCTCCTGTCTTCCATTCCTTTCATTTGATTTCATCCTCTCCCTGTCCTGGTTTTCTTCCTGGTTTTCTCTTCTTCCCTCTTCTCCCGTCTTCCCTTTCTCCTTCATTCTCTTCCTTGTTTTTTTTTTTTTTTTTTAATCTCCTCTGCCGACTTAGTGAAAGCTTTTTTGGTTAATCCTCTCCTCTTCCCTCTTCTGCTCCTGCCCCTGTCAGATGTCAGTCTCAGGCCACCTGGACTCCACTTCCCATGGTGCTCCTCTCACCCAGCAGTCGCAGGCTCTTCCTGGCAACTCTCAGTTGGGGGGCAACAACCCGATGATGCAGCGCAGCAACCAGACCCCCCGTCTCCAGGGCGACAGCACCTTTGGACTTGGGGGGTCTGCAGATGTTTCAGAACCTTCTCTGGATGTAAGTAGAACCCAGACTTGAAATCTAATGTCTTCTTCTTCTTCTTCTTCTTCTTCTTCTTTTGGCTTCTCTCTTTAGTCTCCATCTTGCACTATCCCGTTTCCTCTTCTCTTGCACAAACACATCAGACCCAAAACCTGATGTAGTAACCTGCAAAATATGCTATTTTAGTACATGATAGTTAGATTTACTTTGGAGGGACAACAGCTTGTGCAAAAATAGAGATTTTTTTTTTGCTTAATACTCCCTCTCAACTTTTTTTTTTAGCCATAAATTTGTTGATTTTTTTTTTAAATAAAATTAAATTTTACATTGTAAATGTTGTATAATAAGTTGCTTCCACTAGCTGTTTATCATACAACACTGCCACCTGCTGGGTTACCAGAAAAAAATGTTTATGTCAAACAGAGGATAATAGGTTAAAATGATGATCATGTGAAAAATGACAGTCTTAACAATGAGTTTAGAATTGCTTTCAATTGTGATGCGTTACGTACTCAAGACAAAGAGTACGTAGCGTATAGTGTTTTACAAGTTTTATAGACATGCCACAGGAGCAGAAGTCAATATTTAAAAATATAACAAAAATTCAAACCTTTGCCTGCAAAACCAAAAAATACTCTTAAGGTTGCATGAAGGTTAAAAGAAAATCTGAACTATCATTAAGTACATGTAACTTGATGTCAGTAGTTTAGTAAATGTGCTTACTTTTTTCTACAGTTACTTCCCGAGTTGACCAACCCAGACGAGCTGCTGTCCTACCTCGGACCTCCGGACCTCCCAAGCAACAACAATGATGACCTGCTGTCCCTGTTTGAGAACAACTGACCATACACACTCGTACAAATACACTTGCACACCTCGAAAATTTAAACAGATTTAACTGTAAAATATGAACTTTGTCTCCATGCCTGCCGGCACAACTGCCGGTCCAACATGGCTGCCGTCACAGGATGGAGTGAATGATGAAAAGGAAATGGAAAAAAAAAACTGTTGAACATGAAAGCTTTTTCATGTGTGACTGTGAATTTGATGGTAACTTTATTTTATTGTTTTTTATTCTCAGTAACTGTATTTTGATGCTTAATTCTTCATTCCCTGTAGGTGCTGATGGGCTCAATGTTCACTGGCAGCCACTACAAACTATTTGAAGTTAGTGTGGGTGTTTGAATTGCAGATCACATTCACCATCACTGCTGAGTGATTTCCACATTAGGTAGTTTCTGTTTACTTATTTTCAATGTGGTGATATTGTTTGATCGTTGATGTTCAGCGGTGATGATGAGTAAATGTGATCTGTGGTTAATGAGCTATAACAGCAGCATGGTCTTTAAAAACCAGAATATTTCTGGTCCACCTGAGTTTTAAATGTAACAGTATAACTAGATGAAGATAAGCTTTAAAAGAATAGTCTGCGTCTGTTTTTACAGACGTGTCTTTTGTCGTTCCCCTGATATGAGGAGAGACTGAAGGGAGCATTAAGAAAGAGGAAGCGTTTAATTTGCGAGTCGAGAAAGTGAGCGGAATAGATGATGTGATTCCACCATTATTTCACTAACACTTTGCCACAGCACATGACTTTGGTAAGGCAGAAGGTTCATACAATGGATCGTTAAAAAAAACACACACACACACAAAATGCTATTTCTTACAGTAAACTAGGTTAACTGTAAGAAATAGCACAAACACCTGCAGAAACTGTTATCTGTGTCTGCACAGTGTAACACTGGACGCAACTACTCTGGATCCATTGCGTCGCTTTTCTTGTGCCAATGTGGCAGAAGATGAGCAAAGCACAATTTTCCAAGCAGCAGCCAATCAAATCTATGGAAATGAAAAGCCTGTTGTTCATGTTGCTGCCGTTTTGGTCAGAGAGCGAGCACCCAACAAAGCTAAACAGAAGCCACATTACTATCACACGGGTGACTGTTGCATCAATAGCACGTCTTTCATTGAAGTCAACCATGACAGACTCTGCTCTGAAAAAATTCCAAAAGCCACCTCCGGCACCAGGCATCGGGCACTGCCGATGCTCTGTACATCAGTATGTCACTGTAGCAGTCGGTGCAGAACTCTGCATGTCGGTGCAGAGGTTCTTCAGTGCAGAAGGTGATTGAACACCTCTGTTGTGGTTCTTCTGGAGGCTCCAGGTGGAATAATTCCTCTTTAACCTGCCATCCACTGGGGTTCCCCTCAGCCTGTCATTCACCTGTACATGTGGCTGAAAGGTGTAAATGAGAGCATTTTGTTTTTGCTCACATGGGTTTTTACCAGATACCTGTAATGAAAGGTTTAAACTGAGCAAAGGTACTCAACTCTTCTAAAACATTTTTTAAAGTGTCAATGGAATCTTAGATCTGGATCTTCTTGCCCAGAATGCCGTAGGCCTCCTGCTGTGGCACCTTTTTGGTAAGATTTAAACTCGCATCTGCCCTGATGATGATGAGATCTTTCCTGGCAACAGGTTTGGCACAAGACAAACTCGGTACCATTAAGAGGATAAGAGGAAGAGAAATTGCTGTGTTGTTAGGTCATTTCCTCCAACTGTTACCACAGGTTGTGTATGTGATGGTAAACAATTTCATCCCCATGCTTATTATTCTGTATGTTGTAAAGTGACTAGAGTCCAGACAGTTGTGATGTCTCCATGCGCCAGTGGCTTCTGGAAAGAATAAAACTGTACATGATCACTCTGTATGATCCAGTAATGATGCTAATGATAATAATAACCTTTGTAATTTAATAAACACACTGTAAAGACAGACTGAAGAGCCTGTGAGCTATTGTCATATTGTACGTGTACCGTTGGATTCATCTTTGTCTCCTGCCTGCACTGAAATAATATGAGCGTACTCTTGTTCATTTGGGTAAACTGACACTTTAACTGTCTAAACTGGCTTCTTGCCTGTTTGTATTGGAAACCTAAACACTTAACTCCTCCTCAAAATGTCTTTCCAGGCTGTAAGGGGTTGAATTTCATGACGCCAGCATATATCACCTCCCTTAAATGATCATTCAGCCAAAGGTCATCAAAGGCTATTAAATGTCAGCAATCGATACCTCACCCCCACATTCACAATCACGCCTCTCTTTTATCAGGCTCTCCTTTTTCACCAGCTTCCTGTGGAAATGATTAAGTCCCATTGCAAATGACTGACTCTTCCTGGTTCAGGACTGTTGGACTCTTGTAAATGTGCCAGTTTCCGCCTATTTTGAGAAGTACCATTGTATTCAAATGCATAATTCAGGTTGTGCTCACTGACAAGGCTTTAGCCATGTGACAAAAGTATCTTCTAATTAAGCCTTTGACCACTCAAGTCTATAATATCTTCACAATAGTTTTGACACTGGTTGATGGACTGCTTTATCTGTCAGTATGTTCAAATGTGTTACTTTTGTCAACTGTAAACGGAACCAGTTCAAGAACCACAGCTAATTTGCTTAAAGGGGCTAAGACTAGGTAAAGGGCCCAGATGCTCCCTGTACCTGCAGGAGGATAAAGTAGATTCTGTCTTTATGTTTTACTAAATGTCATTCTATACTGATACTGATTAATCAAGGATTATTAGGAATCATGGTTAGGAATCATGGCTGAGAGGTACTGATACATATCGAACAATAAATGCATCAAACGTTTTAAAATGACATGTATAGACGAGGTGGAGAAAGTGTAAACGTGTTCATGTTAAGTAAATATTCTGTAGGAACAGCACAATTCCGCGATAATGTCAAGGGGACGTTCTCAGAAGTTTTTTTTTTTTTCTGGGTTAAATGTTTAATCATTTTCGAAACCTCTTGAAATGTTCACTGACTCTTCACGGTTCAAACGTCAATCTTGATCGCCATTCACTCGTTTATGTGACGTTTAATCTCTGGACCGCTACTCAAAATCGGATCCCTGTATTTTCCTCTTTTCTATACAACAGGACGGACCGCGCCCTGACCGCATGCGTGCGTGCGCGCGCGCGCGTACAAACACGCTATTATCCTTTTACGGACACTGCATTGATTCCATTCATTTGGACAGCCTGACCAAAATCCCAATAATCCCACAATAACCATAACAAGTTAATGCGTAGCCTTAACCTAACCAAATCTTAGCCTAGACTTAACCAGAACCTCAGAAATGATGTTCTGTCACATTAGGACCAGGTTTTAGTCTCAATGAGGACTATTGGGCGACCATGTTTAAGCAGAAACGCCCCCAAGCCACACACACACACACGCGCGCGCACACACGCACACACTTGTGACATGACTGCAGAAGTTGACGCTCAATCACCGGATTGGTCGTCCGGGCTGTCCGTCATATGTGGCGCGTGCTACGCTAATATCCGTCGTTTTTTGTGCCCGTTCACCGACATTGAGCGGTGCAACGGTGGCAAACAATGGAAACAAGCAAACTCCGTCGAAACGGTCCACTTCCGTCATGGAATCAAACATATCTTGAGATACGCCGGTCAGTTCACAGTCGTGTGGAACGCGACCGTCCGCTGGCTGCTGATTCGCTCACATTAACGTCAATCAAATACCATCGCGTCGCCGATTGGCTCGCTGTGGTGGAGCCACGCCCACTTATCTTATATAAATTTTAACCCCACTATAACGTCTTTCCTGTTCCCTGCAGTCCATCTTCTTCGTCCAGCGGAGTGCTCAGCCAACCTTCTCTGTTCCGTCTGCAGAAATGGCCAACCCCAAAGTCTTCTTCGACATCACCGCCAACGGCGCGAGCATTGGCCGGGTCGTGATGGAGGTAAATGGCTCTCTGTGATGCATAGTGTAACCGCAGTTGCTGACTGTCAGAGAACGTTAATATGTCGGCGTCTGAGAGAACCTGCATATGGTCAGTCTATGAACCGACGCGAGACCGACCGTTAGTCGGACTGTCACGACCGTCTCCAGAGGACCATGTGCGCGCGTTTGTGGCGTCCAGCCAACGCCGCTTGGTGCTTTGTAACGGGACTGGAGAGGCTGGCTTTGTTAGCCCATTTAGATGTAGGTGTGGAGGATCTTTTATTGTCGTGGAACGATTAGTTTATTCATTAATGATGTGTGTGTGTGTGTGTACGACCCACGACTGGCGCATGAATGTGGCGACGAGGCGACTTCGGTTTTGCAGTGAAATACCGACACTACATTTTAATTAAACCCGCGCCCCATCCAAAATGCACCAGCTCTCGTCGCATGGAGGCACACATCAGGTCTGCGACCGCCATTTCCACCGGTAAGACCCGCTGTCGGGGCATCGAATATGTAACAGTCTTTGTTGCAGTGTTTAGCGGCCTTCACCGAAACCCCCGTTACCGAATCCACTCTAGATGTTCGAGATTGTCGCCCAACCACGTTTCATCGGCTCGTAAAACGGATCCTTGGAAATAAGCTCCCTGTGGCATTTAATCTCGTTAGCCCCTGACGCTAACGTCGCCGGTTCCTGTGTTCACGGACGGGGGTCTGGGTGGGGGGTGGGGAAGGTCTGGAAAGTTCCACGGTGCTGGCGCGGTCGGGGGAAGAACTGGGGGAAGACTTATGTTTGCTGACGACCAACGCTCGTGTTATCTGCAATCCTGTGCTCGGTTATAGAAGCCATGGTAGTGACAGAAGCGGTTCCGTTGTTGGGCGTTAATCCGTGTGGTGTGGCTGTGAGTGCGGGTCAGTCGCGCTCAGCAGCCATTTTGTACATAGTATTCGTGCCTCTGGATGTATAAGAACTGGATACAGCACCAAACCTCTGGCATGGAGCCTATTTTTCCTAGTGGCCTTTTGTGGTACTGCAACAAAGGCACTCACGCGGTCCAAAAAGCAGTTTACGGACAGCAGCAGGAGCTTGCAAAAGTGACAAGACAACTCAAGACTTGGACATAAGCTTATAAGTCTGTGCTTTCATTGGCATTGCCATAAGTCTCCTGATACACTGGTGGTTGGAAGCAGACTTCCCCATTCTCAAATTGAATCTTCTTACAATGCATCCATAGTTGTACCACGTAAATATGAACAGTGCAACAGCCAGGACACTCGTGTGCATGATGTGAGCAGAGGACATGTGCTTCATGTATTAAGAGGCACATGTCCGTACCCTTTTATAGTACATACGTTGCAGACTTGGTAACCTGAGATGCACAGTGTGGTGTAGATTTCTGCTGAGCAGGTGGCTCTGTGCCCACATTCAGCTGTCGGTCCCAGATCACCTCCTCCCTGTGAACAGAAGTGCATTTCAGCATCACTGCTGTGCAGGCTATGCAGACATTCTAGTGTGGTGCAATGCAGCCGCTTCACTTCCAACCCCACAAATGCCAGATAAATAGCTTTACGTTTAATTTGCTGGACCTTCTGCCCACTGCTGTTGACAAGAAAACATTCTTGTGTCTCCTTCCATCAGTTGTGAAGCTGATAGGTGGGATTTTTTTTGGCCCAGTATTAAGATGTCTGGACATAAGTTATTGTGTTGACAGATACAGTCGGACACTACCTCAGGATTTGGCTCAAGGTCTTATGCCAAATGTTGATCCACCTTGTTAGTGACTGCAACAGCGCAACTTGTGTTTTAGCAACATTGAAAATGGCCTAACCTCACCCTTTCATTTATGGCATTTGTTGATCTCTGCAGCTTCGTGCCGATGTGGTTCCCAAGACTGCTGAAAACTTCCGTGCCCTCTGCACCGGTGACAAGGGCTTTGGCTACAAGGGGTGCATCTTCCACCGGATCATCCCTGGCTTCATGTGCCAGGTGAGGCTCCTGATCTGAAAATCAGACCTTGTTTTAGTAGTAGCATGATCATTTTAATTTTCACTGTATTGTAATGTAATCTGTCTTGTGGAATGCAGGGTGGTGACTTCACCAACCACAATGGAACTGGTGGAAAGTCTATCTATGGGAACAAGTTTGCTGATGAGAACTTTAACCTGAAGCACACCGGTGCAGGCATCCTGTCCATGGCCAACGCTGGACCAAATACAAATGGATCCCAGTTCTTCATTTGCACAGATAAAACTTCATGGTGAGAGCAAATGTACAACCTCACATTTGGTCTTCAAGCTTACCTGTATCGGGCAGATCTTCAGGTGTGTTAAGTTCCACATAGACCTTGTTAGCTTTTGTTGCATTTTTTTAAAGGTCTGCTGGCCTCCCTTCTGTCAAAAATGACCTTGAACCTTAACATAAAGCCATGGGGAGCTGTGGGTCACAATGTTAGAATCAGTCTTCTTGCCAGCTTGTCATCTCTATCCCAGATCCTTGCAGTGTTTCCCATAATTTAAACATTGGTGGGGTGTCATTCTAGCCCCCTCAATTGATGACTATCCAAAATGCTTTTGTTTTGTGAGAAGTCATTGTATTGTATTACAACACAGCACTAAATATTGCATTAATTAGTCCAAGTCAGTGGGATGAGGTACAAAAATGTGTTAATGGTAATACTCAAGTGTGACTTGCCTCACAGTAGGTTTGCAAATGTGTTAACACACTGCTTTGAGTTAATTCTTAAAATGTACATTTTCCAGTTTTGAGTGAACAAACTCGGTGCCTCACAGTTGTTATGTCTGTCTTTAGGGATTTGGCCTGTGTCTAGTTTCATGAATTGTTGTGTTGCAGGCTTGACGGTAAACACGTGGTGTTCGGCTTCGTGGCGGAGGGATTAAATGTGGTAAAGAAGATGGAATCTTATGGCAGCCAGAGCGGTAAAACCAGTGCCACCATTGCCATCGCTGACTGTGGTCAGCTCTGAGTTCCTGCACTTAACTTGTCTCTGGCCGTAACCGCACCCCTGAAACCCCAATTTAACATTCCTATTGATGGAGACCCCCCAATTTCTATTTTGTTGAAATCATGCTGTTGCATTTGTGACTTTGCCTTGAAGTTTCTTTTGCATTGATGATTTTTCCACAAAGTCCAAACGGTTTCTTTGTTTTTTTTTTAGTTGTAAAAATAACAGAATAAAACAAGATGCCTTTGATGATTAACACGTGGAGTTTCTTAATTTTGCACAAAACTACAATAAGATTGTGTTTATTTCATCTTTTTGATAAAATCCTTTTTTTAAAATCTCTGGGGCTGCTCAGCGTGAGCAGCTATTTTTGGCTACATATGTATATTCCTTCATTTTACCAAAAATGGGAACTTGTTTATAAAACAATGCATATTTGGCAGCAGTTAAGTATAGTCTCCTTCTGCATAAAGTGGGATGGTTGGGTTTTCAAGACCCTTTCGGTATGATGAATTCTTGAATGATAAGCAGGTCTTAGGGGCAACATTTGTAAAGCTTGCATACACGACTTACATAGTTATTTCTTAACTGAACATGAAACATGCAGTCCTTCATGAAAAATGACATGTACAGTTGAAGATGAAATTAGCCCCACTATGAAAATGTGCTGTTAAACAGACCAAAGAATTAACAGCTTTTTCAAACGTCCTAGTTTTGGATGTTTCCAGATTTTGCACACAAATGAAATGATTCCACAAAATCTAAAAAATTCTGTTTAAAAATTCTTTGCTCTGTTTAACAGCGTGTGGGAAATACTCTTAAAACTATGACATTTTTGTAGGGGGCTAATTTCATCCTTGGGTGTCTACACTAAGAATAAGGAATAATAAGGTCAGACCTTTGCACAGATCTGGATTCTTGTGCTTCAACTGAAGGCTCAAGATTGGACCATCTGGTTACGTGTCCAGGGTGTAACCTTTTTGACTCCGGTCAGCTGCGAGTGGCTCCATAAATGAATGTAGTTGTGGTGTTAAGGACTGCACAGATTTAGTGGGACCCTGTGTTCTAGTTACATATTGTACTCAACTAAAAACCCTTCTCTCTTTCCCAGTGTATATGAGAGAGCCCTCTCTGGAGCCGGCGTTTTATTTTTCCATTCTGGACTACTGTAGAAAAATGGCGGATGTCATGATAACCTGCTCTCATGTCATATCTAGATATGTGGTTAGGGTTTCAACAAAGGTAAACAGAAATTATATTTTATCTACAAAAGGCCTTGGATAATAGGCAGCGTTATTTGTTTCAGATGCCTCTCAGTTGCTGGAGATAAATCACACAGCCCGATGTGCGTTCACTTAACGTTGGTAAGTCTTTTGTTTTACCACTTTGGTTCCATGGTTTGTCACTCTCACAATATTTTAGATGGTGTGTCTTAAACCAGCAATGTCACTGCTCAGTTTCTGGATGATCACAGCAGTGACTAGAGCTGGCCAGGGGGAGGTGCTAGAGGACTATTTAACACATTCTCCACGGTTTTGAGACTGTTAAGTGACCTTTAGTTCGTACACAGCACATGTTATGTTTTTTATTATTTCCTTGTCTGTGATTAAAGCAATGTCTGTTTCCATGGCTGTCCATTTGGTCTGAGATCATGACCAGCTGTTCATATGAGGAATCTGCTGTCGCCATTAACAACATTTACCCTGAGAGGAACAGAAAAAATACAATTTACACAGGAGAAAGTAAATTTATTTGTTTAATACAGAGAATACATAGGTGTTAATAAATAATAAACACTAAAACACAGCAAATATACAGAGTTGAAAAACAGGACAAATTAAATTTAAAGCCTAATGTATGGTGAAGGGTTCTGGGAATCAAAATTATGTAAAGTAAAATAACAGTAGGGTAGAGCTGTGAAATGAACTTAAAAATGTTCAGCACGTTTAGAAGCGTCTTGTGCATTTAAAAGATTCAATAATCAGTGCAGTTTGAATACTTCATTTTAGTGTCAGCCACACTGAAGTAGGAGGATCTCACTCTGAAGATGGATCTACCTTAGAAGAAGGACCCTTCCTTCTAAAGACGGGTCCTTCTTTGAAGATATATTTGTCTCTGAAGATGGGTCCCTCGCCAATGAAGGATCTCTCCCTGCACAAGGACCCTTTCTTCTGAAGACAAACTATCCTGAGGAAGGACTCCATGTGGAGAATTTTGTTCCTCTGTTCAATGTGATCTTAAATAATTGCTGCTAACTGAACTGAACTTGAGTAAAAGTTAACGATGAGGCCCTCAGCAGCTCCGCTGGGCTGTTCTCCTCTTCTTCCCAGAATGCCTTGTTTTCCTCTGACCCTGCCTTGGACGGGGCAGACACACCCCTTGGCCTTTGCTGTTGCCTGACTCTGAGATGCAGGACATCCCCGTGTCACAGTTGCAGCGTCCCAGGTTCCTCCTCAGTTTGGTAGAACTTTGCAGCAGACAGGCCTCGCCCTCCACTGGGATCCTTTGACACCGTTTACCAGTCAAATAACGGGCGCAGCACAGACCAGCTGCACAGTCCCCAGACCGAACACAGCTGGACATCTCTGGAGCTGAAACATTAAGACGCTTAATTTAAAACAGTCTCACTTCCAACAACAGTGCATTCTGGGAATTGTAGTCATCCTCCCATGTCTTACCTTTGGTCCGGTTGAAGCTATCAGCGTCTCTGTTTGGCTCTCTGTGTCTATGTCTGTCCAGCTGTCCGTCCTGAGAGGACAGCCTCCTCTGAGCTCTGTTACTGCAGCCTGCCTTCTAATGGAGGAAGAGTTAAAGTCAGTGATATGATGGAATGATGGATGCTCGTCTAACACAAATCTTCTACATAGATGCAAAAGTCACTACATTTGTACACATGCAAACACACATACAGTATGTGCTCAATAAATGTGATCACTGTACATGTAAATGCAACCGTGTGTGTAAATATGTGCACATGTATACAAATGCAAACAAGTCGCATGTATTGATAAGTGAGTACACAAATCAGTAAAGTTGTGTCCATATAATTACTTTATATCTAATGTATGTACACAAGTCAGAAAGTGTATACATGTATACTGTATGTGAATGTTAACACATATATGTAAATACAGTATGTACACTGTAGACAATATGTTAACATAAATGTAAAATCTGAATGTAAGTTTGTTTACAGGACATTAGTCATGGACGTATCTCTAATCTGATAATGTCAGGAAGAAAACGTTCATGTCTATGTGAACTCAGAGTGCTTGTGTAACATGTGTGTTTGTTGTGTCATGTGACTTTGTGCAGGTGGTGTAGGTCCCTGTCACTCACCGCAGGTGCGTAGCAGTCTGGTGTGGAGCATGGAGTCGTTGCTCCTCGACGGGAGTTCAGACTCCCCTCTGTCTGACGGTGTGCCGCCCGCTCCACCTGGTTACCGTGGGGATAGGTGAGAGTGATGTCACTGTCTAGACTACATCTGTGTTCAAGTTAAAATCTCAGCACACATGATCCTGGACTTGTGCAAGTATCAATGAAGTAATACTTCATCAAATACTGCTGAAACGTCTGTTACATTAGTTACAACTGCCGTCCACTTCAGTTCATGTACTTATACTATTACTATTACTCCAACAACCCTATATGAACCCTATAATGACTTTATACAAGGACGTCATCCTCCTTTTACTACTGGTTTGATAGTTCGAACTTTACCTTAGTTTTGACACTTCCCACAGGAACTTATAATATTATATCCTACATATACCTAGTATTATTGTTGTATGAAAAAAAAAAAGACATAACAGCAGGTAAATTAAATATTTTGCATTTTATTGTCATATAGTTAATGCCAAAGACTTGTAAAAAAAAAAAAGTAAAAAAAGAATAAAATATAGCTCCATGATAAAATCATTGGTGTGATTACGGACATGAAAAACATTTGGTTGATTATTCTGAACAAAATATGATATTTCAAAAACGAGCACCATTAAACATCGTTACTTCACTGCAGACCTGCTGCACATGCACACAAATCCAACCATGATATATCACAGTAACTCTTCATACTACCTGCAAGTTGTTTTAGCAACGCTACAATGACCATGCAGTATGCATCGTTATTTCTCAATCACTCTATTGAAAACACATCCAGAAAACATAGGAAACATGTATGAAGTTTTAAAGTAACAGATTTTTGTGAAAGAAAAAAAAAATAAATAAAAAAGGTTCTTCTGCAGGTTAAAGTATTAAGTCATGTGACCAACTCTTACACTTAACTGCTTAAACTTGTGTTTGTCTTACTATTTCATGTTGAAAAATATCTACTGTGAACTGTTAAATACACACTTTGTATGAGTTAAACTAAGAGCTGACAGTTTGCTAAGAAAGTGTAAAATACCAACTGTCAGTCGCATTATTCCAATTCAACAGACATAAAAACAACAAATCTGCTGTTGCCCTGAGACATTTGCATCACACTGTTATGAATGAGTTGCTTCAATCATGAGGGTTTGGGCCCTCAAAAGGCCCCAAATTAAACTGAGGTCCCAAATACTTAAAGGGACAGTTGAAGATTTTACTTCAGTTTCTAACAATGTGACCTTTGCCAGTATTACTGTTTCTTTTAAATAAAAAACTAATTAGCTGCTGATCAGATACAAACTAAAGTGAATGAATAAATAATCAACTCACAACAGTCAAAATAAAAACAAGGATATTCAGTTGAGTGCATAGTGGCTCCAGTTTAAAGTTCCATATAAATGAGGATCTGTGGGGTTAGTCTCTTACCTGCCGCTCAGAGGATCTGATGGTGTTTGAGTCCAGAGCCAGACCACAAACCAGAGACACACACAGGGCACTGAGCCATAGCCACATCCTTAGTCCTCTGATTCAGTCGGTTAGTTTGTTCACACCACTCTGCCCTTGACCTTCTTACTCTTACACAGAACACGTCCAGTTACCGCTCCTTCCTGTGTGATAGCTGATCAAGTATGCTTAACTTCTACACTCATTTAAAAATAATAACTAGCTGCTTTAATTTCTATAAATTAAAATATATATATATAAACTGTATATATAAATATAATTTATATATATATATATATATATATAAACCTGTTTTCTTTTATTCTGTAAAATAAAAAACAAAACTCAGTGAAACTGGTTCTTCCTTTTCATTCTCTGAATGTTGACTGTCTGGTTCCTCCCTGGCTTCTTTCTTCAGATGCGTTTGTTTTTTATACCCCTCCCCTCCCGTCTGATCTAGTCTCTTTCAGCTGTCTGTCTTTCAGAAGTTTTCAAGGTGCGTTTGAAGCTTGACCGCATCAGTCGGCGGACACAACGCCGCCTTGGCTTCCTTCCTGGAAGCCCTGAGGCCTCAGGTGGGGGAAGGGCAGTTTGATACATGACACCACAGAAACCACAGACAGATTAGAACACACCTGGAGACAGGTGAGCTCTATGTGTGTGTGTGTGTGCACGCGTGTGTGTGCACGCGTGTGTGTGCGTGCATGTGGTTTTGCTTCATGTGGTCTAACACACTGTGATAAAGACTCATTAGAGCAGAGGCTGTGTGTTTTTACAGGTGATTAAAGCTGATGAACACAGAGATGTGATGATGACGCTGAGCGATCCAAACACAAACCAACAGGACTGTTTGTCCAAATAAACCTGCCTTGTGGTTGTTTTCAGAACAGCTGTCTCGACCAGTCACAAACAACAGGAAGAGGGAATCCCAGGGGAAAGGGGAACGTCTTCGAGACAGGACAAGTGAGTCCAGAATGAAGCAGGTCTTAAGCCAAGAACACATCTCCCCGACAGTTGGCTGCTGGGCCTTCAGTGGAAATAATCCTCATTGGGCGATGTGTTTTGCACCATCAGCTCTGGTCAGTATTGATAGGAGTCCTGTGGATGAATTGTGTATGTTGTATCAGCACCAGAATTTGTCAATGACAGACGTTGTGGTGATGAGCAGTTTAGCACCAGCCAATCAGAAGGATGATGTTGAAATAGATGTGTTATCACATGTTTCTCCTTCTTTGTTAGGACTGAACAAAACAAAGCATATACATGTAGCCAGGCTGACACAGAGTCATAGCTCTGTTGAACCGAACATTCCATTTACTCTAGGGAGTAACGACTTTATGAACTTCTTTACTGATGCGATAACAACCATTAGAAAAAGAAATGATCTCATCCTGCTGACTAATACACGGATTTGTTGTTCTCACAACCATCTGTGCCAACACACTGTCGTTTGGATAACTTCTCGCTTAGCTCTTTCAGAAGCTAATTTAAATTGTAGCAGGATCTAAACCTCAGCCTGACTTCCCGACCCCATTCCTTACACAAATTTTAAAGGAAGTTGTATCTTTGATTAACATTCCCATCTGACATAGCGCGAAAGGCAGGGTACACCCTGGACAGGTCCACAGTCCATCACAGGGCCATGTAGAGACAAACAACCATCCACTCACACACTTACAGTCAATTTAGAGTGTCAGATTTGCAGAATCCCCACATCTGGACTTTTGGACTGTTGGAGGAAAGCGGAGAACCCAGAGAAACGCATGCACACACGGGGAGAACATGCCAAGTCCATGAAGAATGGTCCTCGTTCCACCCAGGTCATGAACAATCCCATATTGTATCAGATAAATCTATCTTTACTTACAGGCTTGTTGGTTGACCGGACATGGTGTTGAAGTCGTACACACACTGAACACTGAGCTGGGATTTAACTGAACACGGCTTCCTATTTACTCCTCTCAGGTAGCCCAAGCACCTGAAACGGAGAGCAATAGTGCTAGCACTAGTGCTGTAACATTCAAATGGATATATATTTTCACAGCATTCTTCAGTCTCTTCACTTGCAAAAAGTGTCAAATTTCCTTGAGGAATGAGCAGAAATTTGCCTGAAGGTGTTTGAAATCTGTTCTAATGCCATAAAAATATCCATGTATTAAGTACACATCACACTTTCCAAAATCAAACCAATCGATTTTTTCTTAGTACAGTACAGACAGCTTGTAATGCATATACGATATAACCAGTGATGTAATGTTAAAATAAAAAATAAAAAAAATGCTCTGTTTGACTGGATTTATTAATCACAGAAAGAAAAGTTGTTAAGTTCATTGAGAAGGTTATGGCTGGCAAAACGGTTTTACTAACCATAGTGAAACTGTAAATAAATGTATTCTATTATACATCATCACAAACCTCATGAATGTTGTACAGTGTTTTTTTGTTGATTTGCTCTGTACATACTATCTATTGCACTTCTCTCCATCTTCCTCTTCCTAAGATTTCTTTTACTTTATCCATGTTAAAGTGTTTTTAGTGAGAGTTGTACTGAACCCAGGCATCCAAGTACAGAGGATGATGCTACATTTACAGATTATAGTAATAAAAATGATTTGATCCTGTGTGACTTGGCTTTACAGAGCTATCACTTTCAGATATTGGTGTTCTGTGCTGCTGCTGTTTGTTGTTTGTGTGTCGTCCACAGTGTCACAGTCCAGGGCCTGTCTCAGTGGGCCCTCAGGTCTCCCTCACATTAGCTCTGCCCCTGATGAAGCAAACCTGGAACCAAAAATGTGTGTAATAGCAGATGAAGGGTTCTGGAAAGTGATCAGTATTAGCACGAAGACAGCAGCAGCACACACACAGACATGTTTTTAATGTAACTTGTTGGAACATTGTGTTTGGATTATCTGTGCTAATATGTGAAGTGTGTGGATACATACATGTTATGGGGACAAAAATCAAGTCCCCATAACATAAGTTACAATAAATACAATAAAAGGACAGCAGATGCTCACAGTTACTCTCTCTCTCTCAGACACACATGCACACACACACACACACACCTTTGCATGTTCTCTGTGTTAAAGTTTCTCGGTGCGTCTCCATATTGTC
Source organism: Brachirus orientalis (assembly GCA_016785285.1). NCBI lineage: Eukaryota > Metazoa > Chordata > Actinopteri > Pleuronectiformes > Soleidae > Brachirus > Brachirus orientalis. The sequence continues at coordinate 954,785 of JAFBJR010000648.1, forward strand.
TGTTTTTATCACTATCACCAGGGAGGGAACATCCATCTCCTCCTCATCTTTCCTTCCATCCTCCCTGTCTTGTCCTCCCTACTTTTCCTTGTCTCCTCTGTCCTGGTCTCTTTCCACCTCTCTTCCTCTCAGGTCAGATATATACTCTGTCCATCAGCAGAAGAAGAGCTTCATTAGTGCAGGTAGGATCCACCTGTGTGTTTGTTCCCTGTTAACCCCTTTCTGTTAAATATGCATTGCTTTTAATTTTTAATTTTTTTTAGCCTGACTAGGTTTGCCTGTCACTGCTCCTACATTGTTATCTGAATTTTTATGTTTTACTGATTACATTTACTAGTTTGCACTGTATTTAAAAGTTTTTCTTTTATTTCAGCTTTTACTTTCATTTATTGTATTTATTCCTTGAATGCTAATTTAGGTCATTAAGATATTTTGTGTGTATGTTCACTTTTGGCTAAGCTTACAGCCTGCTTTTAAATGTATTATAAACTAAATATATTTAACCTGTTACACTCTGTCCCTATTTTTTGGGTCACTTTTCGAAAATAACATGTCCAAAATAAATAGAGTATTTCTCTGTAATTACAAGTTCTATGTGAATTATAAAAATGACACTTGTGAGAGTCCATCAGAAGTGTAAGCATCACTGTAGATGCCACTGTGTCAGATTAAATGCAGCCTGAACCCAGAAAAAATGAAGAATTTTCACCCTCGCCTAAAAAAAGGCATTTTTTTTGCTAAATATACCTTTGAATTTATGCATTTGCAGCTTAAAAGCTCAAGAAAATCATGTAACAACATTTAAAAATAAGCTGGAGAAAAGCTGATGCTTATGAAATGAAACAGAGCAAAATAACAGAGGCCTTAGTAAAGAAATGCCTAGGCGTTCCCCTATTTTCCCCTCAAAATAAACCCCAAATAAACCATCAAAAGAGAGGATTATTGTCTCAGACTGCAGGAGGATCACAGGATCAGGTTTCAGAGGTTTCAGGGCCCTTGGGCCTGTCTCTTTAACTGCATCTGGTGCAGAGCTGCAGCCTCTCTCTGTTGCTGGGCAGACTTCTCCAAATTTAAAGGCTTCTAGCTCTGGTTCCCATTGGTCAGTCTTGGTGATTGACACCTCATTTTAATCTTCTAAACCAATAGAATCACGTTGTGGTGTTTCCAATCGTCTAGCTGCTGTGGTTCACGTGATATCAGCAGAAACGTGCTCACATCGCATCTGAGGAAGATTTCCCATCCCCCACTCAGCAGGGTCGTATTACACAACACAGACACACAGAAGAGCAGGGAGAGTGTCTAAAGCAGGCTAAGGGCTGCAGCTAACTATCCAGTGTCTTTGTTCCTGTGGATTTAGCTGTTTTTGAGAATCATCAAAGGTAAGACAATATTTCTGACTGCTATTCCTGAGAAGGAGTTTTTGCTTTGGTCTTATTTTGTGTCTAGTTCAGTGAATATTTGTCCTAGAGAGATAAAAGTGGTACTGTTGGAATCTGTGGAGTCTCCGCTCTGCAGCTGACGTGCTCTCCCTTTGTTTACATAATCGTACTGTTACTGTAGCGGGGTTTTTGTTTGTGTGCACTGTAGTAGCTTAGCATAGCGCCACCTATACTTGCTGGTTTTGAATGCCTGGCATTTTAACTGTGTTTGATTAATTTAAAAATGCTGCGCTGCCCCCAGTACCGGGGCGTTGGGGCTTAACAGATATTGCATATTTTCTTTTTAATTATTAACTTGTACCTTTATTTAGAAGTAAGATCTTAATTTCATGTTAAGAAATATATTTTATCATCATGAATAAAATAAACTTTATATGTTGTCTGTTTGCGGTAGTTTGACAGATGTGTGTTGATTCCATCTCACCTCAGTTGATTTTAAATGTATTTCTCTTTTAATGAAGAGGTGACAGAGAGAAGATGTGTTTGCATTAAAATGACATCGGATATTCAGAATGTAAATGCAATAAATGTTTTCTTGACTTTTCATTACATGTTTCTCTGCTGAGTTGAACAAAAAATTCAGAGATAAAATTACATTTGACATCAATTTTCCATCAAAGAGAAGAGGTGAGATTGAAGCAGATGGGTAGAGATAAGAGAAGAGGAGTTTGTGTGTGTGTGTGAGAGATTTAGAGCATGTAAACCAATCAGGCGTCAGAGCAGAGAGTAAACAGACAACTAAATAAATGGTTCTACAGAATTCCTGAAATCCCAAAAGACCTTAATTTTTTATCTTGGTTGCCCAGAAGTTATTGTCTGACATCAGAATCACACAGAAACAATTTTATTATAATTATTCTTATGCAATTATAATAAGATTTTAAAATGATGATATTTGATGATATTTGAGAGCCGGGTCATCTTTTAAATCAGTTTTCCACTTTCTCACATGAACAAATATGAATTCACACAAATCTGATTAAGCCTACAAGCTTCTCTCTGCGTTTCTCAGTATAACAGTGTTTAGATCGTGTTACATGACATTGCCGAGCTGCACACAGGAACTGATTAATTGTGCTGCTTCAAGCAGTCAGTATGAGTCACCTCATACAACAACACTTTAATTCAATTCAATTTTATTTGTATAGCGCCAAATCACAACATACATTATCTCAAGGCTCTGTACATAACACGGCCAAAACCTTATTATTATTACATAAATGTATTATTTACATTATGTAAAGAGGACATCTCTGGATTTCCACACAATTCTCTTCTCTTTTAAAACAAAAATAACAGCCAAGCTTCATGCTCAAGAGAGGAAATGGATGATGATTATGACTCAGATAATACATCAGTTTCTGAGTCCACTGGCCCAAGCATGGACCTGTATTCTCTAGAAGAGATTAACTTTTTTTCTCAATGAAACTTTCAAAAAATCTGTTAAAGTGGAGGACTAATTTAAGGACACAGAAAAATTCATCAGATCAGTCGATATTCTTAAAAGGCAGGTTGGCTATGACCTCTTGAGTGAAAAAAAGCTTCCATCTTAACATGAATTGGGATGTATTATATAGCTACTTATTACTGCTAAGGTTAATTATCCTCATCCACCCTTCACCAACAGCTTGTCCTCTTCTGAAGGTCTCATGAGGAGCAGGAACCAACCCCAGATGGTGACAGCGCATGTCACACCCTGAATGAGATGATGATTAATTGTGATTAATGTTACTGATTCTTGAATCATCCTCGTCTCTGTCTTTCTTGTCTTTTCTCTCTGATGATTTTTGATTCTTTGTTTGTAACCTGTAACTGCTGAATTTGTCTCTGTATATGTGAGACCTACTGCACGTCTGTCCGTCCTGGAAGAGGGATCCCTCCTCTGTGGCTCTTCCTGAGGTTTCTGTAAAAGGGTTTTTGTTTTTCCTCACTCGAAGTCTACAGTCTGTACTTGCTGTACAGACTGTAAAGCCCTTTGAAGCAAATTGTGTTTGTGATGCTGGGCTATATAGATAAAATTGACTTGACTTGACCTCACTCCTCTCTAAGTCACTGAACTATTTTGTTCCCTCTAAATCATGTGTTTCTTTCTCCACCATTCTGCTCCATGGTTCAGTCCAGAACTACACAAAAGTAGAGTTCTATGTTGCCAACTAGAGCGTCAAAGCAGGAAGACCAGCTTAACATGTATTAGCCTTAAAGGACCACATCAAAAACTACAAAGAAGCTTTGAACAAAGCCAAGAACAATTACTACTTCAATATCATTGCAGGATGAAACCCTAGAGCCCCCCTTTTCACTGTCAGTAAGCTACTTCAACCAGCCCAACAATTTCCTCTCAGTGTCTCTGCCAAAATATGCTCTGACTTCCTGGACTGGTTTAGACAAAAGTCAGAACTGCATTCTTGTGATTTAAGTTATTCCTCTCCAATATCCAATATTCTCTTCTGTTGCATGGTGCTCCCCATGTTCACTTCTAGGTCCACTGTTGTTCATCATCTTCATACTTCTACTTGGTCAGATCATCTGCCACCATGCCCTTAACCTTAAACTCAATCAGGACAAGTCTGAAGACATCATCAATGTTTTCCTTTCCACCCTCTGCAAAATCTCTTACTAAATCTCCATCCCTGGTTTCATAACATCCTCTGTCACTGGATTAAAAGTTTGTTACATCCCTCCTGGACTGCTGCAATTCCCTCCTCCTCCTTACATCCACAATTCAGCTACACACCCATAAACACTCCCATGATCATATAACCACTACCCTTCAACATCCTCACAGGCAACTCATCACATCCACTTCAAAGTTCCTCTGCTTGTTTTTTTTAAATTTTTCCACAATCAGGCTCCCCTCATACCTCTCAAACCCACTCCATCGTTATATACTATCTCGCCCACTGCCATCCTCCAATGCCTACCTCCCCTCCATTCGCCCCTCCAGGCACTGCACTGTGGGTAACAGGACCTTTAGTACTCCCTCATTAAAGCCGCAACAATGCAGCTGACTTTTAAAAAGACAATTAAAAAAACATATTTTACACTAGTCTTTCTGACACACAGCCATACTTTTCAGCCCAGTCGTGTTTAATGTTTCTATTGTGGTCCTTTGTTGTACTTTTATGTACCTTTGTTGTTACATAAATTTTATGTTGTATTTGATTATATGGGAAAATTAAAATGCTAAATTTATATTTCTTGAGCATGTTATTATATGATATGATCTCCAAAACAAACTCGATGGAGAAAGTCTCCACTTGTAATTTTCAGCACACATTATCCTCTGCTGCATTGATCAGTAAGTTCAAAAGTGTCACTTTGTTACTTCAGTTTTTGGAATCCTTTCTTCAGATTTAACAAGGTGACATAAAGGTTTCAAACAAGGTAACAGTAGAACAACAAACTCCATGTTCCTGTGAGCTAAATGCACTGAGGTTGTATGATGTTTGATGTGTAGGTTTGGTGGACTCCTCCATGATGGCCAGCATGGGCTACCTGGTCAACATTCATCGCGTTTCTGTCCATGGCAGTCTTCACTATAGGTAATGCGCAGATGCACATCTGTCTTGTTCAGTTGTAGATAGAAAATTGCATGTGTAGTTTAAAGAGAGGTCAACAAACCACTGGTTTAAGACACAAGTTAATATCTGGCTGTCATTGATTGCATCATATTGCAGAAAAATATTACATGAATGTCTTGGTCTGTTGTTCCAGGACTATCCACTGTGGGAGCTCTGGGGCAAGCAGTGGGTTTTTCAAATCTTATGGTGTTTATTGGGGTGATCAACATCCTGTATACTCCGCTCTGCTTACTGTTATGTAACCCCGTGGTCTGAGAGGAGAAAATGGTAAATGGTCACAGAGCTTGATTTTCTGTGCCCCGGGCATTCACACCAACAGAGTTTGTACTGATTTAACGTGCAGCATCTGTGCCATAAGATCCCTTTAATCATTTTGTAGGAGTGAAATACACTGTGGGAACGACACACACGCAGTGTAGGTCTGGCAGGTCTGGACAGATCAGCAGGAAGTGTGTGTATGTGTGTCTGATGTTCAAATGTTTCTGTGATTAGAGAGATTAGAAGGTGCGGAGGAAACATCTATAAACCACACACATGTACAGATGTACAGATTATTGATCAGCTCTTTCTCTCTCACTCTCTCTCTGTGCTGCAGGCGATCATCGACCATGAGTGTGTGATGCTCCGGAAAAGCTACAACACACAGGAGGAGAGAGTTGTGAGTTTCCTCTGAGTGACTACAGTGAAGGAGAGATGGCGGAGTAACACACACGTTATTTTTTCATGTTTCACCTTCCTGCAGTTACACGGTCAGAACAGATCAGACATCAGATATTTCTTAAATGGAAAGAGTCTAGATTAAAACCTGATCTCTACATTCAGTAAAGTAATTAAGTGTTTTTGGCTGAACTGGGTCTCTCATAATCCTGTCACTCAGTGTTAGTTAGTAAGTTTACATGACATTATTAAAAAAAGCTTATTAGTGTTTTACTCCAACAAAGCAGACAGACAGACAGACAAAGTAATTAGGTTAGTCCAAATGAAATGTATTAAATTCAGTTTCTCAAAATCAAACTAACACAACCAGATAATGTGAGTGTGAATCAGATTTCTGTTGCACCACTAAATATACATTTAGTGGTGCTAAAGCTGGCCTTGACTCAGTGTGCATGCACAGTACCCACCCTCAAGCTTTGAAATGAAAATAACAGAAAATACACCAAAGTAGCTGACAACTGCAATAGCAACATGGTGAAATATAGAGTGATGCACCTCTTGGAGACCAAGTTTATGTTCCGCCATCTCAAGGAATTTAATATTTGAAGTAATATTTTAAGTTCTTGGATGACAGGAAGACGTGAAATGGTGCCCTACATGGTCACAGCTATTTGCCAGCCAAACAAGTAACCATCTAAAACTAACAAACTGAAGGTCAATGGCAATAGTTAAGCTACAACCATAGTTTGACTTACCTGTGCATGGAAATGTACTGAGTGATTTACTGTTTGAAAACAAATTATTACAGACTGTGAGAAAATATCAGACTCTTTAATGTCAAGTGAGAAGAATACATGGGTTGCTGAAGAGGCCAAAGGTCATGGGCAAAATGTCACACAAAGACACTTCCAGTGTTAGCTTCTCTACACTGGCTCCCCTGTACAGTTTAGAATTCAATTTAAAATCCTCCTCCTCACGTACAAAGCACTTAATGATCAGGCCCCATCATATCTTAAAGATCTAGTTTCACGTTATCATTAGATCACTTCAAACCCAACAGATCACTTCAGTCCCAAAACGCAGTCTTACTTGTAGTTCCCAGAGTCCATAAGAGTTGAATGGGGGGCAGAGCCTTCAGTTGCCAGGCTCCTCTCCTGTGGAACCAGCTCCCAGTGTCGGTTCAGTAGACAGACACTGTCTCTGTATTTAAAGTTAAACTTAAAACCTTCCTTTTTGATAAAGCTTATAGTCAGAGTTATGCTGCTATAGACCTAGACTGCTGGGGGATTTCCTGTGGTGCACTCACACTCACTCCCTCACACTCAGGGTATGAATGTGACTTAATGTATTATTAATCTTATTTTTTCGCTCCCAGGTCTGTCTTTCCTTCCACCCTCTCTCTCTCTCTCTCTCTCTCTCTCTCTCTCTCTCTCTCTCTCTCTCTCTCTCTCTCTCTCTCTCTCTCTCTCTATCTGTGTCCTCATCTTGCAGGCTACAGGATCCAGATCTAGCTTTGATTATATTATTATCACTAACAATAATACTGCTGTCATTATTATTACTATGCTCTGATTAAAAGTTCATCAGTATAATTTCTTATCAATAATCTCTGCTGCTGCTTGTATAAATGACACTGTAGTTCTATAAACATGAACTGTTGTATATTTGCTCCTCTGTCTCTCCCTCACCTCCCTCTTTTTCTTTCTCTCCCCCCTTTTTGTCCTCCACCTCTCCTCTGTCCATCTCTCTTCTGTCCTCCACCTCTCCTCTGTCTTCTGTCCTCCACCTCTCCTCTGTTTTCTGTCCTCCACCTCTCCTCTGTCTTCTGTCCTCCACCTCTCCTCTGTCCGTCTTCTGTCCTCCACCTCTCCTCTCTCCATCTCTCTTCTGTCTTCTGTCCTCCACCTCTCCTCTGTCCGTCTGTCTTCTGTCCCCACCTCTCCTCTGTCCGTCTTCTGTCCTGCACCTCTCCTCTGTCCATCTGTCTTCTGTCCTCCACCTCTCCTGTCTTCTGTCCCCCACCTCTCCTCTGTCCGTCTTCTGTCCTCCACCTCTCCTCTGTCCATCTGTCTTCTGTCCCCACCTCTCCTCTGTCTTCTGTCCTCCACCTCTCCTCTGTCCGTCTTCTGTCCCCACCTCTCCTCTGTCCATCTCTCTTCTGTCCTCCACCTCTCCTCTGTCCGTCTTCTGTCCTCCACCTCTCCTCTCTCCATCTCTCTTCTGTCC
>JAFBJR010000648.1:970637-980638 GCA_016785285.1 Brachirus orientalis
GAGATTGGAGTGCCTGTTTAAGTTTCACAAATGCTTTTTCTGCCTCAGGGGTATGCGATCACTGTACGCGATCATGTGCGGCCAGGCTTCTGCCGTGAATAAGGGCGCTCAGTAGAGCGATTTTTCAGCCTTTCCCTTCTCATCTGAGTTAATCTTTAAATTTGTCATTACACCTTGCAATTTCTTTCGTTCTCTAAACTTAGCCTCTTCTTCCCACATTCTCAAACATTTTTCATGCTTTTCCAATTTTTCTAACCATTTCACCTGCACGCTTTTCCTCTTTTTAACACTTTCTCTTTCCTTAGTTAGTTTCTCTCTTTACTGTGACAGTTTTGATACGCTTAATGAACCATTTGGTGGAAACTCAAATTCTTTTGTCCAGATTGACCACGGTCTCTGGACCATATTTGTGTACCATGATGTCCAATACAGTCCACCAGATTGTCTTTTGTGTTTTATTCTGCAGAAGGAACAGGTTTACAGAGCACAAGGTTGATCTGCAAAGGAGTTCAAAATGGCAGAGTGAGTCACAGCTTCTTATAGGCAAGAAATGGTTACATAAGAGAAGGCTGTTTGTCCACAAAAGGCAGAAGCAAAACAAAAATGAATCAAATGGGGGGGGGTAGAAACGGACTGTCAGGACTGCAGAGAAATCATAGGCACCAGCCTGCCCTCCATCCAGGACCTGTACGTGTCCAGAGTCAGGAAACGGGCTGGAAGCATCTCTGCAGATCCATCACACCCTGGACAAAACCTGTTTCAACTCCTCCCCTCTGGTAGGCGCTACCGACCTGAAACGTTTTTAAAAAGTTTTTAATTTCAATCACAATTGACGTTGGACACAACCTCGCAGAACACACAACAAATGTTTCGCCACAGTCAACAAGCTGAACCCTGAGCCTGTTTAGATGTCACTCAAGGACTCAGTTTTCAGCCATTTCGTTTTCCTTGGTAACAAAATACTTGCATGAAGATTTTTATTCCTCATCACTTAGTGACACCTTTCTTCACTCGGGCCTGTTTTTGGGGTACAACCTTTTTTAATATGACTTTTGAATTTGACTTGGAGTTACTTGTTTTATTGTTATCTTTAGAAATACCAGTTGAGTCTAACTTGTAAACTCCACTCAGGTTTTATTTTATACTCATTCCAAACAAAATATCCACCAGTTTAAATATCAAGTTTTCAGTGTGTTTTTTTTAGTGAGATTCTGTTGTACTCACACCAGCAAACCAAATCCAGGTCAGTAAGCCCATGAAGCCCAGCCTGGGTTTTGTAGTAGGTTTGTAGAGAGAGAGAGCTGTTGCCACAAACAGATGAGAAATGACAATGAGACGTTAAAGCAGCAAATGTGAACGTTTCATTTAAGAGAGAAGTGATAAGAAGACAACTTTTTTTTTTTTTAAATAAATATAATTATTTTACAGAAAAGAAGATGCAATTGTCAAGGTGATGACCCACTTCCTCACTCCTCCATCTCCCTGGCTTGGTTGAGTGTCCCGATCCAGCTCCCCTCTGCTTGATCCAAGTCAGAATGCTCTCCGGTCCACGGGTAATATATTTGTGCAGATAATATCCAAAAGTACTTGTAAGGGTGTGTGCCAGATTGATTTCTTTGGTACAATGTACAGGTTTGGAAGATGTTGTAATGAGAAAAAGGGCCACAAGATGGCGAACAAGAGGAGGGGGAAGAGAGAGAGTGTCTAACTGTGTGAGGGAGAGGAAGCCATTCTCCCACTGGTGCAGACCCATGGAAGGAACAAGTGTGTTAGTGATTAAAGGGGGCGTGGCTGTTGCCCTCAAAGCTGTTTCTGCACCTGTAGGAAACTATTCATCAAGGTAACAATCATTGTTAGGTGTGTAGATTTCAACAATTGTGACATTCCTGCTTCTGGTAGGTGATCATCTGGATGTCTGAAAGGTAATTGTAATTATTGTTGAAATACACCTTTTAAATCTTTAAGTGCCTGCACCAGTGGGAGACGATAGCCACTGCTGTGTCTGTGGTCCAGTGGACATTGTCCTCTGTGGTGGTGAAGTGGTCTGGTGTGAGGGCTGGAATATAAGGTAAGTGTTGTATAATATGTTCATTAATAATGTTTAGATTATTTTGTTGTGTTGCAGGTAGGAAAGGAGAAAAGTTAATTAATGGAAACCAAATTTCTGCATAGGGGAAGACTATTTTCGCCCTCCTAAACAGAGACCGGATCTGCTTAACCGAGGTACGCAGGGGGTCTAGATCCCTGTTGTTGATGCCAACTGAGAGGACCAGCACCTTTAGTATGTGGATGAGTGTCTGGGTTTTTCCATAATTTGGTATAGATGGCGAAATGTGGCCCCCGGATAGCTGTCGACCTGAATGTGTGGGTTGGTGTATTGAGGAAAGTAGTTGACATTTGAGTCCCCAATAATGAGAATAGGTTTAGTGCCCCTGATTATGAACTGTGTGATGCTCACTGTTCATATCCACTGGGCCAGTGGCATCTGAAGATTGTGGGTGAGTATTGGATGTCTGTAGAGGTCCAATATTTCGTGGTGTCTGAGCTTGTGTATGAATTGATGCTGTTATTGTTTGATGCTGTGTTATAGGTCGATCAGCCATCCGGGGTCCACCTGAGTAGCCCTGGTTCTGCCTGCAGGTTCTATGAGGAAAGGAGGGGAGAGAATGTCCAGTTAACTGGTTAGTTTTTGAGGGTCTGATAGTCCCGGAGGGGCCGTGTGCATCCAGAGGAGGAACGGAGGAGGAGAGTCTACGTCTCCTACCAGTGCCTGTAGTAGGTGAGTGTGGCAGTGCCTGAATGGCTGCCCTACCTCTTGGTGTTATAGTTTCTGTTGGACCATTTGTCCTTATATTATAGTGATTTTTGTGCATGCAGGATATTGGTTAGTTTGCAATGAGACACTGTCATTTTCTGTAACAGGCAAGGGTGGAAACTCCCCCTGTTCCTCAGGTGCAGGCGTACCCCCTGGAGCCCCGTCCCCTTCCTCCTGCTGGGCATCTGCCTGTATGGAGTCAGAAATATATTTCTGATATATAAATCAGGAATAAATTGAAAAGTAAAAGGAGACACTGCTAGATGGAGGGAGAGAAGGGGAAGAAGAGGGAGAAGAGGAAGGAGGCGGTGAGAGACGGCTGCCGTTATTAATAAACAGCGAACGGGCTTTGTTTATTGTGTCTGGCTTCATTTTATGTCTAAACCTTCTAGTGGCCCAGTTCCCAGCTACAGTGAAGCCTAGATCACTAAATGGTGTGTTAATCAGTGCCTGTATTGTGGTGTCATAATGTTCTTTTAATATGTTCATATTGTTCCATCCACTGGTTTGTGTTGTGTTTAACCTTTTCATGTAGTTCAATAGTGGGTGAGGAGGGTTTAATAAATTGTGTCAATCTCTTAATCTGTCTGCACATTCCTGGTGGATATTCCTGGTGGATTTTCCTGGTGGATATTCCTGGTGGATTTTCCTGGTGGATATTCCTGGTGGATGCCTAATGGTAGGCTGTGTGTTATGGTTGTAAGTGTGTGTTCTTCTATTCCTGTGTGGGCCTGTTTCATAAGTATTTTTTTTTGTATGTGTAGATTTGGGGGTTCTGGACCATGTCATCTCCCCCTGCCCCTGTCTGGGCCGAGGCCCGGATACCCACACCCTGTGTGTGCGTGGGCCCACCTGGTTGTTCTGTGGCTGCCTCCCAGTTTGGTTACGGCCCTGGTGGTGTTCCTGGCCCATGGCGAGTGAGTTCCTCTGTCCTGGTTGGTCCATTTTTGTTTCCTGTATCCTGTTGGTGACACTTAGGATATCGTTGTCCCCAAAGGGAAGACAGAGGGAAAAAAACACAGTCTCCTGCTGCCAGCCAAGGTAATGAGGTCCTCTCCAAAGGAAAATGGAGGGGCCTGTGAGTCCTGCTAAGTGGGCCCACACTGAATAAAACTTAACTTTTATTAATTTTTGCTTGAAATTCTTTAAATGGGGGGAAACATAACCCTTGTAAAATTCAAATTAATTTAAAAAGTGGTGGGGGATTTTCTCCCTGGCACAGACAGGAGTCCCTAACGTTTCGCAGGGATCCTGCTTCATCAGGGGGAAAATGGCTGACTGGAGGAAGAGGGGGCAGTTTTCTGGGGGAGAAATGTTTGTTTCCTCCCCTTTCCAACCACCCCCCGGCCCCCAGCTGAGAACCAGTGGGTGTGGTAAAGATGGGTGCTACCTGGAGGTGGATGTGGAGCAGTGTCCTAAGTGGATTGGCTGAGGAACTGTAGCCCCTCCTATTTCCTCTCATGGGCGGAGAGACCCTAATCCAGGTAATGTATGAGTGGGGGTGGAGACAAAAAGAGGGAAAACAAAGGAAGTCACAAAGGAGGAAATGGCTAAACTGAGGTACTGAATGTAATGTTCTATTACTTTGTGTTTAATGTAAGGTGCTGGTCCCCCCAGCAGATGGCAGTAAATCACCCTAAATAGAAGAGTCTTGCACGAGCTATACATTGACAGGAAAAGCAAAGGAGAAGTGATGTTCATCATATATGCCATAGTTTTGAACCTAATAGATATACTGAGGATATTGAGAGGAGCTGGACCATATTTATAGTAATCACATGGGTTATTTAAGATTATAAAATCGTACGTTATTAACCCCATGCAAGTCTCATGGTACCTTTTCTTGTTAATTTGTAATGTTATCCTGTGTATCCCACCCAAGGGGACATTTGTTTATTCTGTCAAATAATTATACAATGTAGTGTTCATATGGAATATTTTGAATAATACATTTATTTTTTGTTTAATATTTTGTTTCTGTATAAATCAAGTGTCATTTATTTTCTTTTTTTTTTTATTTTTTTGAAGAAAAAACGGTAAACCCGAGAGGGGCTTTGAAGAAAGGGAGGAGGGGCTGCCTGTCTGCCAGCACCAACACACACCCGGCTCTGGGCAAGGTTAGGGTGAGAGATGGATTGTGTCTAATTGAGATTCCGGGCGGGCACTGGCCTGGGTGTGTGTCAGTTCCAGAAGCCCCCACTCCCAAGCACACCTAGAAGAAGAGGGGAAGGAAAGAGGAAAGGAGAGTCTTGAGGTTAGAATGAGGGGGTGAGAGGGGTTAGGGCAGGGTTAGGGTTAGAATTCAGTTTAGGTTAGGATTAGGGTAAGGGTTAGTGTTTGGCATCTAGTTGTGATGGTTAAGGTTAGGGGCTAGAGAATGTATTATGTCTATGAGGGTGTGTGTGTGGGGGGGGAATCATTAAGGTTCAGACCAACATAAACAGTTACTATTGGTTTGTTCCATCTTTCGTCGGAATTCTGAATTTCCAAAATGGAAAAAAAATCATGAATTACTTGTACACATAGAAATTTTCTTATGTTGCCATCGAGATTCAGCTTCTCTGTTGGCATTTTAAAAAAATAAAAATAAAGTTTTTATTCATGTCCGTGTAAAGATTTGGGCTTTCTGTAGAATTTGTTTTATTTTTATTAGTGCAAAAATTTTTCTGCCTTTTCTCCCTTAACTGTACTGTCCACTTCCTTTTTTCCTATTTCTTATTTTGTGTATTTTCTTGTGCAATAATCACAAATTAAAAACACAATCTGTAAAATCAGATCATATTCGAATGTGTATTGTGACAATTCTTCAAAGAATTTAAAAATAAGTGTTTGCTTTGAAATGGAGCGATATACAATTTGGTGCAAAATTAATCTGTAAACAGAAAAATACAAAACAATTTTCCGTTCCGTTTGTTGTCCTTCATGTGCAGAAAGAAGCCGATGAGACACTGCTGACAAACGTATGGATTGAACATGTATGTTACATGTTGACAGCCCGGTTCCTCCATATTTAATCTACACTATTATTGTTCAAAAGCAGAGATGAAAGCTTTGTGTGCATGTGTGTGTCCCAGACGTGGACAGATTATGGGCTGTCTTGGAACGTGTCGGAGTTTGACGGGATTGAGATGCTGCGTCTGATGTCCAATATGGTTTGGCTGCCAGAGACTGTTCTGGGAAACAAGTGATATTCACTTTTATTTATATTTTTAAACATTCTTTGCTGGTTTGTTTTGATTTGAATTTTATAACAAATTTGTTTTTAAAAAAGATGGCTTTGTTACACTACATTTTTGTACTATAAGAAATTATTTTTGAAACATTGCGAAATTTTGTAAAAAAAAAAAAATAAAAATTTTTTTTTGGCAACGTAAGTAATGTTTTCGGTAACATTAAATGTAGCAACAAAAGTCTTTTTTTTCATGAGACAATATTTAATTCCATTGTTTGGTAAATTTAAAAATCTATGTCGGAGCAGAAACTAAATTTAATCTGGATCTGACCCAGATTACAGATTAGTTACAGATAACTAACGGTGTTTCAGAAGCAAATCACTGACCCGGGCCGTGAAAGGCAAACCCAGTCCAGCTACAGAACTGTAAAGGACTGTGAAGTGACCCTGGTAAATGTAACTCACCCGTGTCTCTCCTCAGTAACGACGCTCAGTTCGAGGTGGCGTATTACTCCAACATGCGGGTGGATCCCTCTGGTCTCTGTTATTGTCCCGCCATCTTCCACTCGTCCTGCTCCATCACATCAACTACTTCCACTTGGACTGGCAGAACTGCACAATCAAGTTCACGTGAGAGGGAACACACACACACACACACACACTTAATTTTCCATGTTGCTTTGCAGCTCTTTGACCTACAACGCTAAGATCAGAATGTTGCTGAAGGAAGAGGCGGACGAGACCAGTTAGTGGACGGTGGAGTGGATCATCATTGACCGTGCCAGTTTTACAGGTGACACACACATTATGTTGACTTTCATTCATTTCCTGGACACTTGCTCTAACCCTAACCATAATTACTACTGCCCTAACCCTAACCTTAATCTAACTCTAACTTCAGCCGAACTTTAAAACATGTCTTCACCTTAAAATGGAGTCATTTACGTTATGGGGACTTGATTTTTGTCCCCATAAGGAAGACAAGTCCCCATAATGTGAGTGTGGAGACAGATTTTTGTCCCCATAAGGAAGACAAGTCCCCATAATGTGAGTGTGGAGACAGATTTAGGTCCCCACAACATGAGGAACACCAGCTAGATACAAACATTTATTCTTAAGGGGACCTGACATTCATATTAATCATTCCTTAACTTGTACTTAAAAGGTCCAGTGTGTTAAAATCAATTAAAAACACTTAATTTTATGTAACTTTACAATCATGTGATGAGGACCAGCGTCAGGTCTATGGACGCACCACATTTTTTACAGTAGCCCACAATGGACAAACTAACTGCTAACTTCATACACTTGCAATTTATGTGAAACTTTACGAATAAATGTCGCTTAATTCTACACATCGTGCATTTAAAGGGAATAGTTCAGATTTTATGAAGTGTGGTTGTATAACTAATGAATACAGTTCTAGCATGACTCGGGTAATGACCTGTTAATGTCAACTTAATGATGGTAACGTTATGCTAGTCTGGGAAAAATCTCAAGTTTGACCCTGATGTAGAGCCAGTTAGCCTTGATTCTGGACTACAACGTCAACTTAGACGCCTCTCATTCTCACTCCTGGTTTTCTTTTGTTTCCGACTTTGCTCCAACGCAGAAAACGGTGAGTGGGAGATCATCCACCGGCCGGCCAAGAGGAACACGTACAAACACATTCCCATGGAGAGCAACAAGCACCAGGACGTCACTTTTTACCTGGCCTCTCTTCTACATCGTCAACATCATAATCCCCTGTGTCCTCATCTCCTTCCTGGCCTCGCTCATCTACTACCTGCCTGCTGACAGTCGGTAAAGAGTCGACATGTTTAAGGGATAGTTTGGGTTTTTTGAACTCACTTGAGACAGTGAAAACATGGCTGCCAGAAGGGAAGCAGGGAAAAACAGATTTTAGCCACTCGCCTAATTACACTCAAATGATGAAGTTTACAGCAAACAAATAAGTTGTTTTCCTGAAACGTTGTGTCCATTAATATAATCTGTTAGAAACTATGGTCGTGATTGTCATATATATTGAGATATTATTTATTTATTTACCCTTCCTCAAAAAATATACATACAGTACGTTTCTAAAATGCACTAAAATCACATTTTATGTTACGTTTTGTTTCTTTGCATCACAGATTTTATATGATGCATATTTTTTTAATGAAAAACAAGAATCTTAATTAAATAATTATAAATCAAGAGGTTCTGGAACGACTGGTGAATTTGCAGCTCCCCCTTGTGGCAGGGAGAGCTAAAGAATACTAGGACTGTATTAGGGCTGGTGTAAGTGTTTTAATTTAATGTCTCTAATGTTTCAGCTTCATTATTAAAACTGAATAAATTTAGTTTTTGGACTAAACAAGATATTTGGCAAAATTGTAATTTCAGGTTTGGGAAACACCGATCAATATTTATTTGATATTTTTTGGACCAAACAACTAATTGATTAATGGAGAAAATAATCGACAGATTAAAAGACTGAAAATAATTGTTTGTGGGTCAACATTTTCAAGTCATATTATTGGTTTTACCCATTCATGATTATCCTGATAATAGTAATTCATCATAATCAACCCACTGAAAGCACTTTTTATCGAGATAAGCAGTAAAATACACACACACACAAACACACACCACCACGTTTTTGGGTTTCTTGAATTTCAAGTTAATCATCGTAACAGAAAAAAAAATCCCAAAATAAGTTTGTTTTCCCTCTTTTTTATATTAATTTATTTCCTTTAGGAATGAAGATGATTCACCATTTATTCCAACCAAAGTACTGTATATACCCTTTATTTTTTTATTTAATAAACATTAGATAATGATTTTTTTGTCTGTCCAGATCTTCCTGGAGCGTCTGCCTCGGATCCTGCGTATGTTGCAACCTGCAGACGTGGAGCCGCTCTGGGATGGAGCGTTGCCGCGGCGATCCAGCTCTGTGGGTTAGGAATACTACACGGTCAAGTCCCACAGTGAGCTGATGTTTGAGAAACAGTCAGTGAGACACGGACTGAGGACACGGACCACACCTGCTGCAGATACGAGCTGTCAAATCTGAGAAGACACGCGAGGTTCACAGCATACACTCAACACAAACTCAGAGCTGCACTGCAAAAAAAACTGCCCGACTAAAAAATATTCTTAAATTAATTAAAAGTTTTTCTCGTCTAGAAAACTGAAAACTAGCTTGTAAATCTGCTTCCACTTTCACACTGTAATGTTCCTTAAAATGAGGAAAAACATACCGAAAACTAGACAAGAGACTGTGATATTCTCATATCGCTCTCAATAGATAGTGTGTGTGTGTGTGTGTGTGTGTATATATATATATATATATTAGAGATAGAGAGAGAGACTCAAGGTTGTTATATTGGTATCAGTTGCTATTTGAGATTGTGATATTTGTATTGGCAGATACTCAAGATTATGATATCAGTAGATACTCAAGGTTGCGATATCGATATAGTTAGCTACCCAAGGTTGTGATATCGGTCTTGGGAGTTACTTGTGATATCGGTAGATACTCGACGTGGTAATAATGCTTTTAGTATGTACTTGAGGTTGTGATGTTGGTCTCGCTAGACTCTGAATGATTTGATATTAGTATATTTTAGTAGTCAAGGTTGCGATATCGGTATAGTTAGCCGCTCGAGGTTCAGATATTGCTATCAGTAGCTACTCAAGGGTATATGATATTATAGATACTCAAGCTTGTGATATCGGTCTTGGTAGTTACTTGAGGTTGTGATATCAGTAGGTACCTGTCATTGTAATACCGCTATCGGTAATTAGTAGAGGTTGTGATATTGGTAGACAGTAGAGGTGGTGATATTAGTCTTGGCAGTTACTTGTGTTGTGATATCAGTAGATACTTGACATTGTAATATCGGTCTCACTAGATACTTGGGTTGTGATATTGCTAGATACTTGTGATATTGGTAAATACTCAAGGTTGCGATATCAGTGTAGTTAACTTCTTGAGGTTGTGATATTGGTCTTGGCAGTTACTTGGGT
>JAFBJR010000663.1:0-12873 GCA_016785285.1 Brachirus orientalis
ATAGTTCCATATTTCCATAGTTTTCATTGACTTCATTCCCGGTCTGATATCTGCACTGAGTGCATCCTTCCACTTCTCCATCTCTATCTCATCCCTCCTTCATCTTCATCCAGCCACACATTCACTCACTTTCTTTCTTCATGCCTGAATGAAACAATCAGATTTCATCTATAATTAATCATCTTTAAAGAGACAATGTACAGTATGTTGCAGCTCTTACTGTATGCATTGGTACGACCTATTGTTTGACCTTGAAAAGTACTTTGTGCAGATATGAGAATCCTATAATTTGATTTTATATTAAATAAAAAGGAGTTCTGTTCTATAGCACCAAATCACAACATACATTATCTCAAGGCTCTGTACACAGTAAGACTGAAACTTTACAATATGGTTCTGGTGAGACCGTTTTCAGAACATCATGATTTTGGCAGTGCTTTTTGGCTAAATTGTCTAAAAACTTTTATGATGATGTTCCTAAATACACTTGATATTAATCTGAATTTCAAGAATATTTTCTCTTTTAAGGACCTTTTCCTTTAAAAATCTATATGGTTGTTGGTGAAAATCCCAGTAAACAAGCAGTTTCTGAAATACGTCTGGCAGCAGCAACCATTCCATGTTCAAGGTCACTGAAATAAACGTTCTTCTCTGTTTTGATGATGTGCTGATTAGACTGTTGTTTGGTAAGCAGCTGAACAGGTGTACCTAATAAAGCGGCCTGTGGCTGTTGTATGTTCCTCCACTGCCTCAGAGATAAAATACAACAGGTTTAATCTCCTGCAGCAGCCCTGGTGAATAAAATGTTTTACTGTGCAGCTGTTTTGCATGTTTCTCATTATTTGTGAATCTAGTTTCTTTGTGTTGATATTTACAGACGACAGAACCACAAGTGATTTTTGTTCAAATGTCTCTCTCTCTGGTCATATTTGGCCTCGAGGGTCAAATTAAATAGAGTAACAGATTCATCATGGTACTGTATACACTTACAGAAAAAGCCAGTCAGTGGATAATAATCTCTAAGTGATAATAATCTCTGTGATAATCTCTATGTTTTGCTTATACATTGATGTTTTCCTCTGGGATTCTTGTGTGTCTTGTTTAGTTGAGGGAACATGTTTGTCTGCACAGTGAATTATTGATGAGGGTTTTCAGACCATAGACTTTTAAACAGGATTATTGTTTAATCTGACCTGGATTAAACTGTCAGAGCAGAAAAAGAGATTTAATCCAGTCAGATGGATGTGTTTTTTCTATTCTCATCCAACGCTTCATACAACAGTAGTGTTTGTGAGAGTCTGTCAGTTATCACAGTGTTGGCATAAAACTGTGTGAGAGAAGACGCAAATGGAGAGACAACGATGAAGGATTTCTCAGAAGATTATCAATCATTCAGGACACTTTATCTCCAAGAATCAAGTTAATGCGACTGTTAATCAGTAAAATTAATAGAATTTAATTATTAAAGCCCCAATTAGCCATCAGAACTGTTCAGATTGTAATTCCATTGGTTTCTGTTAATACGTCAACCAATTCAGACTCAGATTAAATGAGGTCCTCAGGTCCTTTCACTGCAATGAAACAGTACTGTATGTGAACTGGTACATCACTGAACATACTGAAAGAAACAGTGAACCAGTGTAGATCATGTCTGTGAAGATTCTCAGTCATCCAGGTCATGGTATCCAAAAGTGTACCTTTCTTGTCCCAGACTCTCCACCAGTCAAACAGAACTGAAGAAGCCTCTTGGATGAGAGGCGAAACTTCTTCAAGAAATCCAACTAAGTCCAGCTGCCTTTTTGTTGCTACACTTTTGGATGGTGTAGATGAGTTAAAAAGACTTGAAAATCCTGAAAACATGCGTTAATCTGCAACATTTAACAAGGACATTTGTAAAATGTCCATATTTAACCGAGGAGTCTGGTGTATTTAGCGACAGCACTGCTGAAAGACGGAGATGGTGAGCCCAATCACAAGCCGTTCAGCCGGATTTCACTTCAGTGACTGTGTCAGACGGAGTCAGGAAGTACTGAACCATTCAGTGAACTCATCTGTTTAGAAAAGTGAGGAAAAAGAAGACAATTAGAACAGAAACTACCCAAAGGTTTTTTAATATTGTGTGTTAGGGCTGAATGATGTTCTCATTTTCATTTGAATAATATATTTAAAACAATTAATGTGTGATATTTGTGACAATATTTTATCTGAAATAGTAATTTTACACACATTTTGGCTTTAAGAAGTATTGCACCTCCTTATTGCAGTTTTGATAAAATGTCGATTCATTGTTCAGCCCTGCTGTGTAGTGGCTCCTTTAACATCAATGACAGCTTGAAGTCTTTTGTGGATGAGGAATTTTGGTAAATTCCTGGTCTGTCTTACATGAACTGCATGTTTTAGATCTTCCCAAAGTGTCTCAGTGATAATGAGGTCATGAGACTGAGATGGTCACCTTCATTTTGTCTGCTCCAGCCAATCCCAGGTCAACTTGACCTTGTGTCATGTTAGAACATCCAAGTACGTCCCACGAGCAGCTTCTGGGCTGATGAGTCTAAATTTTCCTCCAGTATTTTCTGAAAACTCGCTGCATTCGTCTTGTTCCCTGTGTCTTTGTAGCTCACACATCCTCAGAACATCAGTGATCCACCTCCATGACTTTTCATCATATATGATATATTATACTCTTTTATTTTGAATAATTTTCTGTTAAACCTAGAGTTGGTTATGTGAGAAAATCCTAGTAGATCAGAGTTTCTAAAATAATAACACCATGCCACGTTCAAAGTCACTTAAATCACCTTTTTCATTCAGTTTTTCCCAACAAAGTTAAATAAATAGATGAGTCATTTGTCACAGAGGAACGTTCTTACATCATTTGTCTTGTTAACACTCTCTCTGTCTCCAGTGGTGGGATGTGAAACACGGTGAAGCCCTGCAGACCTTCTACCCAACAGGAAGTGCTTTAAAGAGGATCCACGTGTCACCTGACTTCTCCACCTTCGTCACCATCGACAGCATCGGCATCCTCTACGTCCTGCAGAGGGTGGTATGATGACGACGGTGCTGCCAACAAAGTCTGAAACAACTGATGGAAACAAAGCAGCTACAAAATGGTACAATTTCCAAACTAAAGGGGACGTGACATAAAAGACCAACAGAATCACACGCTCATCAACAGCATCATAACACAGATTTATAGACACTTTTTTATCAGTTGTTGGGTTTAAAGGTTTTGATGTTTGAACAGACAGAACTTGTCCTCATTTTATTTTCCTTATTTATGATTCACAGTGTATTTCATTTTCTTGAATCATTTTGTATTCAAAACTGTGTAGCATTTGATCAAAAGTTCAGACTCAAACCTAAAAATCGTTTGAGTAAGTAATAAACAGCCTAGAAGCACATCAGAATGTCTCACCCAGCAGAGGGAGCACCACTTGGCCTTAGATCCACCTTTAACACCTGCCAGACGCTGATTTGTGTTGTTGTTGTTTTTCTTGCTGAGCAGACGAACACAACATCAAAGATTAAAGATTCTTTTCCCTTTTTTAAACATGAACACAGTTGACGTAAATGTTTAAAACATAAATGTTTTTGTAAATAACACAGACACAAAAACAACAACCTTTACATAAACAGGACCCAGCAGTCCCATTGGTCCCATTGGTCACATGGTCTCCTCACACAGACTCATTTGAATATTCCAATCAGTGAAAATGTGATAATGTAGCTGAACTTTATGACACTTGTTTTCTGCTTTTTACTGGATCTGCTGATCCATAAGAAGCATTTGACTGTTTTTTTACATCGACTATGTGTTTACACTTGTATTTATATCATAGTGAGGATATTTAAGGGCTTTAGGGTTAGGTTTAGGCAGTTAGTTATGATGGTTAAGGTTAAGCTCTATGATGTGTCCTCACTGAGATAGAAAGAGTTTTGTGTGTGGGTCAGTCTTTTGCTTTTGCACATTAACTACAGTCTGTTCTGAGCCTTTTAAACTCTGCAGCCTTAGCCTGAATATGATTCTTACTGCAGGTAAAATACAGTAGAGGTGTTCTACCGTTTTATACCTTTTCACTCCACCAGCATGGACAGAACTTGTGCTGCACTTTTGATAAGCATTAAAATGGGATAGCATGGTAAAGTTTTAATGGGTTCTCATTTAAAATGGAGCCAAAAATCTCTTTGAAGCCTTCGAGTCTGTTTGTGCTTTTGAGCTTTAATCAAATTAATAGTTTTCTATAAAAGAATTGCACAATGTGATTTGTAATTCAAATTTCTACGCATGAACATTTACTGAATTACTCTTATTTGTACCAATTCTTTTGTTTTTACCTCTAAAACTTACATTTTACACTTACTGAGTTTTTCCTGTTCTGAATTTTCATGAATATGACTTGATTTGACAAAACAAATGAGAAATAGTTTTGTGATAAATGTGAGAGACAAATGCTCTCACATCTGTCATACCCATTTATTGCAGTGGCGATAATGCAGTCACCAATAACATAGAATGACAGAACAATAAATGGACACAGTCAGGAGGCATTTCACCATTTTTAACATTAACATTTTCACATTGTGCTTTTCCTCAGCGTTTCTTTTAAAGCTGCTGTAAATTCAGTCCCTCCCATGTGGACGTCTCTCTGTTAGACAGAATTGTCTCCTCAGGATGTATTGATGCTGTTATACCATGGCCTCCAGTGTGAGTGTAATTTATAACAAATTAAATTACATAATCTATAACATCCGTGTTTGTCTTTCCTCAGCTTTTAAACATCTGACTTCTGTGATGCTGCTGTCTGCCTGCCTGTCTGTCTGCCTGCCTGCCTGCCTGTCTCTGTGTGTGTGTGTGTGTGTGTGTGTGCGCGCGAGGAGCAGCTTCAAGATGCATTCAAGGCTATAATAAAACAAATCAAATAATCAATTACTTATGACCATCACTAATACAAATAATGTGACTTTTTGTCTGTTTAAGAAAAACAAACAAAGGCAGAATAACAACCTACAGCATCAGTCACAGTTAATACACGAACCTCTTCCTGCTCTGTTTTTTCTCATTTGGTCCTTAAGATATTTTCATTAATAAGTTGTGATTTGTTGTCTAAATCTGACTCACTGCTGTTTGAAACATAAACTCATGTCAATGTGACCCTCCAGAGACAGGCCATCAGTGTAAAGTAGACAGAAATAAATCAAAGCATCTGGACCAATCAAGCTGCTCGGACAGATTTGACAGCTGCCGTTCTGCGTTTGTCACATTTTCATATCCGTAACATTTTCTAATAACTTTGCTCTTGAAACCAGACGCAACAGTTTGTCTTTCTGCGTGTTTAGCTCTGCACACGGTGATTTACTGTCCAGAGGGAGGACAGCGTGGACGGCGTGGACGGCGTGGACCGTAGAGACAAGAGGTGTTGTTCACATTTAATGACATAACGCTGCTGATTTATGTCTGTAACATCACCATGTCATCACATCCGTCAGCGGACTTTCATTAAGCTTGAAGAACACAGATGTCCCCTTATGACCTTAGTCATGGATTAATATGTGTTGAAGCACTGACTGGTAAAAGCGAGTCATTGGTACTTTATTCATTCATTCATTCATCTTTGGAAGTGTTGTTATACAGTCTATAGTCTCATCAGTACTAACCACTGAGATCCATTTAGAACTGGTTTATTTCTCATATATACACTATAATAGTTGATAAAACACATTATTTTGAACACAATAATGACAAAAGTAACAGATTGTTTGTATTCTTTGTAATGATTAAAGAATATATATATTTTTTTATATCTGGATAATAAAATACATCTTGGGACAAAATGTGCATTAAATGTTCACTGAACTCTCTTTCATTCAGTGAGTAGTAATCCATAACATAAACCAGTGGCTCTCAAACATTTTAGACCAAAAACCACCTGAGAAAATATTGAAGCTCTTGAAGAAACACCAACATTTCACATGAGAGAGATTTTTTTATCTTCCTCCTCTTCCTCACCTATACTTCACTCACTGGTACAGTGAAATTAGATGACAATGTTTTTTAAAAATGTATTATTATTTAATTTATTATCATTATTTTGTGATTTGTTTCATTTTCTACTCACTCTAATCACAGGGAGCTCACGTACCACTGCTGGCCCACGTACCGCAGTTTGAGAACCACGACATAAACAAACAGTAGTAACATTTAGAATCAGAATTAGAAAAGTGTATTGTCTGTTGTAACAAAAAATAAAATAAAATCAAGTATTAAAATGATTAAATGATTAAGAAATTTTACAAATGAGGATAAAAGACTGTGTAATGTGATAAAGTCCATCAAATTTGATTTAAACAGTTTACATTTATGGGAAAGAATGAGTTTTCATGGATTTTATAGCAGCAGCCTGGAGAAAGAAGCTAATAATAACAATTCTATTAGTTATTTCGTATTTCTTCTGCTGTTCCTCCTTCAGCCACACGGGGGCACTGCTGCGTACCGTTCATCTCAGTGGCATTTCCGGTGCAACTGTAATGTCGGATGTTTTGGATCCATGTTGGCGGGAAGTTCACTCTAAAAAAATGTCTTCGGAAAAATACGACAATTACGCGAAGGAAGCGAATTTTCGAGCAACGTTGATGCGGTTGGTGGAAAAGTTGACCGTTACTGTGACGGAGCGATGACGTAGCTTTTCTCACCTGTCCTCCGTCTGTCCTCCGTCTGTGTTTGTCCTCCACCTGTCCTCCGTTTGTCCTCCGTCTGTGTTTGTCCTCCACCTGTCCTCCGTCTGTGTTTGTCCTCCGTCTGTCCTCCGCCTGTCCTCCGTCTGTGTTTGTCCTCCGTCTGTCCTCCACCTGTCCTCCGCCTGTGTTTGTCCTCCGCCTGTCCTCCGCCTGTCCTCCGTCTGTGTTTGTCCTCCACCTGTCCTCCGCCTGTGTTTGTCCTCCGCCTGTCCTCCGCCTGTCCTCCGCCTGTGTTTGTCCTCCGCCTGTCCTCCGCCTGTCCTCCGCCTGTGTTTGTCCTCCGCCTGTCCTCCGCCTGTCCTCCGCCTGTGTTTGTCCTCCGCCTGTCCTCCGCCTGTCCTCCGCCTGTGTTTGTCCTCCGCCTGTCCTCCGCCTGTCCTCCGCCTGTGTTTGTCCTCCGCCTGTCCTCCGCCTGTCCTCCGCCTGTGTTTGTCCTCCGCCTGTCCTCCGCCTGTCCTCCGCCTGTGTTTGTCCTCCGCCTGTCCTCCGCCTGTCCTCCGCCTGTGTTTGTCCTCCGCCTGTCCTCCGCCTGTCCTCCGCCTGTGTTTGTCCTCCGCCTGTCCTCCGCCTGTCCTCCGCCTGTGTTTGTCCTCCGCCTGTCCTCCGCCTGTCCTCCGCCTGTGTTTGTCCTCCGCCTGTCCTCCGCCTGTCCTCCGCCTGTGTTTGTCCTCCGCCTGTCCTCCGCCTGTCCTCCGCCTGTGTTTGGCCTCCGCCTGTCCTCCGCCTGTCCTCCGCCTGTGTTTGTCCTACGCCTGTCCTCCGCCTGTCCTCCGCCTGTCCTCCGCCTGTCCTCCGTCTGTGTTTGTCCTACGCCTGTCCTCCGTTTGTCCTCCGCCTGTCCTCCGTCTGTCCTCCGCCTGTCCTCCGCCTGTGTTTGTCCTCCGCCTGTCCTCCGCCTGTCCTCCGCCTGTGTTTGTCCTCCGCCTGTCCTCCGTCTCCGCCTGTCCTCCGCCTGTCCTCCGCCTGTCCTCCGCCTTTAGCGTTACACGTGGAACTTAAGTGTGCCGACTACAAATGAGCGGTTCTGTCCGGTGAGTTCTGCTGGTTCTGCACAGAACAGGCCCAGACCTCAGACCTGCTTTAAGGTACGTTGGTGACACTCATGTACAATAGGCAAAGGCATTAACAATAATAGTAATATTCATAATAAAACAATAAAATCCATAAAAGCAGAACTAAAATGTAAATGTTTCAAACTGGATTTGACATGATTTTACGCCCTGTATATTTGTTAGTAGGAAGACACTGAATGTCAACTCCTGGCTGAAGAAGAAGGATAATGTCATGGGAGAAATCTTTGTTAACAGATGTCACTTCCACATTCAATACATCGTTAATAATTATACACCTTGTTCTTTATGTTGTGAATCAATATATTTGTTACCACAGAGTCATTATATTGTGATAGTATTGGTATAATGGACCATGTATCACATTTGTAACTTTACTTATTTTAACTTTTATTTGTGGGCGAAGGCTGAAGGATCTTTTCTTGGCCTAGTTTTGTGTTACAGCAGCGATTGATAAAGCTGTCGTGTGATTTTATCACTGCCTAATTCATTAGATCTCTGTGTGACGACAGGCGAACGGGGAGTTTGTCGGCCGTCACTGGTTAGCACGTCCTCCTGAAGCAACTGTATTATCAGACCTGAGCTTCTGCTGCTTGTGGATTTGGGGCTTTGGAACAATTTCAAATGAGGCATAATTTCTTGTTTGGCATTAACAGCTCTCTCGAGGTCATACACAACTGCTGGGTTGCTGAGCCACTCAAGAAGGCAAATTGTCTTTGTGCCGTACATTTACTTAGATATTTACAGTCATCACACATACGTCTTCCACTGACGTCGAACATCTGCTCTGGACAATTGAACAAACCATTACATTTAAATTTCAATTTCTTTATGCAGAGAAAAGAAACTATTGTTTAGCAGAGAAACATTCCACAAATCATAGGCAAAACATTATCTGTGCACATTGACACTTACCATTATACAGTATACTTAAATATACTGAAATTTAAAGACACTGTAGATTATAACACGTTAGAAATGATGTACAAACAGCTGCCACAAAGTATCTAGAAGTTGTTAAAAATGAGGGGAAGCAAATACAAACTGAGAGGAAGATTTTTGTTGGAAAAATCCAAGATAAGACTGAATGTTAAAAAATCATTGTGTGTCAGTCAGAAGTAGAAAAGTGCAGAACGATTGCTCCGGAACTGTTAAGACTTTATAAATCATCCTTTCATTTCATTATTGGGAAAATTCAACATTTGTGTATTGTTCGTTTATTGGCTTTGTTTATTGAAAATGAACTGAAATAAACCGTCATTCATTCATACATTTATAGAACGTTTGTCAACTAATATTGAAGAAAATCTTCTTACAATATATGTATTGTTTTTTTTAAAATTAATTTGGAAATGAATCTTAGGTGTTGATCTATCCACACCTAAAGATGATAGCCTGGTAGGTGGTACAAAATGTAAAGTCAAGGTCGCCATAGAAGATAAGAAGGCACAACATGAAAATAAGACAGGAGAGTTGCTGTTGATGGATGGTGGGGTTTTGTTGCTGTGCCTTGTTTTAGAATCTTCCAGGGTTAAAACATGGCTGTCCATTATTTGGAGGACCAGCTTAGAATATGTGTCGTGAAACGGTCCTTTAGGTGAAGTTTTAGCAAAGCCCACAGATGATGCCTTGTTATCGGGCCAGAACAGCATGACATTACCTTCTTAGCCCCTGACAGTGAGCTTGAAACCGTTTGTCTCTGGGTCTTTAGACTTTCTGGGCACAGCAGAGCGTCACCGCTGCCAGTCACATTTGGGAACATGTCCAGTCGTAGTGCGTAGTAAGACTTTGAGCTGACAGTAATTTAGCCTTGCCAGATGTCCAACCGACTTCAGTACATTCTATTTCTATGTTGCTTTGTAAAAGTGGCCTGTTTTTCTGTTGTACAGGCCTTTTTATTGGGCTGCACTTTGCCCGTTTGGTTGAAGTGGGTATTTAATCATTTGAAATAAGAGAAAAAAGATTGTGTCACATTCAGGGTGTTTACTTTCCTAGACTTTAGATTAAATGTGTAAGAAATGAAATAGAGTTGACTTGCAGGAGGATTTAGTCATGTTCCCGCTGGAATTACACACATTTGCATAAATGTAAAAAAGTGTTTGATTTGAACATGTTGTTTAGCCCTGGGCCAATGACAGAAAAGAATGAGTAACCTCAGTTGTTGCTGATCTCATTTTGTGTGTGTGGACAGTTTTGCGAGTTTGGAGTTTGGATAGATGAGGGTGATTCTTTTGCCTTGACGTCAAATATAAGCTGGTCTGATACTTTGAGCCCTTGGAGGCCGGATTATTTTCCAGATTAGTTTGAGACCAGTTTTTCAAGTCTGATTTTACCAGTAGCAGTAGCAGTACCAGTAGCAGTAGCAGTAGCAGTAGCAGTACCAGTAGCAGTACCAGTAGCAGTAGCAGTACCAGTAGCAGTAGCAGTAGCAGTAGCAGTAGCAGTACCAGTAGCAGTACCAGTAGCAGTAGCAGTACCAGTACCAGTAGCAGTAGCAGTACCAGTAGCAGTACCAGTAGCAGTACCAGTAGCAGTAGCAGTAGCAGTACCAGTAGCAGTACCAGTAGCAGTAGCAGTAGCAGTAGCAGTACCAGTAGCAGTAGCAGTACCAGTACCAGTAGCAGTAGCAGTACCAGTAGCAGTAGCAGTACCAGTAGCAGTACCAGTAGCAGTAGCAGTACCAGTAGCAGTACCAGTAGCAGTAGCAGTACCAGTAGCAGTACCAGTACCAGTACCAGTAGCAGTAGCAGTACCAGTACCAGTAGCAGTAGCAGTACCAGTACCAGTAGCAGTAGCAGTACCAGTACCAGTACCAGTACCAGTACCAGTAGCAGTAGCAGTAGCAGTCTGATTCAATCTTTTTCTTTTTCTACTTTTAATTTGAAATATGTCTTCATAATCACTGCATCTCTCTCATTCCTGTGTTTCTCTTTACAGCCTGTGCTTTAGTGAGTATCGTTTCAGCTCATGCCTATTTATCTGGATTTGTATGCTTTTAAATATTTTTGTTCCTCTTAGACTAGGAAATATGGAATTCCTCAGCTCGTTTCTTCCACTTTTCCTCTGCGTCTCATGTGCACTCCCTGCTGCCTCCACAGGAATGGTGGGAAGTTTTTTGAGTCTGGTTGAGGTGTGCACTAACCTCATTAATTCTGCTCTCTCCTACTTAATTAATCTTTGTCTGCTACTGAAGTAATTACAGCTCTCTGGCTGCCTGAGTGTCTCCACATTATAATGACACCACCTTCCCCTCTTGGCTGCAGATTTCCTCTCCACAGTCTCTGATGTCTGTCATACTGTAATTCTTTATGACCAGAATATGAGTGAAAATGAGTGACGGTGTGTCCTTTTTGGTTTAGATCAATATTTATTTATTTTAGCCCCAGTTTAACAGTATAACTTATAAACGCATCAAAGTTGTGAGGTCTGCAAGTGAAACTTTGACCAAGTCTCCAAGGTCTGCACTTCAGTGTGGAACTGATGATTTTCCACTACACAGTTCCAGTTGTGTTTGGAGGGTGTGTGTGTGTGTGTGTGTGTGTGTGTGTGTGTGTGTGTGTGTGTGTGCGTGTAACTTTAAAATTAATATTTCTTGGTGTTGGCTTTAGTCTATTTTTGTCTTTGTTACATATCCTATGAATTAAAGACTTATATTTTATGTCTTTTGACCCATTTCTAACTTACTGACCCAGAATTTTTGGTTCCAAGTCTGTTTGTTCCTGCATAGGTTTTTTAAAAATGGGTTGCAAATGTAAATCTTCAAGTTCCTTAAAAGGCTGACCATTAAAGTTGAATTTAATATTACTTAACAAGATGTAAGTACTTAAGTTGATGGATTATTTTCACTGAAGGATTAATCAGAGAAATACTTATATTATCTATAATTAAGGAGCATGTCTTCCAGTGCAATGCTGTGGTTCAGTCAACTTCCATCCCATCACTCTCTGCTGTGTTGGGTTTTATTTAAATGAGGGTTGTTTTCCAAATGATTAGTGCTGCTGTTTGTGTGACTGATGTTAATGCAGAGCCTCACGTGGTTTAGAGTTATTAAAGATCAGTAAGTTTCTAACCTCAGAGTCACGATTACAGAGATTTGTGCTTCTCACAGGACAGTGATAACATATATACTGTTGTGGTCCTAATTTGATTCATTAGCCCACAACAAGTCTAATGTTGACATTAAATCAAATCTGAAGCAGTTACTATGTTTGACAAGAGAGGAGAGTGAAAGATCCAGGCAAACGGAGAATGACTCAGTCCTGTTTCTGTCTGTGTCTCTGTCTGTGTGTCTCTGTCTGTGTGTGTGTGTGTCTGTGTCTCTGTGTGTGTGTGTCTCTGTCTCTGTCTGTCTCTGTGTGTCTGTCTCTGTCTGTCTGTGTCTCTGTCTGTGTCTCTGTCTGTGTGTGTGTGTGTGTGTGTGTGTGTGTGTCTCTGTCTGTCTCTGTCTGTCTCTGTGTGTCTGTCTCTGTCTGTGTGTGTGTGTCTGTCTCTGTGTGTGTGTCTGTCTGTGTCTTTCTGTCTGTCTCTGTGTGTCTGTCTCTGTCTGTGTGTGTGTGTCTCTGTGTGTCTGTCTCTGTGTGTGTCTCTGTCTGTGTGTCTCTGTCTCTGTCTGTGTGTGTGTGTCTGTGTCTGTCTCTGTGTGTCTCTGTCTGTGTCTGTCTGTCTGTGTGTGTGTGTCTCTGTCTGTGTGTGTGTGTCTGTGTGTCTCTGTGTGTCTGTCTCTGTGTGTGTCTCTGTCTGTGTGTCTCTGTCTCTGTCTGTGTGTGTGTGTCTGTCTCTGTGTGTGTGTCTGTCTCTGTCTTTGTGTGTGTCTGTCTGTGTGTGTGTGTCTCTGTCTGTGTGTGTGTGTCTGTGTGTGTCACTGTCTGTGTGTCTGTGTGTCTCTGTGTGTCTGTCTCTGTGTGTGTCTCTGTCTGTGTGTCTCTGTCTCTGTCTGTGTGTGTGTGTCTGTCTCTGTGGTCTCTGTCTGTGTCTGTCTGTCTCTGTGTGTGTGTGTGTCTCTGTCTTTGTGTGTGTCTGTCTGTGTGTGTGTGTCTCTGTCTGTGTGTGTGTGTCTGTGTGTGTC
>JAFBJR010000663.1:13138-58586 GCA_016785285.1 Brachirus orientalis
TCTGTCTCTGTCTGTGTGTGTGTGTGTGTGTGTGTGTGTGTGTGTCTCTGTCTGTCTCTGTCTGTCTCTGTGTGTCTGTCTCTGTCTGTGTGTGTCTCTGTCTCTGTCTGTCTCTGTCTGTCTCTGTGTGTCTGTCTCTGTCTGTGTGTGTGTGTCTGTCTCTGTCTGTGTGTGTGTGTCTCTGTGTGTCTGTCTCTGTGTGTGTCTCTGTCTGTGTGTCTCTGTCTCTGTCTGTGTGTCTGTGTGTCTGTCTCTGTGTGTGTGTCTGTCTCTGTGTGTCTCTGTCTGTGTCTGTCTGTCTCTGTGTGTGTGTGTGTCTCTGTCTTTGTGTGTGTCTGTCTGTGTGTGTGTGTCTCTGTCTGTGTGTGTGTGTCTGTGTGTGTCACTGTCTGTGTGTCTGTGTGTCTCTGTGTGTCTGTCTCTGTGTGTGTCTCTGTCTGTGTGTCTCTGTCTCTGTCTGTGTGTGTGTGTCTGTGTCTGTCTCTGTGTGTCTCTGTCTGTGTCTGTCTGTCTCTGTGTGTGTGTGTGTCTCTGTCTTTGTGTGTGTCTGTCTGTGTGTGTGTGTCTGTGTGTCTGTCTCTGTCTGTGTGTCTGTGTGTGTCTCTGTCTGTGTGTGTGTGTCTGTGTGTGTCTTTGTGTGTCTCTGTCTGTGTGTGTGTCTGTCTGTGTGTGTGTGTCTGTGTCTGTCTCTGTGTGTCTCTGTCTGTGTCTGTCTGTCTCTGTGTGTGTGTCTGTGTCTGTCTTTGTGTGTGTGTGTCTGTCTGTGTGTGTGTCTCTGTCTGTGTGTCTCTGTCTCTGTCTGTGTGTGTGTGTCTGTGTCTGTCTCTGTGTGTGTCTCTGTCTGTGTCTGTCTGTCTCTGTGTGTGTCTCTGTCTCTGTCTGTGTGTGTGTGTCTCTGTACCTGCTCTCAGGTTCTGCTAACACCTGCCAACAGTAGCAGCCCCACTGTCATCAGTGGACAGTGGACACACAAAGGTGCCCACTGATGCCCACTTTGTCCCTCTGCTCTTTGACCGTCGTGTCTCTGGCACCAGTTGAGTCGCAGCTCTCCTCGCTCACATTGACCATGTGTTGCTCTTACATCGTCACCTCTTAGGTGCATGTGACTCCGTGTTTCTGTGTTTCCCGTGACCTTGGCCAAACATCGGTTTGTGCTCCTGTCAGCTGTTGGCTCAGCTGCACGCCACCTTTATTGCTTCCTCTTGTTGTGCCAGACGGCAGAGAGCCAGAACTCATTCCAGGTTGGATCATTTCCCATTTCTCCTTTTCTGCTTTACCTTCTTTCACCCATCTGTCCATCTGTCCATCTGGTGTGGGTTAGTGTAGGTAACACAGACTAGGTGCCTACAGTACATCACACTTTGGCGGACTAATAGAATAGAATAGGATTTTATTGAAATAGGAACAATATACAGTACGTAACATAGTTCCATACAAAGAATGTAACTGATGTGCTGTGCAGGTTTACAGACATATACATGATCAACACGCTACAGCTACACTATAGTATACTACAACTACATATTAAAACTACATTACACACTACAGTAAAATACATAAATAACGATTATCAAGTGATAAATATAAAACAGTACAATATAATATGATAAAATATGCTATAACACCCCTTACAAGTCAAGTAAACCTAAGACACCTAAAACAATTAATGGCTAAAACTCCATTTTTCTTTTAGCCAGTATTTAAACTTTGTTGTAAACGTTTTTATATCTGATTTTAATTTGATTTCAGTTGGCCATGTGTTCCACAGTTGACAGCCCTTTATGGAGAATGTGGCTTGAGGTACTTTACAGTCACATCACTCCTGGTTCCTCTGGTATTGTCATGAGTTGAGTGAAGCGCTCAAAGTTAAGTAAGTTTACTTATTCAGTAATTGACAGTGATGCCAACGGATGCTCTTTTATCCTTTATTTTTAGGGCTTTGTTATAGATATAGGGATGTGGGATGTCTGGTTGTAGATAGCGATGCTTGAACCCAAACTGTCACACAATAGGAGAGTTTAGAAAAAATCATTGCGTGCATAAACGTTTAAGCTGCCTGAGTAGGTATATAAGGTCTTAATGATTCAAAACCATTGAGGTTAGTTTAGTTTAGGGTGTAAGATTATCCCTAAAACCTTACATTTGGTGACCTCCTGTGTATCATGGCTTTGTAACATAAGTTTAAATGCAGGTTCTCTCTGGTTCCTGACTGAGAAACACAAAGTAGACACAGTTGTTTTGAAGTACAACGTGATTATGTTGTAGCCAATGTAGCCATTGATGAACATCATCCGTGGACATTGATAGGTAACTTGGCAGGTGAGGAATGGCAACAATTATTCTGGAGTTATTATCACTACGACAGATTGAGGAGAGAAGGGAAAACTGAAATGGAAAGAAGCTGAGGAAGATAAAATGCTGTTCCTCACCCAGTCAGACCATCAGCAGCCACACTGACAAAGTCTCTCCAGCTGGATGGTATGTGAAGGGAATAGATTTTACTTTGGTGCCCATTATTCAAAATCAAAGCAAGCTATTTGTTCTAACATTCAGGCTCTTGCATCAGCTCATAATAAATGTATTTTTCAAGGAAAATGTCCTCAGGATCAGAATGAAGATGAATTACCTTGAAACAATACAGATGTATGTATAAACTTACCAACACAATTATTTATTAGTAATATTGAAGCCTGTAGGTTTTGGCATTTCTTTGTTGTTGTTGGGCTCATGTGTATTTCTGTGTGCTCATCATATTTTTTTTTATGAACGTAACATGCAACAATGCTAGATAAGATTGGATTAGTGAGTTGTGATGATATGATCCATAACTTTACTGTGCCTCACAGTATGAATGATAAGTGTGAATTGGGAAAATTCACATGAGAGAAAATGTTGTTCAGATCACTAAAATAAAGTGATTTATTTAAAAGTGCCACAAGAGGGAGCCTGCATCTGTTTTGATCGGTTCCAGGATCAAAACAGTTTTCTCCAGAGTAGGAAGAGGGAAGGTTTTTCAGAAAGTTGACGATGTAGGCATACACGGGTCTGATTCCATATCCATGAAGGGTGCTGAATCGGATATATTCAGTCCGTCTCGGTCTGCGACGCACTGCTTGATCTCCGTGGATATAAAGTGCACACTGAACTCCAACAGCGTGAAAACCAGCACTGACACTGTTCCTTTTCAGGTGTAAATAAAGGGTCATGTGATGTCTGGAGCTCTGTATACAGTGGGGGAAGCTCTGAAGCAGAGGAGGGAAATGTTTGTCTTCTAAACCCTTTTCTTCAGCCACTTGCCTGCCCTGCATCACATCACGCAGCATATGTTTAAAGAGGACAACCCAAATGTCTTGTTGGCAGCTCATTTGTCCCCAATGTGTCCCTGTAGTTTCTTCAGTCAACCAGCTACTGTCAAATATGTCAAATGCATGTCACCTGCAAAGACGTGTTGAGGAATTATGAGGCAGCGATTTACACAAACTCCAGAGAAAAGTCTATGATTTAAAGGCTTGACTGGAAAACGTGTTTATGCACAAGCTTTTTTTTTTTTTTTTTTTTTTAATCAAGATGAGCAATTGATCACTGAATCATTTTTTGAATATGTTTTTCTGGTAATAAAGACATTTTTTCATCCTTTTGAGGTCCTTCAAAGGAAAATCAATATTTAATTTATTTGAGCAAATTGTGTTAGGAAAAAAAACCCTGAAAATCATCATTTGTTGCAGCACTAGAACAAACTAGCACATTGAATTATCTTCCTTGATCTGAAATATCCTTTCTGTTTGAAGAGTTAAGCTCTTATTTTCAGTGCAGCCATTCTGGTTAATAATGAGTTGGCCTGTATAAATGGTGGATTTTTCAGTTTGGAAAAATCCACCATGGTCTGCTTTTGTCCTGGGACATTTAATTCAAATTATTGGGAGGCCTAGGATCAACAGAGCCAAGCTTCTGTTCATGGTCTCTTTAGAGACTCTTGTTGGACTTATTCCACTGACTGTGTTCTCACTTACAGCTTACAGAACCTTCTACCTTGTTGAGGCCTTTCAGAAATTTTGAAACTCTGAATCCATACAGAGAACTTTGTAAATGTTGAGTGGAGCAGCTTGTTGTTTGGTGTAGTTGCAGACCACAGCCTTGTTTATGTTGCTCTGGGGAAGCAGCTGTCTGTGGTTGTTTTGCTGTGGGTTGGATTTACACTGTAGTCTTCAATCTTATGACAATGTGAACCTATAGAGTCTCTCTGCACCTCACATCACTGTATACAAGCTTGATTTTATGGTTCTGACTGAGTGTTTGTCGGCAGCTTCTTGTGTAAGTGATTAGAATGTATTTTGTTCAGATGAAGGCAGACTGAAGTAGATTTAATAAGCCATGTCGTCTACAGTCCAGCTTTTCTATGCGTTCATGCAGTTTATCTGATTTATCTCA
Source organism: Brachirus orientalis (assembly GCA_016785285.1). Lineage (NCBI taxonomy): Eukaryota > Metazoa > Chordata > Actinopteri > Pleuronectiformes > Soleidae > Brachirus > Brachirus orientalis. The sequence continues at coordinate 17,567 of JAFBJR010000663.1, forward strand.
TTTGTCTTCTATGTGCTTTAAATAATAATAATTAACAAAAACGTGTTAAATCATTTGGCAAACAGCCTCACGCACTTTTGACTCTAAGGATTAAGATTGGATATGAATTGATGGTGCTTTTTTACCTTTTTTGACAACAAGCAACTTTCTGTCTATGAAATGAGTGTTGCACTTTAAACAGAATGCCTCCATGTGCTATTCCCTTTGGGTGAATAAGCACAACTGCGATCAGCTGACTTTGCCATGTTTTATAATCTTTGATGTGCAGTGTAGACGTTTATGTTGAAGTCATGTTTATCAGTGGTCCTGCCTTTTACTCTCGAAGAAACAACAGGGATGCATCTAACGCTGCCTTTTGAGGTGTTGCTTTAGAAAATGATAAACCATCCTACTAGGTGATTTGTTAGTCATTATTCACATATGCAGTTTATCATTGTTTTATCTCTTATTTCTTTTAGGCAGAAAACCATTCTAGTGTTTGTCAAACTCGATGGGTTTTGATTTTCTTTAATATGAATACCAATATGAAATGATTGTGACATACACAACAAAACAGATGTAAAAGTTGCTCAGAGGGAGCTTCTGTATTTGTTAATATAACAAGGACAAGACAGTTAAATGTAACATGGGAACAAACATCTTCTCTAATACAGCTGAACGTTCCTTAGTTTGACTGTTTGAGCTGCAGTTTTGCTCGATTCTTTGTTGTGTAAAAGACGTGTTTGTTTTCTCTGCCTTAACATAATCGGCTTCACTGTCACGTGGGTTGACTGCTGAAGGAAGACCGACTGTGTCTGCAGCAGCAGGAGCAGGCGTCAAACTCGACGTCCAGCATGATTCTGTCAACTCTCATTGCTTTAATGCCACTTGTCATTTTTTGTTGTCTCCAGGGTAAAACAAAATGCAACTCTCCCCACAACAGTTTAACACCACCCACCTTACATTTCTGCTCCACACCGAGCTACACATAACGAAGCAGACTGTCGTTATGGAAACTTCTTCCTCTGAGCCTTTTGCATTTCTGTCAAGTCTCATTTTGCTGTAGTACTTGAACGACACTCTTATCCTCTGCTCATGTGGCCCTTCAGCAGATTCAGAACAAATTTAAACTCTTGTTTGATGCAGGATTTCTAGGCCACTGTGCAAATTCAGTGGAAAAGAACTAGTGGTACATCTGCGATGATTTCTGTCTCAGCAGGTCTGAAGCTGCTATTTGTTATGACATAAATGTACAGTAATGCAGCTGTAGCTACACTTTTAGTCAGTTAAAAAAGGAACTGCAAAATATTGGTCATATTGATTAGAGCTAGACGATATGCTCAAAAAAGTCATATTTTAATACATTTTGACAGATACTGCAATTGCAATGCAGTGATTCATTGATTATTTATTGATTATTTTATTAAACCAATTATATATCTATTTTCACAATAGTTGACAGTTGAGTGTTTAAAACAAGCTCTTTGATTTTTCAGCTTCTTAATTGTAAAGAAATTATTAAAGTAAAACAAGATATTTGGAAATATCATCATTTCATGGTTTTGGAACATTATCTAACACTTTATGGAGCATCAGAGTAATCGACTAATCAATAACAAATTTGACAGCAGCCTTACTCTTAACTCAAAATTAAGACTGTAGAATTTAATCTCACATTATATCAAATAATTATATCAATTAAGTCTTTTGATTTTGGCTATTACATTGGGTTGCATTGCAGTTTTGATTATTTTGGGATTATATTGGTGATGGTTGGGTATTTTTAACCCCTGAAAACTGACTGTAAACAGGAAGTACATCTGTCCTTTGGAGGACAGTGTGGGATTATTTTGCACTTAGAGACTGGTAGTTAAAATCTACCAGTCTCCAGTGAGTGTTTGTGTCAGTTACACTAAGGAAGCCTTTTATTTTTTTTGCACATTCTGAGCCAAGCCCAGCAGGATATGTGTTGTCTGTGTGGGTTTTCTTAGCTTTTGTTCAAGTCTTTCTGCAGAAGCAGTTCACTCCTCCATCACTTTCCAGCCACTTGGTTTTGTGTTTGACTCTTTCAGTACATTATGATAATGTGAGTGTTGTTGCACCACATCTGCCAGGTGTTGATGTTCAGCCAGCCATTTACCAAATGCAGAAAATTATCTTTATGTAAACCAGGATTTGGGTCCCTCTTCTTTGCTCTTTATTTGTATTAAAGTTGGGTAATTTAGGTATAAACCTAAATCTAACTGTGATCACAGGCCAGCTGCTTTTGCCCCAAATGTGTCCATTAGTCAGGTGTTCTCTGATTGAAGCTGCTTCTACTGAATAGATGCCAGACTTTATGATTTTTATGTTGTTGTTACATGAGCAGTTTTCTGCATCATCTCATTTGGTCTCATTTACTTGGTAGTGGTGTGCAGCACACACCATCTGGAACTTTGGCCCATTATCACAGTCTGATACAGACAAAGAATATACTCTTCCTGTCTTACACTTCACTTGACTGCAGGCGGGAGAAACATCTAAGAAATCTGCTAACATACCACCATCCTCCCATTGTCCAAGGTTTAAGGTTTTCTTTTCATGGCGCAATTCATCTGCAGCCTTTCTGTGTATTCCTGTCTTGCTCCATTATTCTCTCCTCATTGTCCCTCTTTGTGCCTCCACCTCTGCCAGCACTGGAAATAAAATGGAGCTTTGGTGAGTCTAAATACAGCAGCCACTGTATTTTACTGCTCTTTACTTGGTGGTCACATGGTCTGATCTCCCACAAATAATGTCTTGAAACACCTCCCACTATTGTTCCACAGTGGTCTGCTGCTCTTTACAGATAAATCCAACATTTTCATCGGAATGCACCAAAGAGAAGCTGCGGTCTTTGCAGAAAACAGCTTGGTAGTCCTTTGTGATGTTTGCAGAATCAGGTTTGAAGTGTTCAGTCTGCAGAGAGTGAGGCTTTTCATTTGAGGGTTTATAGTTCATAAGTGATGCTTGTTGAGCCATTCACATGCCTGCTGTAAACGTCAGTCCACTGTAGTTTAGTGGACACTCAACCACGAGCACTCATCCTTACATCCTTACTACCACGTACACATTGTTTTTATATGAGTCGGATAAAGCCTTGTGAAAGATGGTGATGAGTGAAAATGAACCACCAGTGATGTAAATCTTGTTATTGTATTAACCGGCAATAGATTAATAGATGGGTCTGTATTTGTGGAGCATATTGTAGTTTATTTAGCCTCAATGAAAAGGGCTTCGATGATGCCAATAAATCAAAAACACAAATTAACAGTAAACACCATGATGAACTGTTTGGAAGAAGCCTGTTGCTTGGATGTTTGTCCTCATTTGTCCTCAAGTCTTACCTAATTCAATCTGTGTTATACAGCCTTTGCTGGCTGGAAAAGAAGCTGCACCAAAGTCTAAAAAACGTTTGTGGTTTTGCATCTCAGCACCGAGGAGACGTTCATCCTCTGCTGCCTCCATCTGTAAGTTCAAATGTTTTACTTTTGAAATCTTTTGCTTGGGTTTACCTAAATGACAGTTACGACTACAGTTACTTCTCCAGCTAAGCCCTTAGCATGTGTGGTGCAGCAGTAAAGAGGTTCCCCCCGAACACTGTTTTGCTGTGCCACATGTTCTTCATATACCGGTCTTGCAGTATATGAAAAAATGTATATAAAAAAATAAATACTTTTTTTTGGTAAGGACTGGTATACCACCTAAGAATAAAATGACACAAGCCTACCAAAAACAACAGCTGTAGACCAGCAGCTCCTGCTTCCCCACAACCTCTAAATACTGATTTTCTTAATGTGAGTGGTTTACAAATGGGAGTTTCCATGTAGTAAAGATTGTCTTATGGTGAGACAAATTGGGAAACCTATTGTTGAGTGTTGTAGACTTAACCAAACAATCACCTTGAAAAATTGATGTCTTTTTAAGCAGCTAAAAATTTTTTTTTCTTTGTCTCCATTGACAAATATATTTTCACTCATGGCAGCCATTCAGGTTTGTCAACACCTCATACAACCAACTTTTTACGATATGAAATTACTGTAGCAGCCCCTGTTGACCTGAGATGAACTTAAATTTTCCACTTACCTCTGTGGATCCTTTTAAACTGAACATATTTGGGTTTAATATCTGGCTGGAGGCTCTGTCAGCCAGATCCGGGCAGACCATGTGGTGAAAACAGCTAGAGGGACTCCAGCTCCCAGAACCTGCCAACCTTTTCATGTTTGTTTAATTAAATCCTGCATTGCTAAGCTTTGTTTTATTGCATAATCACATTATCTTCTGTTGATTATGTTTGTTAATGACTGATTAAATGTTATATATTTAATCTTTTATGGGTGGTATATCATTCATACATTTATGTACATGAGAACTTGGCTCTGAATCTTTCATTCTTTTTACACCTGTGCTGCAGTGTCTGATTTACTAAGCCTTAAGGATAGAAACATGGTGGATGTTGGATTTGCGACGACATGTCAGCACGAATCTGTTCTCGGTGCAGAAATTGTTTGCAATGATGTGTAAAGACCTTAATATCTGGCTTAAAATCTCATGTTTATTCAATAAGGAAACAAACCTAGGTTTGTTACTCATTCAGATTCAGATTGTGTGCAGTTAAATCCCTTTGGTCAATACATGGCTGCTGTCTGTTTGTCATGGCAGCATCAATGTTACATGTTTGTGCTTTTTCAACATTGCAAAGAGGCTTATGGGTCAAACTGTGCAGGGGTTTGGTTGCCATGGAAACTAGCAACAGCTCAAGCCTGGTTTCATTACCACATGTATCAAAGTATCAACTGGGCTGTCTGGAGGCCAAGGAAGGAAGTTGATTGTCCTGGTGGTGACCAGGTCAAACAATGACTTATTCACAGGTCTAGATAGTGGAAAACAGTCTTCACCAAAATCTTACCCTCAAAAGTTAACACACAAAACACATCATTTTGTTGTTTAATTTACAATTAATTAATGTAAGATGCTTATTGAACGTATAACCTTCTATCTCTGTTTCTATGTAAAGATGGATTTGTGTCAGTGAAAGAAGATGAGCTTTGGAGTCGCCCTCATCCAAGTCTGATATAAAATTCAACCCGAGGTATGTGACAATCAATCACTGTTAACTGTCAGGCACTGTTGTGTGTAACTGAATGCAATAGTTTCAGCTCTTCTGTTGATAAACTAGTTTAGATGAGCACACAGCTGTGTAGAAAACTTGCTGGTCCATTTGAGATGAAGTATCTTTAAAAATCATAACTTTGACAATCAGTTTAAAATGTATATGACCCTTGTTTAGGTATTAGAAAATATCATGGTATAGTAAAGTGTCCAAAAAAATGTCAAAGTATAGTATGTTGTCCAAAATTTGACCAAAATGTCATAGTGTATAGTGTATGTGTATGTAGACAAACCTACTGTGGAAACTGAATTTTAGTTTCATGTGATGATAGACTGATAAAAATCGGTTCAAAGTTTCACACTGCTCTATTAAGTCATGAAAAATGACAAACAACGTACCCCTTTTAATGCACTGTTATATAAAGTGGTTTTAATTTTAGACATTGAATCAGATAAATAGTTATTAATGAGTCAAAATCTCTCCAGTTAGTTTAGCATAACTACAGAGTCAAAGCTCTAGTTGACCACTGGCTTAACAGACCTATATCGTAACAGAGAAGAGAAAAAACAGACAACAGACTTAATCTCGAGGATAGATAATGGTTGTACAAGTTGTGTTTTATTTCATGTGCTTTACAAGGATATAAATAATGGCCAAAATTACAAAAATCAGTGCTGGAAGCCCAAGCCTATGTACATTAGTTGGTCAGCAGTGATGTAACCATAGAACCGTTTTCACTCAAAATACAATCTCTACATTGACCACTTTTTTTTTTAAATTTCCAACCTCTATTTTGTACCTTGTTTCCAGTGCCATATACTGCAAATCCTTTATTCTTTTCTTTTTTACATTACACATATGAACAATGAGTTGGCAAAATATCTATATACATTTTATAGTTGAATAATGTCTCATCCAAATGGTACAGTAATACTGCGTTTAAAATAGTCCATCTGCTAGATAAGGAGAGCCCCATGAGAAATGATGGAGGGTTGACCTGACCAGTTAAAGCCAACGTTCACTCTCTGTGTAAGTACTATCATCTACTTTGAGTTTTTTTTTTTTTTAAAGGATGGCCGTCATTCTCAAGCTCAAGTTTGATCTCAGCATATCATAAAAAAATAATGTAACATTAAGACAACAGTAGACAAGAGTTGCACAAGAATAATCATTATAATACTCTCATATTAAACATTAAAATGTCGGGCAATATGAATAGAATACTTTTTGTTCACATCGGTGACACACCTGTTGCAGTTAGTCCAATCACATTTACACACTTGTGCATATATATCTCTATTATTTTCTGACTTCAAAGAAAGTAAAAAGACCAAAAAAGAGGCAGCCACACGTCGTCCAACACATTCCCATTCCAACATTGACACATGCCCAGTGGGGCCTTTAGCCGGTGCACTGTCTGTTACCAACAGATGCCCTCTGACCTTTAACCTCTAACCTGCCCAGAAGCTCCCAGCTGGCTGCATAAAACAGATCCTGCTGTAGTTGCAGAAAGTTGAGGCTGCTTCACAAAAGTGTACATTCAGAGCAGACCATCGTCTGTCAACATGTAGTTCGGTTAGTGTGTGTTAAAGAGTCTACTGTGTCAAGCATCATGTGGATGAATGATCAAATTCAAATTGTAGTCAACCTTAAACACTGCAGTGGCTTCCATGTTTGTAGTCCATTGTAGTCCTTTTGCATTGTATGTATGACAAGGTCCGTGTTTAGGGCTGGCTACATTCTCTGTATTCCACAGTAATAGACATGAGCGTCCGGCTTTGCCCTGCAAATGAGATGACATCACTTATCCAGAGAGCCCTCACACCCCGCCTCTCCACCGGCCCCCCGCTCAGCAAATCCAAAATGGCCACCATGCGTGTCACAAGCCACATGCTAAAACCTTTTACATACAAGATTTTCTTCCCCCACAAGATAGGATAATTATCCACATGGCAGAACATACCGTATGTACACATGTTCTGGAAAAAAAGGTGCTATAAAAGCATAAAACACCTACATCTTCCTGTGTTACAGGTCAAGTTTAAAGCTGTTTGTCAAAGAACTTAACATTAGTATATTGAAAAAAACAAAAAGCAAGTCTGATACAAAGAAAAACGTTGAAGTACATTCTGTAGCCTGCTGAATGAACCAGTGAAGTCTAAAGTTAGACTGTGCTACATCTCATCTCTTCTCTTTTATTTTAAAAAAGTCTACACTTTCCTCCAGTTGTCGTATTTGAACAACATCCCTCCACGTGGTCAGAGGCTGAACACACACAGCTAAAACACTGTTACGGTTCTTAGCAGTTTTCTCAGGTTGTCAGCTGAAGCGAGGGATGGAGGCAGGAGGAAATAGAACAACCAACTGACTGACCGACAAACAGGAAGTGGGAAAACCAAGCTGACCTTTCCCCCTACAGGTGGACTGCGCCACACCCCTGGGTTCAAAGGTCATGTGCCAGGCCTGCAGGCAGGAAGATGGGGCCCAGGCCAAAGAAGGGGAGAGCAGAAACGAAAGAAAGAAGAGACGACAAAGAGAAAGAAGAGAGAGACGGCGCAGCGCCAAACGTCATCATGCAGTGGACAGACTCAGCTAAAGGGGGCGGGGCGGGATGTTTTGTTTTTTTGTTTTTTTTTGCAGCCGGTGAGGTGACACAGCGGCGGCGTGCGTCGCTCGAGCCCAACTCCGGGGCGGGGCCCCAGTACAGGCCAACCTCTGAAAGGCACACACACACAGGAGTGGACAAGGCGGGTGTATGTTAGAAAATAGTGGTCTCGTACTTGGTGTTGACTCCTCTCTTGGCCTCCTGACCCGGCTCCACAATCCACGGCACGTTGGCGTGGCCCTTCTGGTCCATGGATGGCTGCTCCATCTGACATGAAGACAGACAGACGGAAGGACAATGGAAAAACAGATGATGAGGAGCTGGAGAAGGAGACAAACTCATAGAGTAACTGGTTCCTGTTTGTGAAAATGGTCACAGTTTGTTTGATTCCGTTTCATGCTGGCACTCTGCGAAAACATTAATATGGTGGAATGAAAGAGACACAGTAATGTAGTGGAACTAATGATGTAAGAACATTACATTTGGAAAAATGTGAACAGAGAAACATCTGAAAACCTAAGAAACATCCCGTATGATTAGGATTAGCTTTACAACAATATGTTAAAGTATCACGTTCTATAAAAGCATTAAAGATGCATCAAACATGTAGGTTTAACACAGCAACATTACCATCCAGTCATCTCTTACACACACAGGTTTGTATTGGCCTTTTAGTGAGGACTATAAAGCTAACCTAATTTTAAAACCAAGTCTTTATCCTCGGGAAGCTCCTTCAAAAAGTGACTACCACAAAGATATTAGTGTCAGAATGTCACACACACACACACACACACTCGGACAGCAGCTCCAAGGCCTCATATCCTTGTTATAGGGTTACAGTATTAAGGACAGACGCACATTTAAACCACCAACATCATCTTGTTTGGTGAAGAACTCTGTCAGAACAGCACCAGGATCAAATTCATCATCTACTCATCAAGCCACTGACGGGGAATTGTCTGCCTTCATTATCTGCACTGTTATCTACACTCTGTGAATGAAGGATCTAAGACAGTCCCTGCAGGATTTCACAATGATGTGATCACATAATTAATGCAAATTCAAGCAATTACCACGACTTTTGCTCGACCTTGCATTGATGAGTCGTTCACAAATGGTGGGTCAAGACCAAAACGCGGGGACAACGCCGTTGGACATAATTGGTGTCTGAGCTGCAGGACAAAAATCCAGCTCAACTCTTCACACAAAACAATATTATCAATATAATATTATATTATTAAAATTGAAATCCATTGGTTTGATCTTTGCAAATACACATAAAATACTGTGTAACATGGAGAATTAAAACACAGTTTTTGAGTTTGCAAAGTAGAATACAAAAAAATTCACATACTAAACATAACATCTGAATTTAATGTATTAATTTTAAATCAGGCCTGAAAAGATTGTTTACTGCAGATTTTTCTTAAATTCTTAAATAATCATCTTAGTTATCAATTCATTTTCTCTACTGGCAAACATAAGGGATGATTTTTCTGTTGACAAATCAACAGAAAATAATTCACAATGCAGACAAACGTGTCTAACATCGCCCTCTAGAAGCTGGAGTAGTGTATTTGGTACCACAGTGAAAAAGACTGATTATGTAGTAGACTGATTTAATATCCTTTTCAAAGTTAGACAATAAAAACGGAATAAATGGAGCTGTACCACTTTGGGGAAGTGGGTTAGCTTCACACTGATACTAACTGGAGACAGAGTTAATAATTAAAGAATGAGACACTCACTGCAAACAGGACACTCGAGATGCAGTCAGATGAAGAATGTGACAGAATAAAATGGAAGCACTTACAGGTGACGCTTTCTCCTTGATTTAAAAGAAAAGGCATGTAGAAATAAAGAGAAAAGAAGGAAAAGCGTGGAAGACCTGAGACTGAGTTTTGTGAGGAAGATGGAAGAGTCGAGAGGGAGGAAGACAAGGGTGGACAGGAGGCCGGTGAGGGGTGTAAATGTGACCCAGTGACCAGCGGCTGGAGGGGGACATGACCTACAGGGGCAGAGGTCACACAGTGGTCAAGTTGGGCCTTCTGGGCAGCAAACAAGAACAGCAAGGTTGAGTAGCTGCATGGCAACAACAATTCAGAACCAAAGCAAAAGCCATGGCAACAACATGGTAGCAAAGTCGTTTCCCTGGCAACAGCGCGAGACTGCGGCAATACTAGAATACAGCCAAACTCCAGCTCGAGTACGTTACATTTATATAGTAGCTCCTGCATGGCAACAAGACAGCCAGCATGAAGAACACGGCAGAACAAACCTACAGAACATCACTCAGCAACAGCCAACGGAATCACGTCACAAGCTAAGGGAAGGTAGCTTTTGGCATTTCAGTTATTTTTACATATAAATGTAAGCGTTCATGTGACTCACAGAAGACAAGAAGCCAATTGGCTGCTTGGAAACAAGCTATTTAAACAAGCGTCAGTCTCACAGTCTCACCATGGGGATGGTCATGTATTTCAACTCCATTCTCAAGCATCATTCTCAAGCATCAAGTAGATCAAAGACAAAAGTCTCTCACTAATACAGTCTCTCACTATCACAAAATGATAGTGTGACGCTGTGAAGAAACGGATGCTTGTGGGCAGAAAAACGAAGCAACACTATTCTATAGCACAAGGGTCTCGAAGGTGCTGCAGGATGGAGATTATGGCTGGCGGGTGGCAGGAATATTAAGTGAGTCCTGCAGCGTGTCCTGCTGCACATCACAAGCCACTGACTACACACACAAGCACGCAGAGGAAAAGGCCATTAATGGTTAATGTAACTGTGGCGGAGTCAGCAAATTCTTTGTGCAGAAGCCATCATTCATGTTCTCGTGTTCACAGGACCACACACACACACACACACAGGCACAAACTCTTTTCTTCGTCTCTGTCTCTCTGTGTGTCCTCACTGTCTCTAACTTTACAAAATGAGACCATTCCTCCGTCACCATGACTCACAGTATGTTAACGCTCCAAACGCACTGATATAGCAGCCGCCGTAACTCGATACCGGCTCCTTTAAGACACACATGTGCTGCAGCGCCAGTGAAGCGTGTGCAGAGCGGGTTAGTCTGACTATTTTAAAGCTGCGTCTGGGGCCTAAAAACAGAAAGGAGACCGTGATGAATCTGAGTAAAGGGATGAAAGTTGTGGACAGATTCCAGTGTAGATGAGGAGCTGGTTAGGACTGTGATGCAGTGATGTCAGAAATAAAGGTGAAAAATCCACCACAAACTAAATTCCTGACTAAAATAATCAAGCAAAGTTGGAAAATGCAGGTCATAAAAATGTCATCTCTTATGCACTGTTAGCTTGTATCGCTTGCCACGATTAAAACATAGCGAATTTCGGTTTGGGGTGGATATTCTTTCTCGGTGTTGAGCAGCACTGTGTCACTGTTACTTACAGATTTACGGATGTTGATGCGGGGTTTGGGAACAGGTTTGCTGGGTTTGCTGTCGAAGCTCTCGGGCAGCGTGGACGACCCGTGGCCACTCTTCCTGGCCTGCAGAGCGAGCTGGTACGCCACCTCGAAGGCCTGGCCCAGTGTGAGGATGATCTCGTAGGCCATGTTCTGTCAAGAGAAGGTTACCATGACAACGGGAGTGAGAAATATAGTAAAACAGACAGACTTCCTGAATATGATGTTAGCTTGTCAACTCTCAGACACGATATTGGTACAGACCACATCGAAAGCAGTGAAGACGTGGCAGTAGTGATGACTGGACTTGAGGTCTTTAGTGATGTAGGCAAATGTAGACAGATCCTCTGGATCCTGAGCTGCACACGAGATGTTACGGATTTCATGTTCTGCAATGATATTCTGCAGAGACACAGAAAACAAAGGATAAAGATAAAGGTGTGTGGCAGAAATAGATTTTACTTCTAATAAGTGAACTGGAGAAGAGTCCCATTTTAATTTCCATTTTCATAAGCCTCGCTTTATTTAATTTAATCTATCTCTCTTCTGTACATTATTCTCAGCTGGATCAGGATGTAGATATTGAACAGTGTTCTGAAGCAAAATGAGGTTTGTTTGTAACCAGTACCAGCACATTTTATTGCACACTTGTGTTTTGTAACAATGCAAGATAGCACATAAAAATAGTCAACATTATTGGAATAATTATATATTTCCCATATTTAAACATCTGAGCATATTCATGTTTTTGAGTCTGAGAATAAAAACTAAAGCTAAAATGGGTCTCCTCCTCTTTTGTGTGTTTGCTTCGTGCATCACAGAAGCTTAAATGAATGCATGGCTTCTTTGCAGGTAAGTGGCCTGTCATTATCTTTAGCTTCTTTCTGTGCCACTTTGTGAATGTGAATGCTCACAATTCAGGACCTGAATAAATGGGACTCTTCTGTATGGCAGTTAAAAGTCAACATGGAGACACGTTGGTCTTTAGAGAATACGAGGACAAAACTATAGTGGTGTAGTTGTAACTATAGTCAGTTAGAATTCACTGTGTAATTAATTTAAAAATGAAGCATTACCACACTCTATAGCTATATATCATGCAAGAGTGAGAACTTGCAGATATGAATTGTTTCAAATCAATGTATTACTCTTTAAATTGTCCAAGAACGTAGAAAAACTGCAACCTTTGCAAAATGGCAATTGCATTATTTCAAATTTTACTTTGAAAACAATACATTTTTCAGCTCTAACATCAGCTGAAGCTGATAGTGAAAAGAAGTAGCTGCTTTTCTTCACTTACAGTAAAAATTGTACCAAATTATATGAATGTTTCTAGCGATAGACTTGATTTGTCGAGTCGTGTTTGGCGTGAACACAGTAATAATATTCTTTAGTGCAATAAATAATTAAACAATAAAAAAATAATGCATATGCTGTGGGACTCAGCACTATCACACTTTTGTTTTAGATTTCTAGTCTTTATTTAGTAAACTGCTGATTAGTTAGTATTGATCTCCTTCACCATCAGCTCATTTATTCCATTCTGAACATATCCTTATTGAGTTTCGTACTTCTTTCACACCCTATTAATTTTTAAATTTGCCAGGCTGCAGCAAAAGGAGACATCAGTGTTGTGTCTGCGTCCACACCCGGCACTCCTTCATGTCACTAGTGCTGGCGTTCAAAAGCATGACCTTTAACGTGTTATTCAGTAGACGTCACGTCTACTGACGTCTACTAAGCTGCGAGCGTTACCTTATTTGTGGCATCGATGAACTTGACTCCTTTGTAGGACACAGAGAGAACGATGGTCGGTACTTTCTTCATCTGTTCTGTCGACTTCTTGGAGTAAAGACAAAAAAAACAAAGAGACACAGACGAGAAAAGAAGAAGAAATTAGTAAAACAAAATTTATACTGATTAAAAAAAAAAACTTGAACCTTAAAACTGTGTTCAAGTTAAAAATATACAGCCCATAAGCACTTCAGACTGTGTGAGGTAATTACCCAGTTGTTCAACAGAGGGCACTGTGAGTGCAGCTTGGCCACAACAGCAATGTTTTATGGTGACAATGGAGGACAAAACAGCTTAAATGTCCCCGAGTGGACAGTCACGACACTAAAGCATGGACGTATTTCTGGTGCTACAACACCGGACACATCTGGACTCGACTCTAACGACACGACCCCGGAGCTAACGTGTTGGTGGATGCATCACACACAAGCATTATCACATGTGTGTGAAATATCAGAATATCTTTGATTGTAAAGCATAGTTTTTGGAAAAAGTGACCGATCTAGTACTTCCAGATAAATTCATTTCAGTAATTGCTACTGCATTTATCAACATGTTGTATTGCAGAGGACAGAATCTATGTTTTAGAAGCCACATCAGGTCTATAAGCATGTGGAAAAATAACAATGAGGAAAGCATGAAATAAATAAGCAAAAAAGGAAATGAACTGGAAGAGCAGTCCGTTCAAATCATCTCCAGTTGTTGGAGGTTGTTTGCTGCCTCATTAAAACACAACGTTGGAATTTAATTACTACATTAAATTGACTGTAACACTAGTACACATCCAATGAGTCTTTGGCTTTTAAATCGTATCAGGCTCCTACACTATCTCTACTCATTCATTTTAATTACAAACTAGCACTTAAACACAGCTCCATTACCAGTATGTCTGTGCTTATTATGCAGCGACTTACTGTGGGGAATCGAGTGATTTACAGCGACGTCAGCATCACCCTCCTAGCTGTCATTCTACCTGCCAAAACGTTAAATATATTCAAAGAAATAGACGTGAAACGAGAAATAGACGTCATCTCCTCCTCTCAGTATCCACATTTCTATCACACTGTGTCCTTTCATTCTCTCTGACCAATCTCCTCGCAGCTTTCCATATCTGTGTCTTTTCTTTGTTCTCTTTTCTCTGCTTCTCACTGGCAGCATGATGCTGCTGCTTCTGATGCTGCTGCTTCTGATGCTGCTGCTGCTGCAGTTCAGCCTGTCAGGATCATGTAGCTGCAGAAACACTGTCAAAAGCAGCGCTGCCAGTGAAGAGGCTGTGAAGTTGGATTTAAATGTCCATATCTACCTCCACAGTGAAGGGATGGAGTGACAGATAAAAGCAGGGATGCTGGGAACAGGAGCACACAGGCACTGGTGTGCGCTTCACTTAATTACACAACACTGGTGCCACACAAAGGTGTACAAGAACAGACGATGAGGAGGGAGAGGAACAGAAAAATATGCTCATGAATCGTATAATTTATCTTCACAATGCAGCAGCATCTCTGGATGAAAGTGTTAGGAGTAAAATATGAGAAAACAGAAGCTGGAGGAGACATGGACATGGACAGCAAGAGAAAGATAGTGGGAATAGTTGGAAATGGAGAAGAGCAAGAAAAAAGAGTGTGAAGCTGAGTGGGAGGAAGAAATAAGATGTTTTAGGTAAAAAGGGGATTCGTGAGGCACCGAGCCACCCAGGCAAGGATAATAAAACATACAGTCATCATAATTTCAGTGTGTAAGTGAAAGGGCAGCGCGACAGTGAGGCTGCTGTATCACCGTTTGAAGGTGATTTGAAGGTGATTTTTCCATGAAAAGAATGTGTCAAAACAAAAAACAGCAAACACTTGTTCCCGTAAAACTGTTTCTTTACATCGTTTTCTTTGTCATCATCTGACCAGTTTAAAAGATGGACATAATCTACCAAAGTAAGCGTCGTCACTTGTTCCTCAGGTTCAGGTTCAGGTTCATGCACCTGAATCTAAACACGACTACTGCAGCAGCACATGTCAAATGTATGAAGCTGTGCTTTACCCTCATTTTGGCACAAGCATCCTGTGTGGACTCTGTCCCTCGGAGCTCCTTCACCAACATGGAACCCAGATACTGAGGAAAAGACACACACACACACACAGAGAGGTTCAGTACCAGCAGAACATTTGAGAGGGTGACATTTCACACAACGTAAAACCACAGCACACAGATGAAATAGTTAAAATGGTAGTTCAGCTGATTTATATGCGTCAGATTAATGTTTTTATTGTAATAAAATGGTAAAATGTTAGCTTTATTTAGTTCATGTACTCAGTTATTAAAGCTCTTTTTATCTTCTAACCATAACCCATGATGATCTACACACTGAATGATTGAATCAAGCTTGAACTTTATTAACACCTTCTGTCTGGACACAAGTTCACGGTCAAGTTCAGCTTCAACAGCATAGATTTAATAAAGAAGCCGCAGACAGCCAGTGTTTTACAGGTGCCCCCAATGACCTTACCCACCTTAACCTCCTTTCCCAACTTATTCCCTAAAGTTGGACACTAGAGGAGGAGAAACATTTACAGCATCTTTTTAATCTGATTTTTTAAATTGGCAATAAATAATCTCTCACAAAATCACAAGTGACTTTTGACTTCAGAGGATTTATTTACCCTTTGATAATAGAAGCAGAACCTTTTAAAAGTTCTTCTCAGCATGACCTACTTTTTCATGCAGCAGAACAGAAGGACGTCTAAGGAAATAAACCTGAATCAATCAAACAAACTTAAATGGTATTTTGTAACATGTCTCACCTACTTATTATTTCAAAGATGTCGACAGGTAGACGCAGGTGTCAGTGGCCACACTCGCAGCTAACCTCAGCATTCTACACTCTATTCTGACAAGACTAAGACGCTGTTTGGTAGATTGTAATGTCTTGTTTAGAGTCTATGTAAATACAAAAACATGACCAAGACTAACAGCAAAGTCATTATTTCTTAAACCAATGTAGACTGGTCACAGGAGAAGGAATCTGATGATTTAAAGACATGAATAATGAATGTTCTGTATGTGAAGAAGCTTCTAGAATAATATAATAGAGCTCGATGTTGAGCTAAAGTGATGTAATGATGTTAGAATCTGCAGAAAAAGATTACATTTTCAAACTCTGACATAATAAAGTTACATTGTCATGTAAGGGATTTGTTTTATTTGGAGCATGGGATGAAAATGAGAACAGTGATACATCCTTTACTGGGTCATTTTCTCTATTAAACAAATACATTCTCTCTCTCATTGGCGTCTAATTTACTTTATTCATATTTACTCTCTGTCATTCTTCAGCTTTTGTTTCTCCTGCTCTTATTTCTGGAGCCTGTTGTCACAGCACATGTTACAGATGTTGTCACAAATGGCTCAGTGAAAGCACCTCCACATTTATCCCTGGTTTTCTACCACAAACATTTGTCTGCTAACCGGTCTTCAGAGGAGGGGGAATATGAATTTTCCACCTCTGCCCAACTCACTTGTTTCTCTCTCCTTCTCTTACTGAATATTAAAGCTCATTTCTAGGCCATTCCTTTATCAAAAAGCCTCATAACCTGTCAGAATTAGCATTTTGTTTGTATTAAGTAACCAGTTACTGGAGTTTGACTGCTGAGTATGTAACCAATCAAAGAAGGCAAAGGCTGTAGCCATTATAATAAACATATATAACTAACCCTCACTGCAGTTAAACAAATCATAAAAGTGTTTCAGAGACAAATCATGAGCTCATGTTTAAGTGCAATAAAGACAAACAAATGTTTTTCTCCCTGATACTCACATAGGCTTCATAATCACATGACTGGAAGATGAGCTTCTCAGGATGATGTTGCCAGTACTGCACCGGAGTGGATGAGGCCTCGTTTGGTGGCCGCAATGTGATTGGCTCGCACCACTCGCCTGCCTGAAACACGTGACAAATTCCACATTAAGATGCAAAGTGGATCACAAGAGATTAGATGACACTGAGGCCTAAATATGTTTGGAGCGTCTCACATCCGGGCCATAACCTGTTGGTTTTGGAGTTTTGGTTCATGATGTGGCAGCTTTCCTGACACCAACACCAACACGATTTCAACACATGACTGTCAGCTTTTAAATGCTCCAATATTTTAGCTGAGTTAAAGACTCTTTTCTGCAACTGACTGTATTTTTATCCACTGGTAAACAAAGTTACCAGCTCATTACTATACTCGTCAAATATGTGTGGATAACAATCAGGCTTGTGTTACAGTCTTTCATTTTGATAAATGAAACCAGATTGTTGCATGCGGAGGTAACACGCGCACACACACACGCGCGCACACACACGCGCGCACACACGCGCGCGCACACACGTTTGTCTGTTTGCTTGTGTATTTAATCCCCTTCAAAAATCTGCTGAGTGAATTTGACCGAGGAGGTGAGACTTTGTGGTCAGATGTGGAGATGTTGGATCAACAGCTTTGGAATGGAAACAGTGGGAACATAAATCAGCCAAAACTATACTCAACTCCACCAGCTGAACAATATTACACACTCTGACCTACTGAATGCTAACATGAAGGTTATTAACAGAAACTGAATATCTCACAAGTTTGTTTGTACTAGAACATAATCACTTTGTTGCCTTTGAATTAGGCTACAGCAGCACCATCATGTTTCTGCAGCTGAACAATCAGTCTCAGCATGCTTTTATGTTTTGAAGTGGCTCAGCTCTACTCAGTTTGGTATCCTTTTGCATGACTTCATAGTTCCTCCTCCTCATGGGCGTGGTCGTCATAGAAACAGCCGTGACGACACAAAGACACAAACACGTGACGGTCAAAGCAGTAGTTTTCTTTTTCCTCAGTTTTACAAACAGATGAGTTCACTGAATGGTTCAGTACTTCCTGACTCCGTCTGACACAGTCACTGAAGTGAAATACGGCTGAACGGCTTGTGATTGGGCTCACCATCTCCGTCTTTCAGCAGTGCTGTCGCTAAATACACCAGACTCCTCTGTTAAATATGGACATTTTACAAATGTCCTTGTTAAATGTTGCAGATTAACGCATGTTTTCAGGATTTTCAAGTCTTTTTAACTCATCTACAGTTCAACATTGTTCGATTTGATTCTTGTGTCGGACTTTGTCGCGCTCGTGACGACGCTCTCTGACCAATCAGTGGCCGGCAGTCTGTCCACGTCACATTTTAGTATCGGCTTGACTGGAACCTCCACAGAGCAGGGACTAAAAAAAGAACCAGGTACCAGGTTCTATCACTGATGGAAAATAAAAAAAACAGAGTAGAGTCGAGCCGTGCCGTGCTGTACTGTGTAGTGGAAAAACACCATAACTATTACACACTGGACCTTTAAGGGCCAAAAAATATCTTGTTCCCCGTGTTTTATTTTTTTTATTTTTTAAAGAAAGAAAGAAGAGCCAGAAGGAAAAACATGAGAAACATTAGAAATGCGTTGACAGTCAGAGAAGGGTAATGAAACATGGAATAAAGAATAAAGATCTCTAATAGTTCCGCTTCTCATCTGACAGAGCTGAGTCATCAGTACCACCTCAGTGGAGTTCAGTATCTGGACACACTGTGACACACACACACACACAGTGACACACACACACACACACAGTGACACACACACTGTGACACACACTGTGACACACACACACAGTGACACACACACACACACAGATATTCAGCAGGAAAACCACAAGTGTGTGTGTTGATCTGCACTGATAAACTCTGTGATTCACACAGAGACACAAAAAGACCCTAATCATCCTGAATCAAAACACAGCTGCCACCTCAGATGTGCACACACACACACACGCACACATGCACCCACATGCACACATGCACGCACACACACACGTCCAAGTGTTTGTCTTTGTGCTGCTGTTGTTTTTTGATTGTGGGTTGCAAAGTTGTAATTTTGCATTTGGATAAGAATAAAATTGGCTTGACAGTTAAGTTGCTTATTTGGAAAAATCTCATGATTAAATTTTGCATCTTTGATGAAGATGAAATTCAAAATTCATCCTTTTTTTAAGACATTACTACCAGAGATTATCATTTATTTCCTTATTCCATTTGTAAAGATGCCAAAACGCCTTTGTATATTTTATCATTTTAGAGCAGAAAGTTTTCTATTTTACTACAAACTGTAAAACCGACTGTTGGTGTCAGATGGTTCGCCTGCTGCGGAATATTAATGATAGGTTTTTTAACAAAAACAGGCAGACTAAATGACTTTGGTTGACATCTTGCATCTGTTAGAAATGAATATATCTATAATTTAGAAATATGACATGAGTCTGAAAGCCTATTAGTGTATCATACTATCTTTCACTTTGGAAATTACAGGCTACAGTTTTGTTTCAAGATCATGTCAAACACGTCACTGTATTTAGACTAGGAACGAACATTTCAAGACACATCAGTCGACACACACTTGTCACGTGTGTTTTCTTTAAAATAACTTCACCACAGTTTGTTTATGAGGAAGGAGAAAACTGAGATTTGCAGATTTAGGGATCAGGACATTCGGACACTCTCACTTAAATAAAGTAAATAAGGTGTGAATGTGAGAGTGGATGGTTGTTTGTCTCCATGTGTCTCTGTGATGGACTGGTGACCTGTTCAGGGTGCGACCCCGCCTCTCACCCCTGTGACCCTCATGTAGATGGTGAGAGAGTGAGTGAGTGAGTGAGTGAGTGAGCGAGTGAGTGAGTGAGCCTTATCTGATCGACTTTTGCACTGAAATAATCAGATATTTATGCTCATCCCTGATCTACAAGAGCCTTTAATGATTTCTACAACTGACTATTTGAGGACAGTTTATGATAACTGTTCATTCAGCCACATGTGACCACTGTGTGACCATTCAGAACACCATTAAGACCATCCCTCACCCTCCACCCTTCCTCACCATGCTGACTTGAGCCATCTGTCGCTCCAGCTTGGATCGCGGCACGTCTTCAAAGTAGTTGTCGTTGCTGCGCTGTCTGCGCCGAGCGTCCGCCTGCATGATAAGATGCTGCACGTCTAGAGATCCGCCAGGGACGCCCGCCGTGTACGCCGCCTGGCCCACTGACGGGCTGAGCTGGGGAGGAGTGTGGTTCCCGCCGGGCTCCTGGGACAATATGGGTGGTTAAAGAATATGAACAGGGTTGGAAAGTAAGAGAGGGATCATTCATCATTTCTTAAAGTGCTGTGTCACTGCTGCAAGTAGAGTAAGTAGGGCAGTTGCATTCCCAGTACAGTACATGGTTGCATGTTATTTTTCAGCTCCAGTGTTGCCATGGTGCTGTGTACCAGTGTCTAAAATTGTTCTGTTTGGAGGCAAAGACATGGTCTTGTGAGAAGAAGCTCAGCAGGTTTTTGAAGTGATGTTGATTTAACAGGTTAGTGACTCTAAAGTTTGACGTTCACATGTTCTGATGTTGAAATGTTTGTGCATACTAGAGATAATTCACTTTTGAGTTTGAGTTTGCTTTATATTATGTTACAGAGTAACACAAGCCTGTGCTGTATTCAGCTGCGCAGTACAGTCTTACTTTTCTTCAGTAAGCCACCAATGCCTTTTTGAAGTATTAATAAAAATTGATCAATTATTGCAGTTAATTATGAGACTCTTCATCAAGCAGACTTGCTGTTTGCCTGTGTTTATGTTAGAATTACCATATTTTTGGTTTATACTGTTGTTTTGAAGACATTTACATGCCTCTGGAAAGATCTCTTAATCCTGTCTAACATTGATTTTCCAGAAAAATGTATCAAAACTGATCAATAACAAATGCTCTCATCACAAGCCAAACTGTGGGATAATATTGCTCAAAGGGCTGAATACATTTGATTTTAGTCAACGATGAGATACACCAGCAACAACTAAATTACATTTTGGCTTGTTTTATGGTATAGTCTCAGGTGGACATGGGATACGTGGACAGAAATGAACAGAAACAACCAGGCAGACACACGACTCCCTTGGCACTAAGAGCTAAAGACTATTATGGGGAACATTAATGGGAAAGCCACTTCTTTGTGATTACAGTAGTATCCAGGAAAAGCCAACAGGGAAGGAAGCTGGACTGGGTTGGCCATTTTGTGCCCGTCTCAGATGTTTGGCTCATCAGTTGCGTGACGACAACAGCAGCAGCAGAGATACGTGCAGCCTTCAATGATTAATTCACACTGATTTAAACGTGTGTTGGTCTAGTCACTGAACGTCATCATGACTCACTCACCCTGAGGGAGATGGCCCGCGGTGGTTTTTGTGGAGTGTCTTCGTGTAGCCGGTCTCCCAACGAGGCCAAGATCCGTTTTCTATGTCCGATAAGACTTATCTTCAGCACCTGGATAAACACACAAGAACACAGACATTTATTTAATGTTTGTTAATTCACTAGGTGAACTAGACATAAGTAACTGCAGGCATCACCAATATTACAGCCTGAGCACAAACATGAGCCCAAAGTGTGAGGAACCTTTTGTTTTCCTTCAGATTATTATTCTTTGGTTTGGGTTTGTGGTCATTTTTCAGGGGTTAACGTGAAACACTGGAAACACTAGTGCGTGGAACCGTGCATTGCCCCAGGGCTCTATAGCGCCCCCTAAGGTGAGACACAGAGCAAGCCAAAACTAAGTTGCACCAAATATCACGAAACCTGGTGGGAACATGTAGACAAAGATGAACAAAAAAGTCCATTGGGACCATAACCTCAACTCAACAGGAAGGCGGCCATTTTGAATTTGGCGTCCATCTTGGCAACTGTTGCAGAAAAAAATACTTATTTGCATAACAAACAGTAAGATGTTTTTCTGTTGGGATAATAAAAAGATAATGTTTGTTAAAAACATCTGGGACTGGGCTTAGGACTACTGTATGTTTTGAGGGAACACCAGAAAACTTTTTTAAGTGTAATAATGTAAAAGGCCCCTGAACACATCACTACGTCATGTCATTTCTTCTTCTTCCTATTATTATTATTACATAAGTGACATTAGACTCAAGTCATACTTAATTCTTGAAAACTCAAAACTGGATCCTGCAAAACTCAAAGTAAAAGATAAATTGTGAAAATCCTGGAACATAAAAAAATAATCAATAGTCAAGGTCAACGTTGGACAGTGAAGCAGCAGGATGGCTCCCACACACTACCAGTGTTTAAGTGAGGCAGCTCAGTCCATCTCGTACACTCCATATGCAAGTGGTCTTTATGTTGTTACATTTCACAACAACAAAGTGAATAAACACATTTTAAAAATGTCATATGTTCCTATAAACCTGTTGGAGTGAGAAAAATCCTAATAAAGAAAACAAGCAAATGCACCCTCATATTTTCACCAGGGTAAAACTGTTGTTGACTGTGAAAAGCAAATTCACTAATATGTGGTAACTTTGTAATAGCATATTGATTTTCCTGAAGCACAAACACACAAATTCACTCGGGATTCCATTGAAATCATTCATTCTTTGTGTGGACACCAGGCCTTCACCGAGGCCAAAGTCACCAATGCCACGGTCACCGAGGCCAAAGTCACCGAGGCCACAGTCACCAATGCCACAGTCACCAATGCCATGGTCACCGAGGCCAAAGTCACCGAGGCCAAAGTCACCGAGGCCACAGTCACCAATGCCATGGTCACAGAGGCCAAAGTCACAGAGGCCAAAGTCACCGAGGCCACGGTCACCGAGGCCAAAGTCGCCAAAGTCACAGAGGCCACGGTCACCAATGCCACGGTCACCGAGGCCAAAGTCACCGAGGCCACGGTCACCAATGCCACGGTCACCGAGGCCAAAGTCGCCAAAGTCACCGAGGCCACGGTCACCGAGGCCAAAGTCGCCAAAGTCACAGAGGCCACGGTCACCAATGCCATGGTCACCGAGGCCAAAGTCACCAATGCCACAGTCACCGAGGCCAAAGTCGCCAAAGTCACCGAGGCCAAAGTCGCCAAAGTCACCGAGGCCAAAGTCACCAAGGCCAAAGTCACCAAGGCCAAAGTCACCGAGGCCACGGTCACCGAGGCATTGGTGACTGTGGCAGTATAATACGGTACAGTATTATACAGTATAATACAGTATTATGTAATATTATACAGTATAATACAGTATTGTACAGTATGATAAACTGCCTGTATCTCAGGAGTGTTAGAGAATGTGTGTGTGTTTGTGTGTCTTCAGGGCAAAAAGGTGGTAATTAGCTCCAATCTGAGGCCTTGCTGTGAGTCTAATGATTCTTCTAACAGTCTTGCTTTGAGTCAGTGCAATCAGACACACACACACACACACACACACTCTCTTCATCATCAGCTGCACCAATTACTGCCCTACATCTGCTCGAAAAAACAAAAATACAGACTAGCAACAAGAGCGGCGCTGCATTTGGATTTATGTGTGAGATTTATGCTAAGCACTTCCTTTGTTGTTTACTTTGTACATGTTGGAACTGTGAGTTACTGTCACATAGTCAGTGAGGAAAATGGACATTTTGAATGGTGACTTTCACTGTGTTAAACTTCTGCTGCTCTTCTCGTCTGCATGGAAACAATGTGTTTTAATGGTTAAATTTAGACCGATCAAAGGGAAACAGAGCAGAACTGGGACTAACGGCTAGTGAAACTAATTGTTACATTATGGCCACCCTGTTCTCCCTGCACCACTTCATACCCCCTCATCTTTCCTCTCTTCTTCCTCCTCTTCTTCTGTTTTAATGACATGTTTTAGATTAAAACAGCCACTGTTACTTATGTGAAGCACTGTCCAGCTTTTGGATAATTTCCAGTATTCAATCAACATACATTTTAACAAAAACTGAAGTTATTTGAAAAAAAAGTCCATTAATTATAAGTTGCGGCCCAAATAAAAATATTGATGTTAAGGTTTCCTTAAACTTTGTTCATTTCTTTTTTGTACTTACTAAAAGAAAAATGTATGATGACAAAAGCTAGATTTTGTGCAGACAGTAGAAACGGTTATGACGGCAGTCGTCTCAGTCACAGCTCACACCTGTGTGTGTGTGTGTGTGCATCACTGTGGGTTTACACTTCGCCTTATGCAACAGCATCAACTTCAACTACAGTACAAGTGTCAACCTCAGCCTGAAGTTCAACCATCGCCATGGCAACACTGAGCAGCAGCAGTCACCCACACCCACTCATCTTTAAAACAACAACAACACATATATAAAATGTATGTACATTTAAAGTTGCACACGAATGTAAGTATATTCTACAGCTCATCAGCCAGAGCCTGGGAATAAGATTGTTTTTCCTGAATGGATGAACACTGAATTGTTAAAACACACATTTTCACTCTGTGTGTGATGCTCGACTGCAGCAGCAGCAGCAGCAGCAGCAGCAGCAGCAGCAGCAGCCCATCTGCATTTAGATTATATTCCTGGTAGCAGAGTTGCAATGAGTGTTTTTATTAGTGTATTTTAAGAACTGTCACTGTGGGTTCTGGTGTGGCAGATTTCCCCTTTCCTGGGTTTGTGTGGTCAGTCTCGGCAGACACACACAGTTACTGTGTATCTGATGAGTTACTGTGTAGAAGAGGCTCATTAGCTGCTTCAGGTCACCTGAGTCTTGCATTTTCAACTGTTGAAATCCATGTTCTGATCTTGCTGATTTCCACAGCCCAGTATTTACCCTCAGCTGTAATGATATAATTTTGGTTTATTTTGGCCAAACTCCCTGATGATCCAGTTTGCGATGAGTTTCTGCTTAAAATCAGTGCAACGTTAGATGTTATTGTTTCTATTTGTGACATTTAAAGGACGGTGAGCAGATTGTAACAAACAGATGATAGATAACCCTTTGAAAACATGGCAAAGTAAGAGTACGTGTAAAAAATGTTATGTGAAGTCATGTCCATATCCATCCTCTGTATCACAGAACAGATAAGTCACTTTCTCTCTTGATTTCTGAGCTGGAGTATGAAGCCATGTGGAGCCTGTTTGCCTCCAGTATTTGGATGAGCTGCTGTGTTTGTGAGCTTCTGTGTGCCGATCAATCCACTAATCCTTTTAACGGTCCCGTTAGTCCAGACTGAACAGGCTTGATTAACGGATTAGCCGCCACACATACGGTTAAAGGAGCTGTGCTGTCTCCCGGCCGTCTCCTCTCTGAACTCCCTGCTGTCACTTTGCTGCAAAAATCAATTTAATTCTTTGCCATTTGTCATGTTGGGATCAATGTTCCACCTTCAAGTTATTTTTAACACTGTTTTTGAACCAGAAAAGACGGCTGCAAAACCTAAATGAATTTAACCTGCAAAAATAGAATTTGTCTTAAAGACTCACTGTAATGATATAAACACTTTGAAGGCAATGACGCAAACATGATTAACTCTTTAAAATGAAACAGGGTTTGTATGAGTGGCTGAAGTCGTTCAAGTGTTAACAGTTCACTTAGAATCACATTGGAGGGAGGATTAAAATTGGTCAAAATGATTAAAAAACCTGCTAAACCTGGATATTTGCTCAAATGTGACCTTGGATTAGAACAATAAATAATGTCAGATGCAACTAAATGACATATTTTGCTGAGGACACAAACAGTGACCACACTTTTTTGAGGACAGTGGACACAAAAAGCCTTTTCTCTGTTTCCTACTGGAGGGAAGGTTGGAAGCTGCTCGGGTCAGTGAAGCAGAAAACCCAGTGAGGAAACCAACAGTGCAGTTTCTGTCTGTGCTCAAGTTCACACCAACCTTTAATGATGAGACGGAGGGAAGTGGAAGCACTTTCACTGGTTTACTTTACAGCGACTGGCCTGAATATCCCACTCATCACCCTCATACTCTCCTCTTCACTATCGGCCCGTCAGATTACTGCCCATCAGCTGCTCAGGCTCATCTCTCCTCTTATTTCTAATATTACACCCAGATGATCACAGCGGAGGCTAAAAGCAGCCACAGAGAAGAAATGGTGTGTTTGTGATTGGGTCCCCCTTGACGACTGCGTGTGATCGGTCCACCACTCAGAAGAACACTGAATCGATTTTCCCACTGGCGTCAGGTTATTTAAGTTGCCTGCATCAGAAAACATTACAGGCCAAATGAACGGTCGCATTGATCTTAACGAGTGAGAAACTGCTGCAGCTTCCATTAAGAACAACACACACAACTGTGATATCATTTCAACAACTCGATTATACACGACACACTGTTGGTTTTCACCTCAATAACGCAAAAGCAAACACAAAATCACTCAAAACTACAATATTATATTTGTCATATTTGCAAAAGATCTAGAAAGGATGAGCGTGTTAGATATTTGTTGAGTTTGTACTTACATTAGCCAAAACTTTTCCAACTCTAAATCTGAAGAGATCCTCGTCCTCATCTCATCTCATCCTTATCCTCATCTTTGTCCTCGTCCTCATCTCATCTCGTCCTTATCCTCATCTTTGTCCTCGTCCTCATCTCATCCTCATCTCATCCCGTCCTTATCCTCATCTTTGTCCTCGTCCTCATCTCATCCCGTCCTTATCCTCATCTTTGTCCTCGTCCTCATCTCATCCTCATCTCATCTCATCCCGTCCTTATCCTCATCTTTGTCCTTGTCTTTATCTCATCCTGTCCTTATCCTCATCTTTGTCCTCGTCCTCATCTCATCCTCATCTCATCCCGTCCTTATCCTCATCTTTGTCCTCGTCCTCATCTCATCCTCTTCTCATCCCGTCCTTATCCTCATCTTTGTCCTCGTCCTCATCTCATCCCGTCCTTATCCTCATCTTTGTCCTCGTCCTCATCTCATCCCGTCCTTATCCTCATCTTTGTCCTTGTCCTCATCTCATCCTCATCTCATCCCGTCCTTATCCTCATCTTTGTCCTCGTCCTCATCTCATCCCGTCCT
Source organism: Brachirus orientalis (assembly GCA_016785285.1). NCBI lineage: Eukaryota > Metazoa > Chordata > Actinopteri > Pleuronectiformes > Soleidae > Brachirus > Brachirus orientalis. Next base: position 44,364 of record JAFBJR010000663.1, read on the forward strand.
TATCCTCATCTTTGTCCTCGTCCTCATCTCATCCTCATCTCATCTCGTCCTTATCCTCATCTTTGTCCTCCTCCTCTTATCCTCATCTTTGTCCTCGTCCTCATCTCATCCTCATCTCATCCCGTCCTTATCCTCATCTTTGTCCTCGTCCTCATCTCATCCTCATCTCATCCCGTCCTTATCCTCATCTTTGTCCTCGTCCTCATCTCATCCTCATCTCATCCCGTCCTTATCCTCATCTTTGTCCTCGTCCTCATCTCATCCTCATCTCATCCCGTCCTTATCCTCATCTTTGTCCTCGTCCTCATCTCGTCCTCATCTCCTCCCGTCCTTATCCTCATCTTTGTCCTCGTCCTCATCTCATCCTCATCTCATCCCGTCCTTATCCTCATCTTTGTCCTCATCCTCATCTCATCCTCGTCCTCATCTCATCCCGTCCTTATCCTCATCTTTGTGTCTTTGTGTCTCTTTTGTAAGAACAGTTGTGTCTCTGTTGGGATGATTTGTTTTAGAAGAAGGACAAGAACAAGGCAGGAGGGGGCTGAACAAATCAATGTGCCGTGTGTAGCTCCACTGTAAATAAATATTTAACCTATTTTAGGTCATAAGAAAGAAAATCAATATGTGGTGGGTGACCACAAGTGACTAAATGTATGGGAAACACTGTACTGTAAAATATATTTTCATTCTTTTATGAAACTGTGGCAGAAACAAATGTGAGTGTGGTAATTAATGGGAAACCCAGAAGCTGTAACTTTTCACACTTTATGGTCACTTTATGATTCTGACCTGATTTTCAAACTCACTTGTTTGAAATTGAAATGTGTCTGTTTATTGGCACAAACTAAAAAAGGTGTAATGACTAGTTTGAAACATATTTGACTCAGCACTACAACTGAAGTCAAAGGAAGAGCTCAAATCAAATCACAACATTTTTAATCTGCCCCAAACACAACAAGAGTTGAAGATGATATTGTGCTTTTGCAGAACTACAGTACAGTATAATATTCTGGACAGATGAAGATGAGCAGCAGCCACAAGAGACAGTCATTTCAAACTACTCCCTTTAAAACAAAAGAAATTGTGAGGAAAGGACAGTGTAAAGGACAGTGAGTCATCATTTCAACATGTGCAAGTGACAAGTAAAACACCAAAACCAGAGGAAAAAGGAATTTTGCTGAATAATTACAGTATAATTATTATAATCCCATCAATTTGAGAGATTATTTCAGACAAATGTGTTGCCCGACCTGAGGCTCTAAATCTGCCCACTATGAAATAAAAAAGAAAAGGACAACAGTTTCCACTCAGCAGGAAATAGAAATGTTATGCAACACAGTAAATACAAGAATGAATCATGAGCTCAGCTCTGAGTTTGTAAAGGTGTAGACATTTATGCTGCGTTCATTTTTCACCCCCAATATTGAGGCATTTATAACCTGGACACTTCATCACTTTCATCACTCCATCCTCACTTTATGTGTGTGTGGCAGGATTAGTATTGATCCGCCTGCACTCCTAATTGATTACTCTCACACACAAGTTAAGCACCTCATTGATATAATGACAACATTTTGCAACCAAACTAAATTTTTTGCAAAATGTTATTTGCAGTAAAATGTTATTACTGATGTTACTGACATTTCTGTAACAGCTAATATGTTTGGGTAAACCAGCCATTTCCAAGAGCTACAACCTGTGTTTGAAATAAATAATCACAACTTCATTTTATGAATGTGGTATTTAATAAATCTTGAGCAAAAGGCTTGAAAAAAATTCCCCAAGACTCATCAGTGACCCGTCACAGCTGGATGTTCAAACCTAAGCTAAAACTAGACCCACATGTAAGCCTAACACACATGCACATGCACACACACACAGACACACACACACGCAGACACACACACACACGCAGACACATGGACACACACACACACGCAGACACATGGACACACACACGCAGACACACACACACACAGACACATGCAGACACACACACGCACACGCAGACACACACACACGCACGCAGACACACACACACACGCAGACACACACACACACACGCAGACACACACACACGCACGCAGACACACACACACACGCAGACACAGACACGCACACGCAGACACACACACACGCAGACACATGCACACACACACACACGCAGACACATGGACACACACACACACACACGCAGACACACACACGCAGACACACACACACACACGCAGACACATGGACACACACACACACACGCAGACACATGGACACACACACACACACATGCAGTCACACACACGCAGACACATGCAGTCACACACATGCACACGCAGACACACACACGCAGACACACACACGCACACGCAGACACATGCACACGCACATACAGTGCTTGGCGTCATAGTTACAGTTCTCTTGCTCTTAATGGAAATAAATCTGTCTCCATGGAGGCAGGCTTATTAACACTCCACTCCTATTGGCTGCCTGTTTTCTCAGCAGTGTGACATCATCCTATTGGTCCATCATTTTTAATACATCACCCTCAGCTACAACTTCACTCTGCTCTCTGGTTGCCAAGCAACCCAAAGGTATCTGGTTTCTCTCCAGTGTACCCCACCCTCACTGTAGAGACTGTGTGTGTGTGTGTGTGTGTGTGTGTGTGAAAGAGAGGAAATGGTTATTTTTCTGGAGGAATAAATACCTGACATCCTGTGTCGTCAGGCACCAAACATCACGTTTATTTGTTATTTTACAATACCAGAATCAGAATGAGTTTCATATTCCATCACACAGAAACAATAATGTATAGTAAAGTAAAACACATGTACAGCAGGGTTTACACACAAACAGGGTGATAAAACATCGCTCTGCTCTTTTATTCCTTCATTATTCCCTGTGAGTACAAGGACATTTTAAATGTGGAAGAGTCTTATTTTTGTCTATTAATATAGACAAAAAACTTGGTTTGTTATATAAACAGTCATTTAAAAGTGTAGGCTTTATGTTTCTGAGTTAAGGTTTGGTTAGTGTTCAAAATACTGTACAGTATATTGACATGTGAAATAACAACTTTGAAATTTAATTACTTTACCAGTTTTACCATAGATGTGTGAAATGTTTCTAAATTGGTTTCTTCAAATTTGCCTCAGAGGAAAGAATTAGTCTTTAATGATCTGACATTTATTGCAGTAATTAATTACCAATATAGACTGATTTGTAATTTTGTTTGTCTTTATTTGAATTGTGTTTTTTTTTTTGCATTTACCATCTGATCAGTTTTGGCTCCAAAGGTCAAACATTATTGCTTATATTGTTCCATTAACTAACTGCAGTAAATATGTGCTAACTAATTAACTAAGCTCTACATCAGAACTAATTTGTCTTATTTGTCGGGGGTTGGTGCAACATGCACCAATTGACAAAAAGCCAAAGAGATTAGCCGTGGTGCTAAAGATAAAACGACCAGAACCAAGAGATAAGATTCCACGACCTTTCTGCTTCAAGGTCATCCAATATGTCAGCCCTACACAAATACATGCGTGTTTTATTTCAAGACCTGGTCAATGACGAGGACAAATGTTTGAGTCAAAAACAGATCAGCTGACTGCCTGCCAACAGTTCCTATCATGTGATCCACTGCCTTACTAAAATACTACTGTATGTCATGTATGTCAATGACATATGCATGTAAAGAACGAGTGAGTCTAAAAAAGAAGAGACGGCACAATGAAGTAGACAAATGAATTTGAACCTTCAGCCTCTCTATGTCATGCCTACGTCTCGCCTACTTCACGTCTTCGTCACTTCTATGTCACTTCTACGTCACTTCTTCGTCATGCCTACTTCACATCTACGTCTCGCCTACGTCACGTCTTCGTCACTTCTATGTCACTTCTACGTCATGCCTAGTTCACGTCTACGTCACGTCTTCGTCACTTCTACGTCACTTCTTCGTCATGCCTACGTCACTTCTTCGTCATGCCTACTTCACATCTACGTCTCGCCTACGTCACTTCTACATCACGTCTACGTCTCGCCTAAGTCACGTCTTCGTCACGTCACCGTCACTTCTATGTCACTTCTACGTCATGCCTAGTTCACGTCTACGTCACGTCATGCCTACTTCACGTCTACGTCACGTCACCGTCACTTCTATGTCACTTCTAAGTCATGCCTACTTCACGTCTACGTCACGTCACCGTCACTTCAACGTCATGCCTAGTTCACGTCTACGTCACGTCACCGTCACTTCTACGTCATGCCTACTTCACGTCTACGTCACGTCACCGTCACTTCAACGTCATGCCTACTTCACGTCTACGTCACGTCACCGTCACTTCAACGTCATGCCTAGTTCACGTCTACGTCACGTCACCGTCACTTCTATGTCACTTCTACGTCATGCCTACTTCACGTCTACGTCACGTCACCGTCACTTCTATGTCACTTCTACGTCATGCCTACGTCACGTCTACGTCACGTCACTTCTACGTCATGCCTACTTCACGTCTACGTCACGTCACTTCTATGTCACTTCTACGTCATGCCTACTTCACGTCTACGTCACGTCACCGTCACTTCTATGTCACTTCTACGTCATGCCTACGTCACGTCTATGTCACGTCACGGTCACGCCTCATCTATGTCACTTAGTGTTTGTTTCTTCGACCTGCCGTTGCTGTGGTTTCATCCTCTTCTGTAACTTGTCACTAACGCAGTCACTGAAGAGTAAATTTATCACAATGACTCGCAAAAGTGACGATTCAAAGACCAGGAGATTTTAATGACTGATTTCTGTTTGTTCCTCAACTGTTAGAAGAAAAATACTTGTCTTTCCTCAGTCCTGCTGGGACATGTCTCCCATTCTGCCCCACTCTCTTCTCTTTTTACCTCCTGTTAGGACTTTGCTTATTTCTTTTTCAGTCTTGCACAATCACATCATCATTTCCTCAGAACAAGTTTCCACAGGCTGGGAAACATTAAGGTTCCAGCTGTTTGAAGCAGAAACTGAGGTAAATCTAAGAAGCCTTTTAGGTAACTTAAATGTGTTAAATGCTTTGAAAAACAAAGCACTTCAATATGAAATTAAAGCAGATGAAAACCATCTTAAAAGCTTATGACATCTTCTTTTGCTCTTGTCCCAGATTCCACTTCTCTTTACGCTACTGCATGCAAATGAGAATTGGACACAAATTAGGGCAGCTTATGGGTTTTAGTGGATGTGACTGTAGTAATAACATCATTTTCTTTTTCCTGTTACAAGCACAAACATAACACATGTGCACACAAATCGAGTCCGCTGCTTATTATGACAAGACTCAGAAAAGTAACTTCATTTTCAGCAAAGAGACAAAAACAGAGGAGCTGTCGACCTCTCAGGTGCTTCACAATTGCAGCAAACTTGTGTTTCACCGAGCTCGTCCTCTCATGTTCCTACACACTCAATTCAGCCTCCAGTAAATGTGTTGACTGAGCACCACGCAACGGTTTATTTAAAATCACCTCAGCCTTGCAGAGCAGCTACAGTAGCTGCAGAAATGAAACAGTGAAACAGCAAGTGAAGAACAAAAGGACCAGTTCTGATCATCGCAGTCTTTCTTACCTCTACAACCAAGACGGACTAAATCCAAAAGAAACACAGAGGAGTCGTCTTCTCCTCGGGTTCTCTCTCCTGCAGCGTCTCTTCCTCTGCTGCTGCTTTTGTCTCTTATTTTCTGTCTCTCTGTCAACGCTCTCGTGTCCTCACCAACAGCTTTTGTCTTCCCTGTCTCTCTCACTCTCTGTCTGCAGATTTCCTCCTCTCTCTGTGCAGCAGTCACTACGTCTCCTACATGTCTCTGCTTGAGCACTTGCCCTCGCTCTCTCTCTCTCTCTCTCTCTCTCTCTCCCCAGTTTACATCCCCCCTCCCCCTCTCCATCTCGTCACTATGGAGACGCTGGGCTCGTACAGAGACCAGCTCGTGCTGCTGTGGAAATGTGTTGCACGAGTTTAGAGAGTTCAACAAGCAGTAGCGTAATCACTACAACAAGAATGCGAATCTTAAATTAAGTTATACTTCATGGATTACACACCTAATATACCTAACAAAGTGGCAGCAGTGGCACGTGGTGTGGTCTTCTGCTGCTTCAGGGTTCAACATGAAGCCAAACCCTCTTCAAACCTCAGCTGTGGACATTTTAGTTCCTCGTGCATCAGAAAACTGACACACGTTAGATTTTCTCTCTAAACCTTAGAGACAACTATGGAGGACAAGCTTCCGAAATATTTAGACCAGACAACCATGTCACGTTCACTCAAATCATCTTTATTCCTCATTCTGAAGCTTGGATTGAACTTCAGCTCTTCTCGATCTAAATGCAGCGAGTGGCTGCCGAGTGATTGGCTGATTAATTTTATGTTAACCAGCTGAGTTGAGCAGGTGTACCTAATAAAGGGGCTGATGTGTGTATATACACCAAATATAGCAAATATTTCCCCACATTTTAAGTTTTGTTTTAAAGGTTTCAGATGATACTGATACATGTACTGATGCTTTGAATGGAAGGAGCAGGTTAGTTTAGTTTAGCACAAAGACATTGACCAACCGTGGAGAAACAACTAGTCCAGTTCGACTCAGGTTAAAGTCCCTTCTGGTTACCTGGAAACTCTAAGATCTCACATGATCCTGGCCAAACCCTCCACCAGAAGAGTGGATGATACTCCAGCTGACACCGTCTCAGTAGAAAACCATTCCTACTTTTACTTCACAAACTACAGGCTTCACTTTAAAAGTCTGTCGTTGGTTTTTTTAGCTCACATTTTTTCCTTGTAGCTTCAGACAAGTTCAGACATCTGGCAGAAAAAGGCTCGCAGCAGAGAAATTCCCATTTATCTGATTGTAATGACTCTTTCACAATGTTCCTTTAGGCCTCATTTAATTCAGAACAGATTTTCACAACATTTTCATACATGCACAACATTTATCCACAACTTAAGTGACTTAGAGATAAAACTTACTTTAAAAACATTCTCTTGGCAAATCCACCAACTGTGGGACAAAGTTGAACAAATGCAGAAGTTTTGCTTTATATTAAGTATGTGCATCTGTTTATGTATGACAGTATACGTTTACAGGCGTGAACGCAGATACATGAAATCCGACCCACAGAGTTTGACGTCACTGACTATTTCTGTCTTCATGAGATCACTCCACAGTCTGCTCTCATATAAAAGTGTACCATACATTTCAATGGGCGAATATACCGTAACTTTAAAGGCTAGTGTGGAAGAATTTAGTGAATATGTCTGTAGTTGACGTAGTGATTTACTGTAAATGACGAAGAAAAGTTCACATTAGGACGTAACAACAAGAATATCTTAGAAACTATAAAATTCATTTATTCTTACTTTTTAATGAGTTTAACTTATCTGAAACTTAAAGATATAATGTGTTACATTTATGCATTAAACTATATTTTGTTGTTTTATATTTACTTTAGCCAAAATGTTTCCAACACTCGACTATATTTCATTTATGGTCTTTAAATGATATCATCTGTTTTAGCATGTGGTTAGACAGTGTGTCATCTTTTGTATTTGTCACTAATGGATCAGAATGGATCAGAACCACTCACTGTTCAATGTTAAAGCTCAGAACCAAACAAGACAACAATTCCCATGATGCATCATCAAACTCGGTCTCTAGTTATTGTTTTTAATTGAGAGACCCCTAGTGGCAGAAATGACATACTGTGGTGTTAACTGATCTGTTTTTAAGTTCCGTTTTACATGATCACATGATCTTTAGGAAAAACTCATGTCATTTTATTCACATCTGATGCATCATGTTTAGATACAGCAGACACATATAAACAGCCTTAGACTGTTAGAAGTTACAGTAAACTAAAAGCAAAAACTGTTACATACATTACATTTGGGAAAAATTTTGAAAAATCATTAAAACGTGTGTGTTAGATGAAACACACACATGTGAGAGCGGAAAACAAAAAACAATACTGACCTAATGTGTTATCTGTATTTATAGCCTTATAATGCTGTATATTTCAGTGTTTTATGAAATATTCAGACATCATGGAACAGGCCAACATCATTCCACTGATCCATGATGTCGTCAGCCGAGGCTTCTGTGTGATTCACGCACACTTAAACAATTAAAAGAATGAGGCAACGACAACAACTCTGATCTCAAACCATCTTGGTTCCATCTTGATCCACGTAGTAACTGGATGACGCGTGTTAATACCAAACATGAACGGGGCTGTAGATGCTGGTGGTGTTTGTTATAGTGTTCAGCTGAGTCACAGGTTCAGGTGTGGCTCTGAGTGGAAGCCCCTCCCCCTCCTGTCTTCTGCACACTGAGCTCTACAACAGGAAGTGCAGGCACCAAATAAGGCTGCAGAAATATAAGTGCACTGCAGACCTGAGGCAAATCCACCCACACTGAAATGAACACATGGACATGTACGTGAACATGTATGAAAGACTAGAGCACAAAACCAGTGTGTGAGAGCAGTTTTCCCAGTTACACACACTGAAGAAAACTCATTAATATGTTAATAGTTAAACTAATGAACAGACAGTTTAAAGTGTGGCTACATGTCAATTCTATTCTTATGTATAGGATATAATCCTGCAGTTTCCAATGAAGACAGGAACCATCTGGTGTTAGGATGTGGGACAATCTGTCCATTTGGACAAGTGACAAAGAAGGTGATACCTACAGAAGCATCACACACACACACACACACAATATTTGGAGTGGTGTCAGGAAAAGGCAGTCCAGTACACACACATATCTCTTGTCTCTATGGTAACTACTAGCCGCCATGGCAACTGAGTCCACGCGGTAGAAGAAAGACTGAACTCTCATGACTGTTCTCAATTTATTTTGGACTGTTACACAGTCAGAGTGAGGACCCTCATAGACATAATACATTCTCTAGCCCCTTACCCTAACCCTAACCATCACAACTAGATGCCTAACCCTAACCCTAACCTTAACCATGTCCTCACTTTGTCAAAATGTCCTCACTTTGTCAAAATGTCCTCACTTTGTCAAAATGTCCTCACTTTGTCAAAATGTCCTCACTTTGTCAAAATGTCCTCACTTTGTCAAAATGTCCTCACTTTGTCAAAATGTCCTCACTTTGTCAAAATGTCCTCACTTTGTCAAAATGTCCTCACTTTGTCAAAATGTCCTCACTTTGTCAAAATGTCCTCACTTTGTCAAAATGTCCTCACTTTGTCAAAATGTCCTCACTTTGTCAAAATGTCCTCACTTTGTCAAAATGTCCTCACTTTGTCAAAATGTCCTCACTTTGTCAAAATGTCCTCACTTTGTCAAAATGTCCTCACTTTGTCAAAATGTCCTCACTTTGTCAAAATGTCCTCACTTTGTCAAAATGTCCTCACTTTGTCAAAATGTCCTCACTTTGTCAAAATGTCCTCACTTTGTCAAAATGTCCTCACTTTGTCAAAATGTCCTCACTCTGTCAAAATGTCCTCACTTTGACAAAATGTCCTCACTTTGTCCAAATGTCCTCACTCTGTAGGGTTTATATGATTTTTGGTCCTCACTCAGTAGCAAGTACAAGAACACACACACACATACAGATTTACTCTTCTTATGGCCTTCACAGTAACCAGTGAATAACTTACCCTGACCTAACCTACAGTCACATCTTAAACCTAAACTTAACCAGTTCCTTCTGTCTCATTAAGACCAGGTTTTGGTCTCCATGAGGACTAGTGGTCATGACAAACTCAGGATCTATGCTAGAATAGATCCAATACACACACACAGAGAGAAATCAGAATATGTAGTGAAAACCTCAAAAAGACTGTGTGTGTGTGTGCGTGTGTGTGCGTGTGTGTGTGTGCGTGTGTGTGCGTGTGTGTGTGCGTGTGTGTGTGCGTGTGTGTGTGTGCGTGTGTGTGTGTGTGTGTGTGTGCGTGCATGCGTGTGTGTGTGAAATTCCTGAAATGACATGGTGTTGATGAGAATCCAGGGACGAGTCGGACCCTGTAGGTTAATCTCTCTCTCTCTCTCTCTCTCTCTCTCACACAGCACACCATCAGGTCTTCACATGTCCAACTACAAACGTAGATAGGAAAGCTTTTCTGACACACACCTACAGGATATGATGACGTTCTCTACTGCAAAGCACATTTGACCTGAATACAGTCAGTTACTGCAAACCTCCTTCACCCATTCAATGTAATAAAACAAGATTAGACTTTGGATTACATCTCACTTATAAAATGGATTTAATTCTCAATGCGACTTTGTAATAAAATATTGTATGTGTGCATAATCTCTTTAAAATGAACATGTTTCAGAGGAAAAGATCCGCCATCTTGTGATTCCACGTGTCGACAGCAGCACAAATGAATAAACCAACCAGATCATTCTTGTTTTTCTGTGTTGAAGCTAAAACTTACTGTGCAAATGAAGAATTGCTTTGCTCATTAAATCACGATACTTTAAAACATCAGTCTGTAACTATGGAAACCTCCTCATCTGACGTTCAACATGATGCACTGGTCAACATTGTTTCTAGTCTGTGAAGACGGCTGTTATTCATATGTGAATATGTGAACAATTCAGATTGTACTGAACTTATCCAAAGGCCTCAACATGACCCTTATCTGTCACATATTTACTAAAACTGTGACTGACTTGACACCTTTCAAGACACATTGAAGAACAGACACTCGACCTCCTCAAACATCAGCATCCACTCATCTACAAAATAATGTTCCTTAAGGACCAGAAACTATCTGAACTCCACTGTCGTCAGTGTGACTTTCCAAAATAAATCCATCTCTAGCTGCTTCACTCTGGAGTCTCTGAGGATTCACTTGATGCAGTTGCTTTGTTCTTTCCTTCTGTCCTCACCTGTCCTCAAGGCCAGGTGGTCCAACTGAAGACAGAGGCAACAGCACCACCATGTGGTCTGTTGCAGCACTGCACTGCAGGAAAATGTAGATGCAAATCAGGAGTCCAGCTGTGTGTTTCTTCACCATCATCTGTCTCAAGATTGTTTCTACAGCAACACAAAACCTCTGTCCAATTCTTCAAACAATATTTTAAAAGTACTCCTGGATTATAATCCAGGTGAAAATCTGCCTGGACTGTGATTTAAGGATATTAAAAGCAGCAGCCTGAGTCACAGAGTCTTTCCATTATATCTGACCAGAGGACAATTAAAAGACCACAGAGCAGCTTAAACAGTGTCTCCTGAGACAAAGACGTTCCACTGGTCCATTTACAATCATCTGACAACCTGGAATAAAAACATCACACTCAAAGTTGATGCTCTAACTACCAAATGTGTAACATTTATGCTGCTAATCTATTCAACAACAAAACACAGCAGTTTGAAACAATATGATTTAAAATGACCAACATTGTTATTGTTTCTTCATTCATCCACATGTAAACTGAAAATAAATAATAATGACAAATAATTATTAACACATTCATTACAGTGTGTTGGATTACAGGGACGTCACTGACATAAATGCAGCTTCTTCAGCTGTCCACCGTGTGTCCACCGTGTGTCCACCGTGTGTGTCCACCATGTGTCCACCATGTGTCCACCGCGTGTGCCCACCGTGTGTGTCCACCGTGTGTGTCCACTGTGTGTGTCCACTGTGTGTGTCCACTGTGTGCCCACCATGTGCCCACCATGTGTCCACCGTGTGCCCACCATGTGTCCACCGCGTGTGCCCACCATGTGTCCACCGCGTGTGCCCACCGTGTGTGTCCACTGTGTGTCCACCGTGTGTCCACCGTGTGTGTCCCCCGTGTGTCCACCGTGTGTGTCCACCGTGTGTCCACCGTGTGTGTCCACCGTGTGTGTCCACCATGTGTCCACCGTGTGTCCACCGTGTGTGTCCACCGTGTGTCCACCGTGTGTGTCCACCGTGTGTGTCCACTGTGTGTCCACCGTGTGTCCACCGTGTGTGTCCACCGTGTGTGTCCACCGTGTGTCCACCGTGTGTCCACCGTGTGTCCACCGTGTGTCCACCGTGTGTGTCCACCGTGTGTGTCCACCCTGTGTCCACCGTGTGTCCACCGTGTGTGCCCACCGTGTGTCCACCGTGTGTCCACTGTGTCTTTCACAGTCTCCACCACAGTGACCTTAATGCTCTGCTCTTGTGGTCTTCACTGAGGTTAAGGAGGAAACAGCACTGGTTACATTTATCTACAAGACCACGTTGGACAAACTATGTGTGTGTGTGTGTGTGTGTGTCCTCATGTCCTCAGTCAGGAGTGGACACAACTCCCACTCATCACATCAGCTCCTCTTCAAAGTTCCCAAACTCCACTCAGAACTTGGTAAAAAGGCTTGTTCCTACTCTGCACCCTGGTCATGGAACTATGTGCAAAATTCATTTTTATTTCCCTGGACAAAACTCTACTGACTAACTGTTCAACAGAAGACAGTGGACTTAAATGATTTTATGATGCCTTAAATGAATGTAGTATATTTTAATTTTGTCTTGACCAGGTCTCCCTCAAAAAGAGATTTAATCTCAAGGGACTTCCTGGAAAAAATAAAGGTTAAATAAATAAAAACTAAATAAATACTGCAGAGGTGAACCTTCTCTTTGTCTGCAGTGTTTTGTGAGTGAGTGAGGACAGAGAGGATTAAAAGGTGTCCTGAGGATGTTCCTGCCACAGCAACAGGACTGTACATGTGTATGTGCTCCATCACACACACACACACTCTCTCTCTCGTCACTGTAGACACCCCAGCATCTGTTGCCCATAGCGATGATCACATCCACCTCTTTTGTCCTTTGTCTCCGCAGTGACTGACCTCCTCTGTCCCCGTCACCCTGGAGACGACTTCAGAGACATTGTTCTGCTGCAGAGCTCTGCAGTCAATACACAACAAGTCTCACATGGACCTACGAGTCCCGATCAATAATAAAAAACTGTTGCACTACACGGTCCAAAGTAAGAAGACGGCTCCGTTCACACTCGAGCTGAAATCAATTCAGTTCTTTCCTGATCAATCATTTAATTTCTGATCCATTAAATGTCAGAAAATAATCACGATTCCTAAGTTAGTCTCTCAAAATGATGATTTTTACAAAACAATGATGTACTGACTGAACTGTAATATGACAAAAGTATGTGTTTACACTGTATGTACAGTGTACACACAGTAGTGGTGCTTGTGCAGCCTCTTGTGGCTTCAGTCTGAACTACATCAAAAATAAGCACTGATTTATTACCATGAACTCAAATGCAAATCCATTTGAAATACTTATATTTGATCAGACGGACTTGAAACTAGAAGTTTGTATTTAAGATGATTTTACTACAGAAACAGACACATGAATTCACACTTTCTCTATCTCACATATGTATCCAAACACACACACACACACACACACGCTGTGCATGTGGGTGGTTTCCCCAGCACAGTCAAACATCTTACTTCCCACATGCTTATATAACTCCCTCTCCACCTCCTCCAGCTGATCACTCATCATTTCATCACTCTATTCTCCAGTGGAGAGCAACAACAACCCTCTTTACTCTCTCTCTCACACAATAATATTCCATTCTGTGTTCTAGTAAGTTTGTTAAAGTCTGAATTCAGTTAATTCAAAATGCTGCAGCACGAGTTCTAACAGGAACTGGTAAGAGAGACCACATCACCCCAGTGTTAGCTTCTCTACACTGGCTCCCTGTACAGTTTAGAATTCAATTTAAAATCCTCCTCCTCACATACAAAGCACTTAATGATCAGGCCCCATCATATCTTAAAGATTTAACAGATCACTTTGGTCCCAAAACGCAGGTTTACTTGTAGTTCCCAGAGTCCATAAAAGTAGAATGGGAGGCAGAGCCTTTAGGTACCAGGCTCGTTCGGGAGGTGGACACTGTCTCTGTATTTAAAGTTAAACTTAAAACCTTCCTTTTTGATAAAGCTTATAGTTAGAGCTGGCTCAGGGAAACCTGAACCATCTCTTAGTTATGCTGCTATAGACCTAGACTGCTGGGGGATTTCCTGTGGTGCACTCACACTCACTCTCTCACACTCACTTTCTCACACTCGGGGTATGAATGTGACTTAATTATGTGTCATTAAACTTATGTTCTTTCTCTCCCAAGTCTATGTCTGCTTCCTTCCATTCTCTCTCTCCCTCTGTCCTCATCTTGCAGGCTGCAGGATCCAGATCCAGTTTGGATGATGTTATTA